>JAPEVW010000234.1:94217-238321 GCA_027921565.1 Artemia sinica
GACATTGAAAACATCTTCAGATGTGAACAGTGAAATGTAAACCACGGACAAAACAATACTGAAAATATTCAAACTCTTACATTTCACACGACCAAAAAAAATCCAAAATGAACTTGGACATAAGTTAGGAATGTCACAGGACAGTTAAAAAAACACCAAAACACTACTGAAAATATTCCAAACTCTTACATTTCAACCGAAAAAAAAAAATCCCAAAATGAAACTTTGAAACATCCTCAGAATGTAACAGGCAAGGTAAACACGACAAAACAATACTGAAATATTACCAACTCTACATTCACGAAAAAAAAAAAATCCAAAATGAACTTGAAACATGAAGAGAATGTAACAGTGACAAGGGAAAAACACAACAAAAAGCACTACCTGAAATATTCCTAACTCTTACACTTCAACGAAAAAAAAAAACTCCAAAATTGAACTTTGCAAACATACAGAGAGCGTAACAGTGACAAGGTACAACACAACAAAAACAACACTTAATATTCCAACTCTGTTACATTTCAATGAAAAAAAAAATCCAAAATGAACTTTGAAAAATCTTATAATGTAACAGTGACAAGGTAAACCCACGACAAAACAATACTGAAATTTTCCAACTCTTACATGTCAACGAGAAAAAAAAAAATCCAAAATGAACTTTGAAACATCTTCAGAATGTAAACAGTGAAAAAGGTAAACCACGAAAAAACATTACTGAAATATTCCAACTCTTACATTTCAACTAACTAAAAAAATCCAAAATGAACTTTGAATCATCTTCAGAATGCGGTAACAGTGACAATGTAAACCACGACAAAACAGTACTGAAATATTCCAACTCTTACCATTTCAACGAAAAAAAAAAATCCAAAATGAACTTTGGAACATTAAGAGAATGTCACAGTGATAAGGTAAACCACAACATAACACTATTGAAATATTCCAACTCTTACATTTCAACGAAAAAAAATCTAAAATGAACTTTGAAACATCTTCAGAATGTAACAGTGACAAGACAAAACACTACTGAAATATTCCAACTCTTACATTCAAAGAAAAAAAAAATCCTAAATGAACTTTGTAACATACCGAGAATGTAACAGTGACAAGGTAACCACGAAAAAAACACTACTGAAATATTCCAACTCTTACATTTCAACGAAAAAAAAAATCCAAATGAACTTTGAAAACATGAAGAGAATGTAACAGTGACAAGGTAAAACACAACAAAACACTACTGAAATTGCAACTCTTACATTTCAATGAAAAAAAAAAAAAATCCAAATGATGAACTTTGCAACATACAGAGAGTGTAAACAGTGACAAGGTAAACAACGTACAAAACAGTACTGAGATATTCCAACTCTTACATTTCAACGAAAAAAAAAAATCCAAAATGAGGTGTAAAACATCTCAGAATGTAACAGTGACAAGGTAAATCATGACAAACATTACTGAAATATTCCAACTCTTACATTTCAACGAAAAAAAATCCAAAATGAACTTTGAACATCAAGAGAATGTAACAGTGACAAGGTAAACCACGACAAAACACTACTGAAATATTCCAACTCTTACATTTCAATGAAAAAAATCCAAAATAAACTTCGAAACATCTTCAGAATGTAACAGTGACAAGGTAAACCACGACAAAACACTATTGAAATATTCCAACTCTTACATTTCAACGAAAAAAAAGATCCAAAATGAACTTTGAAACATCTTCAGAATGAAACAGTGACAAGGTAAACCACGAAAAAAACATTACTGAAATATCCAACTCTTATATTACAACTAAAAAAAAAAAAAAACTCAAAATGAACTTTTGAAACATCTTCAGAATGTAACAGTGACAATGTAAATCACGACAAAACACTACTGAAATATCCAACTCTTACATTTCAACGAAAAAAAAATCCAAAATGAACTTTGGAACATTAAAAGAATGTCACAGTGACAAGGTAAAAACAACAAACACTACTGAAATATTCCAACTCTTACAGTTCAACGAAAAAAAAAATCCAAAATGAACTTTGAAACATCTTCAGAATGTAACAGTGACAAGGTAAACCACGACAAAACAATACTGAAATATTCCAACTCTTACATTTCAACGAAAAAAAAAAATCCAAAATGAACTTTGAAACATGAAGAGAATGTAACAGTGACAAGGTAAAACACAACAAAACACTACTGAAATATTCCAACTCTTACACTTCAACGAAAAAAAAAATCCAAAATGAACTTTGCAACATACAGAGAGCGTAACAGTGACAAGGTAAAACACAACAAAACACTACTTAAATATTCCAACTCTTACATTTCAATAAAAAAAAATCCAAAATGAACTTGAAAAATCTTCATAATGTAACAGTGACAAGGTAAACCACGACAAAACACTACTGAAATTTTCCAACTCTTACATTTCAACCCCGAAAAAATATCCAAAATGAACTTTGAAACATCTTCAGAATGTAACAGTGACAAGGTAAACCACAAAAAAAACATTACTGAAATATTCCAACTCTTACATTTCAACTAAAAAATCCAAAATGAACTTTTGAATCATCTTCAGAATGTATACAGAGTAACAGTGACAATGTAAACCAAGACAAAACACTACTGAAATATTCCAACTCTTACATTTCAACGAAAAAAAAAATCCAAAATGAACTTTGGAACATTAAGAGAATGTCACAGTGATAAGGTAAACCACAACCATAACAGTATTGAAATATTCCAACTCTTACATTTCAACGAAAAAAAATCTAAAATGAACTTTGAAAACATCTTCAGAATGTAACAGTGACAAACTCTTACATATTCCAACTCTTACATTTCAACGAAAAAATCCAAAATGAGGTGTAAAACATCTTCAGAATGTAACAGTGACAAGGTAAATCATGACAAACATTACTGAAATATTCCAACTCTTACATTTCAACGAAAAAAAACATCCAAAATGAACTTTGAAACATCTTCAGAATGTAACAGTGACAAGGTAAACCACGACAAAACACTATTGAAATACTCCAACTCTTACATTTCAACGAAAAAAAAAAATCCAAAATGAGCTTCCAAAACATCTTTAGAATGTAACAGTGAGAAGTTAAACCACGACAAAACACACTACTGAAATATTCCAACTCTTACATTTCAATGAAAAAAAACATCCAAAATGAACTTTGAAACATCAAGAGAATGTAACAGTGACAAGGTTAAACCACGACAAAACACTACTGAAATATTCCAACTCTTTACATTTCAATGAAAAAAATCCAAAATAAACTTTGAAACATCTTCAGAATGTAACAGTGACAAGGTAAACCACGACAAAACACTATTGAAATACTCCAACTCTTACATTTCAACGAAAAAAAAAAATCCAAAATGAGCTTCCCAAACATCTTTAGAATGTAACAGTGAGAAGTTAAACCACGACAAAACACTACTGAAATATTCCAACTCTTACATTTCAACGAAAAAACATCCCAAATGAACTTTGAAACATCAAGAGAATGTAACAGTGACAAGGTAAACCACGACAAAACACTACTGAAATATTCCAACTCTTACATTTCAATGAAAAAAATCCAAAATAAACTTTGAAACATCTTCAGAATGTAACAGTGACAAGGTAAACCACGACAAAACACTATTGAAATACTCCAACTCTTACATTTCAACGAAAAAAAAAAATCAAAATGAGCTTCCAAACATCTTTAGAATGTAACAGTGAGAAGTTAAACCACGACAAAACACTACTGAAATATTCCAACTCTTACATTTCAATGAAAAAAAATCCAAAATGAACTTTGAAACATCTTCAGAATGTAACAGTGACAAGGTAAACACGACAAAACACTACTGAAATTTTCCAACTCTTACATTTCAACGAGAAAAAATCTAAAAAAATGAACTTTGAAACATCTTCAGAATGAAACAGTGACAATGTAAACCACGACAAAACACTACTGAAATATTCCAAGAATGTAACAGTGGACAATCTAAACCACGACAAAACACTACTGAAATTTTCCAACTCTTACATTTCAACGAGAAAAAAAAAAAAAAATCCAAAATGAACTTTGAAACATCTTCAGAATGTAACAGTGACCAGGTAAACCACAAAAAACATTACTGAAATATTTCAAAACTCTTACATTTCAACTAAAATGAACCAATCCAAAATGAACTTGGAACATTAAGAGAATGTCACAGTGATAAGGTAAACCACAACATAACAAAATTGAAAATATTCCAACTCTTACATTTCAACGAAAAAAAATCTAAAATGAACTTTGAAACATCTTCAGAATGTAACAGTGACAAGACAAAACACACTACTGAAATATTCCAACTCTCTACATTTCAAAGAAAAAAAAAATCCTAAATGAACTTTGAAACATACCGAGAATGTAACAGTGACAAGGTAAACGACGACAAAACACTACTGAAATATTCCAACTCTTACATTTCAACGAAAAAAAAAATCCAAAATGAACTTTGAAACATGAAGAGAATGTAACAGTGACAGGTAAAACACAAACAAAACACTACTGAAATATTGCAACTCTTACATTTCAACGAAAAAAAAAATCCAAAATGAACTTTGCAACATACAGAGAGTGTAACAGTGACAAGGTAAACCACGACAAAAACAGTACTTAGATATTCCAACTCTTACATTTCAACGAAAAAAATCCAAAATGAGGTGTAAAACATCTTCAGAATGTAACAGTGACAAGGTAAATCATGACAAACATTACTGAAATATTCCAACTCTTACATTTCAACGAAAAAATATCCAAAATGAAACTTTGAAACATCAAGAGAATGTAACAGTGACAAGGTAAACCACGACAAAACACTACTGAAATATTCCAACTCTTACATTTCAATGAAAAAAATCCAAAAATGAACTTTGAAACATCTTCAGAATGTAACAGTGACAAGGTAAACCACGACAAAACACTATTGAAATATTCCAACTCTACATTTCAACGAAAAAAAAATCCAAAATGAACTTCCAACAAACATCTTTAGAATGTAACAGTGAGAGTTAAACCACGACAAAACACTACTGAAATATTCCAAACTCTTACATTTCAATGAAAAAAAATCCAAAATGAACTTTGAAACATCTTCAGAATGTAACAGTGACAAGGTAAACCACGACAAAACACTACTGAAATTTTCCAACTTTACATTTCAACGATAAAAAATCTAAAATGAACTTTGAAACATCTTCAGAATGAAACAGTGACAATGTAAACCACGACAAAACACAACTGAAATTCCAACTCTTACATTTCAACGAAAAAAAAATCCAAAATCAACTTTGGAACATTAAGAGAATGTCACAGTGACAAGGTAAAAAACAACAAAACACTACTGAAATATTCCAACTCTTACATTTTAACGAAAAAAAATCCAAAATGAACTTTAAAACACCTTCAAAATGTAACAGTGACATGGCAAACCACGACAAAACACTACTGAAATATTCCAACTCTTACATTTCAATGAAAAAAAAAATCCAAAATGAACTTTGAAACATCTTCAGAATGTAACAGTGACAAGGTAAAACCACGAAAAAAACACTACTGAAATACTCCAACTCTTACATTTCAATGAAAAAATCCAAAATGAACTTTGAAACATCTTCAGAATGTAACAGGGAACGGTAAACCACGACAAAACACTACTGAAATATTCCAACTCTTACTTTTCAACGAAAAAAAAAATATCCAAAATGAACTTTGAAACATCTTCAGAATGTAACAGTGACAAGGTAAACCACGACGAAACATTATTGAAATATTCCAACTCTTACATTTCAACAAAAAAAACTCCAAAATGAACTTTGAAACATCTTCAGAATGTAACAGTGACAATGTAAACCACTATTAACTTTGAAACATCTTCAGAATGTAACAGTGACAAGGTAAACCACGATACTGAGATATTCCAACTCTTACATTTCAACAAAAAAACTCCAAAATGAACTTTGAAACATCTTCAGAATGTAACAGGGAAACGGTAAACACGACAAAACACTACTGAAATATTCCAACTCTTACATTTCAACAAAAAAACTCCCAAATGAACTTTGAAACATCTTCATAATGTAACAGTGACAATGTAAAACAACGACAAAACACTACTGAAATATTCCAACTCTTACATTTTAACGAAAAAAAATTAACTGAATAATAGTGCAGCTGGTAGTGACATTTTGTCTCTACGGATAATTAAATATCTATGGCCAGCTATATCGCATGTATTAGTTAACCTAATAAATCTTTGTTTTAAACAGGGAGTATTTCCATCTTGTTTCAAGTTGGCACGAATTACACCGGTTCATAAGGGGGGTGATCACAGTGAGGTAAGTAACTATCGCCCGATTTCCGTTTTACCGGTCATGTCAAGACTTGTGGAAAAGTGCTTTTCCCGGAGGTTGATACCATTATTTAGAGTGCCATTCAATACTAACATCCACCCAGTTTGGATTCAGAAATGGACGCACGACCGAACAAGCTGTGGCTTATCTCTGTGGTGTTGTGAATACTGCCCTGGACCTTGGTTTAAAGTGTCTACCATCTTTTTGGACATTATAAAAGCTTTCGACACTGTAGACCATGGTATATTGCTTGAAAAAATGTGAATTTTATGGGATTAGAGGGCCTGCTCTTGATTTCCTACGTAGTTTTTTTGTCTAATAGGCAGCAGTATGTGCGAATAAATGGATCTACTTCTTCCGTTATAGATATGAAATGTGGTGTGCCACAAGGGTCCGTTCTTGGCCCCTTGCTATTTTTGATATTTGTAAATGATCTTGTACTGTCCCTGAAGGATGCGAAAACTAAAATGAGCGACATGTTTCACAGTGTCAGTGACGTTACAGTACCTCTATTTGCCGATGATACTTCATTGATTTGCATTGCAAAACAGAACGCCTTTTGGTTGAATTAATGACACAGTGTTTAGATCAAGTGTCTAGCTGGCTAAGAGTTAATAAAATAAAAGTAAACCCATCTAAGAGCAGTTTTGTAATATTTTCGCGTACATCTAATTACTACCCATGGATCCAAGAAGTGAGTTACCTGGAAGGTAAAGTTAAGCGTGATCAGTGTGTTAGATATTTGGGTATTATGCTAGATGAAACACTATCTTTTAGGAAACATGTTGAAAAGGTGTCAGGAATCCTGTGCCGTAATCTGGGAATACTGCGTAAATTGAAACATGTATTACCCCCTTCTGTTCTTCGCACTTTGTATTTTTCTATTATACATCCACATATATTGTATTGCTCATCTATTTGGCTGAGTACGTTTCCATCAATTACTAATCGAGTTCGAGTGATCCAAAATAACGGAATCCGTGTGGTTGACTGGTAAATCAAATCTTGTATCCGTTAGAGCTACCTATATTGATGTAAAAGTATTACCTGCTGCAGGCCTTAGAGATTTTTATATAGCTTCAATTTATGTTCAAATATAATAATGAATTATTACCGTCTTGCTTTTCAGGAATGCTAAAAGCTAGATCTTCGATTCATGATCATGAAACTCGCCAAAGGGAAAATTTACATGCCCCGCTCGTGGTGTCTGCCAGGTCGACATTCTCGCCTATTTATAGGGATTAAAGTTGTGGAATGGGGTTAATAAAGAGTTAAGAGAAATAGGGGATCTGAAGGAATTTAAAAATAAAATAAAAGGAATGTTATATGAGAAATATGATTTTTAATTTTTTTTTTTTTTTTTTTTTTTTTTTTTTTTTTTTTTTTTTTTTTTTTTTTTTTTTTTTATGTACCTGGAGGACAAGTATAGTGATTTTGTGATTGGTGGTAGGAACCACGTGCGAAGGGGAATGATTTTTCTTTTATTTTATTTTTTTAGGCCTAGGTTGTATATTTCTGTTGTGAATATGAAATTTTTGATATATGCCTACCCTTAGGACACAACCTGACCCCAGGTTCTTGGGTCGGTAGTGAGTAAAATGTATTGTCCTTGTGTGTGTTAATAAATTACTATTACTATTAACTTTGAAACATCTTCAGAATGTAACAGTGACAAGGTAAACCACGATACTGAGATATTCCAACTCTAACATTTCAAGAAAAAAACTCCAAAATGAACTTTGAAACATCTTCAGAATGTAACAGTGACAATGTTAAACCACGACAAAACACTACTGAAATATTCCAACTCTTACATTTCAAAAAAAAAATCCAAAATGAACTTTAAAACATCTTCAGAATGTAACAGTGACAAGGTAAACCACGACAAAACACTACTGAAATACTCCAAACTCTTACATTTCAATGAAAAAAATCCAAAATGAACTTTTAAACATCTTCAGAATGTAACAGGGAAACGGTAAACCACGACAAAACTTTTAACTGAAATATTCCAACTCTTACATTTCAACGAAAAAAAATATCCAAAATGAACTTTGAAAAATCTTCAGAATGTAACAGTGACAATGTAAACAACGAAAAAACACCTACTGAAATATTCCAACTCTTACATTTCAACGAAAAAAAAAATCCAAAATGAACTTTGGAACATTAAGAGAATGTAACAGTGATAAGGTAAACCACGACATAACACTATTGAAATATTCCAACTCTTACATTTCAACGAAAAAAAATCTAAAATGAACTTTGAAACATTTTCAGAATGTAACAGTGACAAGATAAAACACTACTGAAATATTCCAACTCTTACATTTCAAAGAAAAAAAAAAATCCAAATGAACTTTGAAACATACCGAGAATGTAACAGTGACAAGGTAAACCACGACGAAACACTACTGAAATATTCCAACTCTTACATTTCAACGAAAAAAAAAATCCAAAATGAACTTTGCAACATACAGAGAGCGTAACAGTGACAAGGTAAAACACAACAAAACACTACTAAATATTCCAACTCTTACATTACAATGAAAAAAAAAATCCAAAATGAACTTTGAAAAATCTTCATAATGTAACAGTGACAAGGTAAACCACGACACAACACTACTGAAATATTCCAACTCTTACATTTCAACTAAAAAAAAGATCCAAAATGGACTTTGAATCATCTTCAGAATGTAACAGTGACAATGTAAACCACGACAAAACACTACTGAAATATTCCAACTCTTACATTTCAACGAAAAAAAAAAAATCCAAAATGAACTTTGGAACATTAAGAGAATGTCACAGTGATAAGGTAAACCACAACACAACACTATTGAAATATTCCAACTCTTACATTTCAACGAAAAAAATCTAAAATGAACTTTGAAACATCTTCAGAATGTAACAGTGACAACTCTTACATATTCCAACTCTTACATTTCAACGAAAAAAAAAAAAATCCAAAATGAGGTGTAAAAACATCTTCAGAATGTAACAGTGACAAGGTAAATCATGACAAACATTACTGAAATATTCCAACTCTTACATTTCAACGAAAAAATATCCAAAATGAACTTTGAAACATCAAGAGAATGTAACAGTGACAAGGTAAACCACGACAAAACACTACTGAAATATACCAACTCTTACATTTCAATGAAAAAAATCCAAAATAAACTTTGAAACATCTTCAGAATGTAACAGTGGCAAGGTAAACCACGACAAAAACACTATTGAAATACTCCAACTCTTACATTTCAATGAAAAAAATCCAAAATGAACTTTTAAACATCTTCAGAATGTAACAGTGACAATGTTAACCACGACAAAACACTACTGAAATATTCCAACTCTTACATTTCAAAAAAAAAATCCAAAATGAACTTTAAAACATCTTCAGAATGTAACAGTGACAAGGTAAACCACGACAAAACACTACTGAAATACTCCAACTCTTACATTTCAATGAAAAAAATCCAAATGAACTTTTAAACATCTTCAGAATGTAACAGGGAAACGGTAAACCACGACAAAAACTTTTACTGAAATATTCCAACTCTTACATTTTCAACGAAAAAATATCCAAAATGAACTTTGAAAAATCTTCAGAATGTAACAGTGACAATGTAAACAACGAAAAAACACCTACTGAAATATTCCAACTCTTACATTTCAACGAAAAAAAAAAATCCAAAATGAACTTTGGAACATTAAGAGAATGTAACAGTGATAAGGTAAACCACGACATAACACTATTGAAATATTCCAACTCTTACATTTCAACGAAAAAATCTAAAATGAACTTTGAAACATTTTCAGAATGTAACAGTGACAAGATAAAACACTACTGAAATATTCCAACTCTTACATTTCAAAGAAAAAAAAAAATCCAAAATGAACTTTGAAACATACCGAGAATGTAACAGTGACAAGGTAAACCACGACGAAACACTACTGAAATATTCCAACTCTTACATTTCAACGAAAAAAAAATCCAAAATGAACTTTGCAACATACAGAGAGCGTAACAGTGACAAGGTAAAACACAACAAAACACTACTTAAATATTCCAACTCTTACATTACAATGAAAAAAAAAATCCAAAATGAACTTTGAAAATCTTCATAATGTAACAGTGACAAGGTAAACCACGACACAACACTACTGAAATATTCCAACTCTTACATTTCAACTAAAAAAAGATCCAAAATGGACTTTGAATCATCTTCAGAATGTAACAGTGACAATGTAAACCACGACAAAACACTACTGAAATATTCCAACTCTTACATTTCAACGAAAAAAAAAAATCCAAAATGAACTTTGGAACATTAAGAGAATGTCACAGTGATAAGGTAAACCACAACACAACACTATTGAAATATTCCAACTCTTACATTTCAACGAAAAAAATCTAAAATGAACTTTGAAACATCTTCAGAATGTAACAGTGACAACTCTTACATATTCCAACTCTTACATTTCAACGAAAAAATCCAAAATGAGGTGTAAAACATCTTCAGAATGTAACAGTGACAAAGTAAATCATGACAAACATTACTGAAATATTCCAACTCTTACATTTCAACGAAAAAATATCCAAAATGAACTTTGAAACATCAAGAGAATGTAACAGTGACAAGGTAAACCACGACAAAACACTACTGAAATATTCCAACTCTTACATTTCAATGAAAAAAATCCAAAATAAACTTTGAAACATCTTCAGAATGTAACAGTGGCAAGGTAAACCACGACAAAACACTATTGAAATACTCCAACTCTTACATTTCAACGAAAAAAAAATCCAAACAGAACTTCCAAACATCTTTAGAATGTAACAGTGAGAAGTTAAACCACGACAAAACACTACTGAAATATTCCAACTCTTACATTTCAATGAAAAAAAAAAATCCAAAATGAACTTTGAAACATCTTCAGAATGTAACAGTGACAAGGTAAACCACGCCAAAACACTACTGAAATTTTTCCAACTCTTACATTTCAACGAGAAAAAATCTAAAATGAACTTCGAAACATCTTCAGAATGAAACAGTGACAATGTAAACCACGACAAAACACTACTGAAATATTCCAAGAATGTAACAGTGACAAACTAAACACTACAAAACACTACTGAAATTTTCCAACTCTTACATTTCAACGAGAAAAAAAAAATCCAAAATGAACTTTGAAACATCTTCAGAATGTAACAGTGACAAGGTAAACCACAAAAAAACATTACTGAAATATTCCAACTCTTACATTTCAACTAAAAAAAAAATCCAAAATGAACTTTGAATCATCTTCAGAATGTAACAGTGACAATGTAAACCACGACAAAACACTACTGAAATATTCCAACTCTTACATTTCAACGAAAAAAAAATCTAAAATGAACTTTGGAACATTAAGAGAATGTCACAGTGATAAGGTAAACCACAACATAACACTATTGAAATATTCCAACTCTTACATTTCAACGAAAAAAATCTAAAATGAACTTTGAAACATCTTCAGAATGTAACAGTGACAAGACAAAACACTACTGAAATATTCCAACTCTTACATTTCAAAGAAAAAAAAAATCCTAAATGAACTTTGAAACATACCGAGAATGTAACAGTGACAAGGTAAACCACGACAAAACACTACTGAAATATTTCAACTCTTACATTTCAACGAAAAAAAAAAAAATCCAAAATGAACTTTGAAACATGAAGAGAATGTAACAGTGACAAGGTAAAACACAACAAAACACTACTGAAATATTGCAACTCATACATTTCAACGAAAAAAAAAAAAATCCAAAATGAACTTTGCAACATACAGAGAGTGTAACAGTGACAAGGTAAACCACGACAAAACAGTACTTAGATATTCCAACTCTTACATTTCAACGAAAAAAAATCCAAAATGAGGTGTAAAACATCTTCAGAACGTAACAGTGACAAGACAAGGTAAATCATGACAAACATTACTGAAATATTCCAACTCTTACATTTCAATGAAAAAAAATCCAAAATGAATTTTTTAAACATCTTCAGAATGTAACAGGGAAACGGTAAACCGCGACAAAACTTTTACTAAAATATTCCAACTCTTACATTTCAACGAAAAAATATCCAAAATGAACTTTGAAAAATCTTCAGAATGTAACAGTGACAATGTAAACAACGACAAAACACTACTGAAATATTCCAACTCTTACATTTCAACGAAAAAAAAAAAATCCAAAATGAACTTTGGAACATTAAGAGAATGTAACAGTGATAAGGTAAACCACGACATAACACTATTGAAATATTCCAACTCTTACATTTCAACGAAAAAATCCAAAATGATCTTTGGAACGTAAGAGAATGTAACAGTGATAAGGTAAACCACGACGAAAACACTACTGAAATATTCCAACTCTTACATTTCAACGAAAAAAAATCCAAAATGAACTTTGAAACATGAGAGAAGAATGTAACAGTGACAAGGTAAAACACAACAAAACAATACTGAAATATTGCAACTCTTACATTTCAACGAAAAAAAATCCAAAATGAACATTGCAAACATACAGAGAGTGTAACAGTGACAAGGTAAACCACGACAAAACAGTACTGAAATATTCCAACTCTTACATTTCAACGAAAAAAAAAATTAATAATGATTTTTGAAACATCAAGAGAATGTAACAGTGACAAGGTAAACCACGAAAAAACACTACTGAAATATTCAAACTCTTACATTTTAACGAAAAAATATCCAAAATGAACTTTGAAACATCTTCAGAATGTAACAGTGACGAGGCAAACCCCAACAAAATACTACTGAAATATTCCAACTCTTAGATTTAAAAAAAAATCCAAAATGAACGTTAAAACATCTTCAGAATGTAACAGTGACGAAGTAAACCATGACAAAACACTACTGAAATATTCCAACTCTTACATTTCAATGAAAAAAAAAAAAATCCAAAATGAACTTTGAAACATCTTCAGAATGTAATAGTGACAAGGTAACCCACGACAAAACACTACTGAAATATTCCAACTCTTACATTTTAATGAAAAAAATCCAAAATGAACTTTGAAACATCTTCAGAATGTAACAGGGAAACGGTAAAAACCACGACAAAACACTACTGAAAGATCCCAACTCTTACATTTCAACGAAAAAAATATCCAAAATGAACTTTGAAAATCTTCAGAATGTAACAGTGACAATATAAACACGACAAAACACTACTGAAATTTTTCCAACTCTTACATTTCAACGAAAAGAATCCAAAATGAACTTTGAAAAACATCTTCAGAATGTAACAGTGACAAGGAAAACCACGACGAAACACTACTGAAATTTTGCAACTCTTACATTTAAACAAAAAAAAAATTAACTTTGAAACATCTTCAGAATGTAACAGTGACAAGGTAAATCACGATACTGAGATATTCCACCTCTTATATTTCAACAAAAAAAATCACAAATGAACTTTGAAACATCTTCAGAGAATGTAACACTGACAATGTTAACCACAACAAAACACTACTGAAATATTCCAACTCTTACATTTCAACGAAAAAAAAAAATCCAAAATGAACTTTGAAACATTAAGAGAATGTAACAGTGATAAGGTAAACCACGACAAAACACTATTGAAAAATTCCAACTCTTACATTTCAAGGAAAAAATTTAAAATGAACTTTGAAACATCTTCAGAATGTAACAGTGACAAGACAAAACACTACTGAAATATTCCAACTCTTACATTTCAAAGAAAAAAAAATCCAAAATGAACTTTGAAACATATCGAGAATATAACAGTGACAAGGTAAACCACGAAAAAACAGTACTGAAATATTCCAACTCTTACATTTCAACGAAAACAAAAAATCAATAATGAACTTTGAAACATCAAGAGAATGTAACAGTGACAAGGTAAACCACCACCAAAAACACTACTGAAACATTCCAACTCTACATTTCAACGAAAAAACCTAAAATAACATTGAAACATCAAGAGAATGTAACAGCGACAAAGTAAACCATGACGAAACACTACTGAAATATTCCAACGCTTACATTTCAACGAAAAAAATCCAAAATGAACTTTGAAACATTAAGTGAATGTAACCGTGACAAGGTAAACCACGACCAAACACTACTGAAATATTCCAACTCTTACATTTCAACGAAAAAAAAAATTCAAAATGAACTTTGAAACATCTTCAGAATGTAACAGTGACAAGGTAAACCACGAGAAAACACTACTGAAATATTCCAACTCTTACATTTGAACGAAAAATCCAAAATAAACTTTGAATCATAAAGAGAATATAACAATGACAAGGTAAACCACGACAAAATTCTACTGAAATATTCCAACTCTTACATTTCAACGAAAAAAAAATCCAAAATGAGCTTTGGAACATTAAGAGAATGTCACAGTGACAAGGTAAAAAACAACAAAACACTACTGAAATATTCCAACTCTTACATTTCAACAAAAAAAAAAATCAAATGAACTTTGAAACATCAAGAGAATGTAACAGTGACAAGGTAAACCACGACAAAACACTACTGAAATATTCAAACTCTTATATTTCAACGAAAAAAAAAAAAATCAAAAATGAACTTTGAAACATCTTCAGAATGTAACAGTGACAAGGTAAACCACGAGAAAACACTACTGAAATATTCCAACTCTTACATTTCAACGAAAAATCCAAAATAAACTTTGAATCATAAAGAGAATGTAACAATGGCAAGGTAAACCACGACAAAACACTACTGAAATATTCCAACTCTTACATTTCAACGAAAAAAAATCCAAAATGAACTTCGAAACATCTTCAGAATGTAACAGTGACAAGGTCAACCACGACAAAACACTACTGAAATATTCCAACTCTTACATTTCAATGAAAAAAATCCAAAATAAACTTTGAAACATCTTCAGAATTTAACAGTGACAAGGTAAACCACAACAAAACACTATTGAAATATTCCAACTCTTACATTTCAACGAAAAATAAATCCAAAAATGAACTTCCAAACATCTTTAGAATGTAACAGTGAGAATTTAAACCACGACAACACACTATTGAAATATTCCAACTCTTACATTTCAATGAAAAAAATCCAAAATGAACTTTGAAACATCTTCAGAATGTAACAGTGACAAGGTAAACCACGACAAAACACTACTGAAATTTTCCAACTCTTACATTTCAACGAGAAAAAAACTAAAATGAACTTTGAAACATCTTCAGAATGAAACAGTGACAAGGTAAACCACAAAAAAACATTACTGAAATATTCCAACTCTTATAATTCAACTAAAAAAAAATCAAAATGAACTTTGAAACATCTTCAGAATGTAACAGTGACAATGTAAACCACGACAAAAACACTACTGAAATATTCCAACTCTTACATTTCAACGAAAAAAAAAAAATCCAAAATGAACTTTGGAACATTAAGAGAATGTCACAGTGACAAGGTAAAAAACAACAAAACACTACTGAAATATTCCAACTCTTACATTTCAACGAAAAAAAAAATCCAAAATGAACTTTGAAACATCTTCAGAATGTAATAGTGACAAGGTAAACCACGACAAAACAGTACTGAAATATTCCAACTCTTACATTTCAACGAAAAAAAAATTAATAACGATTTTTGAAACATCAAGAGAATGTAACAGTGACAAGGTAAACCACGACAAAACACTACTGAAATATTCAAACTGTTACATTTTAACGAAAAAATATCCAAAATGAACTTTGAAACATCTTTAGAATGTAACAGTGACAAGGTAAACCACGAGAAAAACACTACTGAAATATTCCAACTCTTACATTTCAACGAAAAATCCAAAATAAACTTTGAATCATAAAGAGAATGTAACAATGACAAGGTAAACCACGACAAAACACACTACTGAAATATTCCAACTCTTACATTTCAACGAAAAAAAATCCAAAATGAAACTTCGAAACATCTTCAGAATGTAACAGTGACAAGGTAAACCACGACAAAACACTACTGAAATATTCCAACTCTTATATTTCAATGAAAAAAATCCAAAATAAACTTTGAAACATCTTCAGAATTTAACAGTGACAAGGTAAACCACAACAAAACACTATTGAAATATTCCAACTCTTACATTTCAACGAAAAAAAAATCCAAAATGAACTTCCAAACATCTTTAGAATGTAAGAGTGAGAATTTAAACCACGACAACACACTACTGAAATATTCCAACTCTTACATTTCAATGAAAAAAAATCCAAAATGAACTTTGAAACATCTTCAGAATGTAACAGTGACAAGGTAAACCACGACAAAAACACTACTGAAATATTCCAACTCTTACATTTTAATGAAAAAAATCCAAAATGAACTTTGAAACATCTTCAGAATGTAACAGGGAAACGGTAAAACCACGACAAAACACTACTGAAAGATCCCAACTCTAACATTTCAACGAAAAAATATCCAAAATGAACTTTGAAAATCTTCAGAATGTAACAGTGACAATATAAACCACGACAAAAACACTACTGAAATATTCCAACTCTTACATTTCAACGAAAAAAAAATTAATAATGATTTTGAAACATCAAGAGAATGTAACAGTGACAAGGTAAACCACGACAAAACACTACTGAAATATTCAAACTCTTACATTTTAACGAAAAAATATCCAAAATGAACTTTGAAACATCTTCAGAATGTAACAGTGACGAGGTAAACCCCAAAAAAATACTACTGAAATATTCCAACTCTTACATTTCCAAAAAAAAATCCAAAATGAACTTTAAAACATCTTCAGAATGTAACAGTGACGAAGTAAACCACGACAAAACACTACTGAAATATTCCAACTCTTACATTTCAAAGAAAAAAAAAATCCAAAATGAACTTTGAAACGTCTTCAGAATGTAATAGTGACAAGGTAACCCCACGACAAAACACTACTGAAATATTCCAACTCTTACATTTTAATGAAAAAAATCCAAAATGAACTTCGAAACATCTTCAGAATGTAACAGGGAAACAGTAAACCACGACAAAACACTACTGAAAGATCCCAACTCTTACATTTCAACGAAAAAATATCCAAAATGAACTTTGAAAATCTTCAGAATGTAACAGTGACAATATAAACCACGACAAAACACTACTGAAATTTTCCAACTCTTACATTTCAACGAAAAGAATCCAAAATGAACTTTGAAACATCTTCAGAATGTAACAGTGACAAGGAAAAACCACGACGAAACACTACTGAAATCTTGCAACTCTTACATTTAAACAAAAAAAAAATTAACTTTGAAACATCTTCAGAATGTAACAGTGACAAGGTAAACCACGATACTGAGATATTCCAACTCTTACATTTCAACAAAAAAACTCCAAAATGAACTTTGAAACATCTTCAGAATGTAACAGTGACAATGTTAACCACGACAAAACACTACTGAAATATTCCAACTCTTACATTTCAACGAAAAAAAAAATCCAAAATGAACTTTGAAACATTAAGAGAATGTAACAGTGATAAGGTAAACCACGACAAAACACTATTGAAATATTCCAACTCTTACATTTCAACGAAAAAATCTAAAATGAACTTTGAAACATCTTCAGAATGTAACAGTGACAAGACAAAACACTACTGAAATATTCCAACTCTTACATTTCAAAGAAAAAAAAAATCCAAAATGAACTTTGAAACATATCGAGAATATAACAGTGACAAGGTAAACCATGACGAAACACTACTTAAATATTCCAACGCTTACATTTCAACGAAAAAAAATCCAAAATGAACTTTGAAACATTGAGTGAATGTAACTGTGACAAGGTAAACCACGACAAAACACTACTAAAATATTCCAACTCTTACATTTCAACGAAAAAAAAAAATTCAAAATGAACTTTGAAACATCTTCAGAATGTAACAGTGACAAGGTAAACACGAGAAAACACTACTGAAATATTCCAACTCTTACATTTCAACGAAAAATCCAAAATAAACTTTGAATCATAAAGAGAATATAACAGTGACAAGGTAAACCACGACAAAACACTGCTGAAATATTCCAACTCTTACATTTCAAACGAAAAAAAATCCAAAATGAACTTTGAAACATCTTCAGAAAGTAACAGTGACAAAGTAAACCACGATAAAACACTACTGAAATATTCCAACTCTTATATTTCAATGAAAAAAATCCAAAATAGACTTTGAAACATCTTCAGAATGTAACAGTGACAAGGTCAACCACGACAAAACACTACTGAAATATTCCAACTCTTACATTTCAATGAAAAAAAAAATCCAAAATGAGCTTCCAAATATCTTTAGAATGTAACAGTGAGAAGTTAAACCACGAGAAAACACTACTGAAATATTCCAACTCTTACATTTCAACGAAAAATCCAAAATAAACTTTGAATCATAAAGAGAATGTAACAATGACAAGGTAAACCACGACAAAACACTACTGAAATATTCCAACTCTTACATTTCAACGAAAAAAATCCAAAATGAACTTCGAAACATCTTCAGAATGTAACAGTGACAAGGTCAACCACGACAAAACACTACTGAAATATTCCAACTCTTACATTTCAATGAAAAAAATCCAAAATAAACTTTGAAACATCTTCAGAATTTAACAGTGACAAGGTAAACCACAACAAAACACTATTGAAATATTCCAACTCTTACATTTCAACGAAAAAAAAATCCAAAATGAACTTCCAAACATCTTTAGAATGTAACAGTGAGAATTTAAACCACGACAACACTATTGAAATATTCCAACTCTTACATTTCAATGAAAAAAAATCCAAAATGAACTTTGAAACATCTTCAGAATGTAACAGTGACAAGGTAAACCACGACAAAAACTACTGAAAATTTTCCAACTCTTACATTTCAACGAGAAAAAATCTAAAATGAACTTTGAAACATCTTCAGAATGAAACAGTGACAAGGTAAACCACAAAAAAACATTACTGAAATATTCCAACTCTTATAATTCAACTAAAAAAAAATCAAAATGAACTTTGAAACATCTTCAGAATGTAACAGTGACAATGTAAACCACGACAAAACACTACTGAAATATTCCAACTCTTACATTTCAACGAAAAAAAAAAATCCAAAATGAACTTTGGAACATTAAGAGAATGTCACAGTGACAAGGTAAAAAACAACAAAACACTACTGAAATATTCCAACTCTTACATTTCAACGAAAAAAAATCCAAAATGAACTTTGAAACATCTTCAGAATGTAACAGTGACAAGGTAAACCACGACAAAACAGTACTGAAATATTCCAACTCTTACATTTCAACGAAAAAAAGAAATTAATAATGATTTTTGAAACATCAAGAGAATGTAACAGTGACAAGGTAAACCACGACAAAACACTACTGAAATATTCAAACTCTTACATTTTAACGAAAGAATATCCAAAATGAACTTTGAAACATCTTCAGAATGTAACAGTGACGAGGTAAACCCCAACAAAATACCACTGAAATATTCCAACTCTTACATTTCAAAAAAAAAATCCAAAATGAACTTTAAAATATCTTCAGAATGTAACAGTGACGAAGTAAACCACGACAAAACACTACTGAAATATTCCAACTCTTACATTTCAATGAAAAAAATCCAAAATGAACTTTGAAACATCTTCAGAATGTAACAGTGACAAGGTAAACCACGACAAAAACATTACTGAAATTTTCCAACTCTTACATTTCAACGAGAAAAAATCTAAAATGAACTTTGAAACATCTTCAGAATGAAACAGTGACAAGGTAAACCACAAAAAAACATTACTGAATTATTCCAACTCTTACATTTCAACTAAAAACAAAATCAAAATGAACTTTGAAACAACTTCAGAATGTAACAGTGACAATGTAAACCACGACAAAACACTACTGAAATATTCCAACTCTTACATTTCAACGAAAAAAAAAATCCAAAATGAGCTTTGGAACACTAAGAGAATGTCACAGTGACAAGGTAAAAACAACAACAACAAAACACTACTGAAATATTCCAACTCTTACATTTCAACAAAAAAAAATCAAAATGAACTTTGAAACATCAAGAGAATGTAACAGTGACAAGGTAAACCACGACAAAACACAACTGAAATATTCAAAACTCTTATATTTCAACGAAAAAAAAAAATCAAAAATGAACTTTGATACATCTTCAGAATGTAACAGTGACAAGGTAAACCACGAGAAAACACTACTGAAATATTCCAACTCTTACATTTCAACGAAAAATCCAAAATAAACTTTGAATCTTAAAGAGAATGTAACAATGACAAGGTAAACCACGACAAAACACTACTGAAATATTCCAACTCTTACATTTAAACGAAAAAAAAAAAATGAACTTCGAAACGTCTTCAGAATGTCACAGTGACAAGGTAAACCACGACAAAACACTACTGAAATATTCCAAACTTTATATTTCAATGAAAAAAATCCAAAATAAACTTTGAAACATCTTCAGAATTTAACAGTGACAAGGTAAACCACAACAAAACACTATTGAAATATTCCAACTCTTACATTTCAACGAAAAAAAAAAATCCAAAATGAACTTCCAAACATCTTTAGAATGTAACAGTGAGAATTTAAACCACGACAAACACACTACTGAAATATTCCAACTCTTACATTTCAATGAAAAAAAAAATCCAAAATGAACTTTGAAACATCTTCAGAATGTAACAGTGACAAGGTAAACCACGACAAAACACTACTGAAATATTCCAACTCTTACATTTTAATGAAAAAAATCCAAAATGAACTTTGAAAACATCTTCAGAATGTAACAGGGAAACGGTAAACCACGACAAAACACTACTGAAAGATCCCAACTCTAACATTTCAACGAAAAAATATCCAAAATGAACTTTGAAAATCTTCAGAATGTAACAGTGACAATATAAACCACGACAAAACACTACTGAAATATTCTAACTCTTACATTTCAACGAAAAGAATCCAAAATGAACTTTGAAACATCTTCAGAATGTAACAGTGACAAGGAAAACCACGACGAAACACTACTGAAATTTTGCAACTCTTACATTTAAACAAAAAAAAAATTAACTTTGAAACATCTTCAGAATGTAACAGTGACAAGGTAAACCACGATACTGAGATATTCCAACTCTTACATTTCAACGAAAAAAAAAAAATCCAAAATGAACTTTGAAACATTAAGAGAATGTAACAGTGATAAGGTAAACCACGACAAAACACTATTGAAATATTCCAACTCTTACATTTCAACGAAAAAATCTAAAATGAACTTTGAAACATCTTCAGAATGTAACAGTGACAAGACAAAACACTACTGAAATATTCCAACTCTTACATTTCAAAGAAAAAAAAAATCCAAAATGAACTTTGAAACATATCGAGAATATAACAGTGACAAGGTAAACCATGACAAAACACTACTGAAATATTCCAACGCTTACATTTCAACGAAAAAAATCCAAAATGAACTTTGAAACATTAAGTGAATGTAACTGTGACAAGGTAAACCACGACAAAACTACTGAAATATTCCAACTCTTACATTTCAACGAAAAAAAAAAAATCAAAATGAACTTTGAAACATCTTCAGAATGTAACAGTGACAAGGTAAACCACGAGAAAACACTACTGAAATATTCCAACTCTTACATTTCAACGAAAAATCCAAAATAAACTTTGAATCATAAAGAGAATATAACAGTGACAAGGTAAACCACGACAAAACACTACTTAAATATTCCAACTCTTACATTTCAACGAAAAAAAAATCCAAAATGAACTTTGAAACATCTTCAGAAAGTAACAGTGACAAAGTAAACCACGATAAAACACTACTGAAATATTCCAACTCTTATATTTCAATGAAAAAAATCCAAAATAGACTTTGAAACATCTTCAGAATGTAACAGTGACAAGGTAAACCACGATACTGAGATATTCCAACTCTTACATTTCAACGAAAAAAAAAATCCAAAATGAACTTTGAAACATTAAGAGAATGTAACAGTGATAAGGTAAACCACGACAAAACACTATTGAAATATTCCAACTCTTACATTTCAACGAAAAAATCTAAAATGAACTTTGAAACATCTTCAGAATGTAACAGTGACAAGACAAAACACTACTGAAATATTCCAACTCTTACATTTCAAAGAAAAAAAATCCAAAATGAACTTTGAAACATATCGAGAATATAACAGTGACAAGGTAAACCATGACAAAACACTACTGAAATATTCCAACGCTTACATTTCAACGAAAAAAATCCAAAATGAACTTTGAAACATTAAGTGAATGTAACTGTGACAAGGTAAACCACGACAAAAACACTACTGAAATATTCCAACTCTTACATTTCAACGAAAAAAAAACTCAAAATGAACTTTGAAACATCTTCAGAATGTAACAGTGACAAGGTAAACCACGAGAAAACACTACTGAAATATTCCAACTCTTACATTTCAACGAAAAATCCAAAATAAACTTTGAATCATAAAGAGAATATAACAGTGACAAGGTAAACCACGACAAAACACTACTGAAATATTCCAACTCTTACATTTCAACGAAAAAAAAAATCCAAAATGAACTTTGAAACATCTTCAGAAAGTAACAGTGACAAAGTAAACCACGATAAAAACACTACTGAAATATTCCAACTCTTATATTTCAATGAAAAAAATCCAAAATAGACTTTGAAACATCTTCAGAATGTAACAGTGACAAGGTAAACCACGACAAAACACTATTGAAATATTCCAACTCTTACATTTCAATGAAAAAAAAATCCAAAATGAGCTTCCAAACATCTTTAGAATGTAACAGTGAGAAGTTAAACCACGACAAAACACTACTGAAATATTTCCAACTCTTACATTTGAATGAAAAAAAATCCAAAATGAACTTTGAAATATCTTCAGAATGTAACAGTGACAAGGTAAACCACGACAAAACATTACTGAAATTTTCCAACTCTTACATTTCAACGAGAAAAAAAAAATCTAAAATGAACTTTGAAACATCTTCAGAATGAAACAGTGACAAGGTAAACCACAAAAAAAACATTACTGAATTATTCCAACTCTTACATTTCAACTAAAAACAAAATCAAAATGAACTTTGAAACATCTTCAGAATGAAACAGTGACAAGGTAAACCACAAAAAAACATTACTGAAATATTCCAACTCTCTACATTTCAACGAAAAAAAAAATCCAAAATGAACTTTGAAATATCTTCAGAATGTAACAGTGACAAGGTAAACCACGACAAAAACAGTACTGAAATATTCAAACTCTTACATTTTAACGAAAAAATATCCAAAATGAACTTTGAAACATCTTCAGAATGTAATAGTGACGAGGTAAACCCCAACAAAATACTACTGAAATATTCCAACTCTTACATTTCAATGAAAAAAAAATTCAAAATGAACTTTGAAACGTCTTCAGAATGTAATAGTGACAAGGTAACCCACGACAAAACACTACTGAAATATTCCAACTCTTACATTTTAATGAAAAAAATCCAAAATGAGACTTTGAAACATCTTCAGAATGTAACAGGGAAACGGTAAACCACGACAAAACACTACTGAAAGATCCCAACTCTTACATTTCAACGAAAAAAAAATTCAAAATGAACTTTGAAACATCTTCAGAATGTAACAGTGACAAGGTAAACCACGAGAAAACACTACTGAAATATTCCAACTCTTACATTTCAACGAAAAATCCAAAATAAACTTTGAATCATAAAGAGAATATAACAATGACAAGGTAAACCACGACAAAACACTACTAAAATATTCCAACTCTTACATTTCAACGAAAAAAAAATCCAAAATGAACTTTGAAACATCTTCAGAAAGTAACAGTGACAAAGTAAACCACGATAAAACACTACTGAAATATTCCAACTCTTACATTTCAATGAAAAAAATCCAAAATAAACTTTGAAACATCTTCAGAATGTAACAGTGACAAGGTAAACCACGACAAAACACTATTGAAATATTCCAACTCTTACATTTCAACGAAAAAAAAATCCAAAATGAGCTTCCAAACATCTTTAGAATGTAACAGTGAGAAGTTAAACCACGACAAAACACTACTGAAATATTCCAACTCTTACATTTCAATAAAAAAAAAAATCCAAAATGAACTTTGAAACATCTTCAGAATATAACAGTGACAAGGTAAACCACGAAAAAGCATTACTGAAATATTCCAACTCTTACATTTGAACTAAAAAAAAAAAATCCAAAATGAACTTTGAATCATCTTCAGAATGTAACAGTGACAATGTAAACCACGACAAAACACTACTGAAATATTCCAACTCTTACATTTCAACGAAAAAAAAATCCAAAATGAACTTTGGAACATTAAGAGAATGTAACAGTGACAAGGTAAAACACAACAAAACACTACTGAAATATTCCAACTCTTACACTTCAACGGAAAGAAAATCAATAATGAACTTTGCAACATACAAAGAGCGTAAGAGTGACAAGGTAAAACACAACAAAACACTACTGAAATATTCCAACTCTTACAATTCAACGAAAAAAAAAATCAATAATGAACTTTGAAACATCAAGAGAATGTAACAGTGACAAGGTAAACCACGACAAAATACTACTGAAATATTCCAACTCTTACATTTCAACGAAAAAAAAAAAATCCAAAATGAACTTTGGAACATTAAGAGAATGTCACAGTGACAAGGTAAAAAACAACAAAACACTACTGAAATATTCCAACTCTTACATTTCAACGAAAAAAAAATCCAAAATGAACTTTGAAACATGAAGAGAATGTAACAGTGACAAGGTAAAACACAACAAAAACACTACTGAAATATTCCAACTCTTACACTTCAACGAAAAAAAAAATCCAAAATGAACTTTGCAACATACAGAGAGCGTAACAGTGACAAGGTAAAACAAAACAAAACACTACTTAAATATTCCAACTCTTACATTTCAATGAAAAAAAAAATCCAAAATGAACTTTGAAAAATCTTCATAATGTAACAGTGACAAGGTAAACCACGACAAAACACTACTGAAATATTCCAACTCTTACATTTCAACGAAAAAATATCCAAAATGAACTTTGAAAAATCTTCAGAATGTAACAGTGACAATCTAAACCACGACAAAACACTACTGAAATTTTACAACTCTTACATTTCAACGGGAAAAAAATCCAAAATGAACTTTGAAACATCTTCAGAATGTAGCAGTGACAAGGTAAACCACGAAAAAACATTACTGAAATATTCCAACTCTTACATTTCAACTAAAAAAAAAAAATCCAAAATGAACTTTGAATCATCTTCAGAATGTAACAGTGACAATGTAAACCACGACAAAACACTACTGAAATATTCCAACTCTTACATTTCAACGAAAAAAAAAATCCAAAATGAACTTTGAAACATTAAGAGAATGTAACAGTGATAAGGTAAACCACGACAAAACACTATTGAAAAATTCCAACTCTTACATTTCAACGAAAAAATCTAAAATGAACTTTGAAACATCTTCAAAATGTAACAGTGACAAGACAAAACACTACTGAAATATTCCAACTCTTACATTTCAAAGAAAAAAAAATCCAAAATGAACTTTGAAACATATCGAGAATATAACAGTGACAAGGTAAACCACGACAAAACAGTACTGAAATATTCCAACTCTTACATTTCAACGAAAACAAAAAATCAATAATGAACTTTGAAACATCAAGAGAATGTAACAGTGACAAGGTAAACCACCACAAAACACTACTGAAATATTCCAACTCTTACATTTCAACGAAAAAACCTAAAATGAACTTTGAAACATCAAGAGAATGTAACAGCGACAAGGTAAACCATGACGAAACACTACTGAAATATTCCAACGCTTACATTTCAACGAAAAAAAATCCAAAATGAACGTTGAAACATTAAGTGAATGTAACTGTGACAAGGTAAACCACGACAAAACACTACTGAAATATTCCAACTCTTACATTTCAACGAAAAAAAAAAATTCAAAATGAACTTTGAAACATCTTCAGAATGTAACAGTGACAAGGTAAACCACGAGAAAACACTACTGAAATATTCCAACTCTTACATTTCAATGAAAAATCCAAAATAAACTTTGAATCATAAAGAGAATATAACAATGACAAGGTAAACCACGACAAAACACTACTGCAATATTCCAACTCTTACATTTCAACGAAAAAAAATCCAAAATGAACTTTGAAACATCTTCAGAAAGTAACAGTGACAAAGTAAACACACGAAAAAACACTACTGAAATATTCCAACTCTTACATTTCAATGAAAAAAATCCAAAATAAACTTTGAAACATCTTCAGAATGTAACAGTGACAAGGTAAACCACGACAAAACACTATTGAAATATTCCAACTCTTACATTTCAACGAAAAAAAATCCAAAATGAGCTTCCAAACATCTTTAGAATGTAACAGTGAGAAGTTAAACCACGACAAAACACTACTGAAATATTCCAACTCTTACATTTCAATGAAAAAAAATCCAAAATGAACTTTGAAACATCTTCAGAATGAAACAGTGACAAGGTAAACCACAAAAAAACATTACTGAATTATTCCAACTCTTACATTTCAACTAAAAACAAAATCAAAATGAACTTTGAAACATCTTCAGAATGTAACAGTGACAATGTAAACCACGACAAAACACTACTGAAATATTCCAACTCTTACATTTCAACGAAAAAAAAAATCCAAAATGAGCTTTGGAACATTAAGAGAATGTCACAGTGACAAGGTAAAAACAACAAAACACTACTGAAATATTCCAACTCTTACATTTCAACAAAAAAAAATCAAAATGAACTTTGAAACATCAAGAGAATGTAACAGTGACAAGGTAAACCACGACAAAACCCTACTGAAATATTCAAACTCTTATATTTCAACGAAAAAAAAAAATCAAAAATGAACTTTGATACATCTTCACAATGTAACAGTGACAAGGTAAACCACGAGAAAACACTACTGAAATATTCCAACTCTTACATTTCAACGAAAAATCCAAAATAAACTTTGAATCATAAAGAGAATGTAACAATGACAAGGTAAACCACGACAAAACACTACTGAAATATTCCAACTCTTACATTTCAACGAAAAAAGATCCAAAATGAACTTCGAAACATCTTCAGAATGTAACAGTGACAAGGTAAACCACGACAAAACACTACTGAAACATTCCAACTCTTACATTTCAATGAAAAAAATCCAAAATAAACTTTGAAACATCTTCAGAATTTAACAGTGACAAGGTAAACCACAACAAAACACTATTGAAATATTCCAACTCTTACATTTCAACGAAAAAAAAAAAAATCCAAAATGAACTTCCAAACATCTTTAGAATGTAACAGTGAGAATTTAAACCACGACAAAACACTACTGAAATATTCCAACTCTTACATTTCAATGAAAAAAATCCAAAATGAACTTCGAAACATCTTCATAATGTAACAGTGACTAGGTAAACCACGACAAAACACTACTGAAATTTTCCAACTCTTACATTTCAACGAAAAAAAAAAATCCAAAATGAACTTCCAAACATCTTTAGAATGTAACAGTGAGAATTTAAACCACGACAAAACACTACTGAAATATTCCAACTCTTACATTTCAATGAAAAAAATCCAAAATGAACTTCGAAACATCTTCAGAATGAAACAGTGACAAGGTAAACCACGAAAAAACATTACTGAAATATTCCAACTCTTATATTTCAACTAAAAAAAAAATCAAAATGAACTTTGAAACATCTTCAGAATGTAACAGTGACAATGTAAACCACGATAAAACACTACTGAAATATTCCAACTCTTACATTTCAACGAAAAACAAAATCCAAAATGAACTTTGGAACATTAAGAGAATGTCACAGTGACAAGGTAAAAAACAACAAAACACTACTGAAATATTCCAACTCTTACATTTCAACGAAAAAAAATTCAAAATGAATTTTGAAACATCTTCAGAATGTAACAGTGACAAGGTAAACCACGACAAAACAATACTGAAATATTCCAACTCTTACATTTCAACGAAAAAAAAAAATCCAAAATGAACTTTGAAACATGAAGAGAATGTAACAGTGACAAGGTAAAACAACAAAATACTACTGAAATATTCCAACTCTTACACTTCAACGAAAAAAAAAATCCAAAATGAACTTTGCAACGTACAGAGAGTGTAACAGTGACAAGGTAAAACACAACAAAACACTACTTAAATATTCCAACTCTTACATTTCAATGAAAAAAAAAATCCAAAATGAACTTTGAAAAATCTTCATAATGTAACAGTGACAAGGTAAACCACGACAAAACACTACTGAAATATTCCAACTCTTACATTTCAACGAAAAAATATCCAAAATGAACTTTGAAAAATCTTCAGAATGTAACAGTGACAATCTAAACCACGACAAAACACTAGTGAAATTATCCAACTCTTACATTTCAACGGGAAAAAAATCCAAAATGAACTTTGAAACATCTTCAGAATGTAACAGTGACAAGGTAAACCACGAAAAAAACATTACTGAAATATTCCAACTCTTACATTTCAACTAAAAAAAAAATCCAAAATGAACTTTGAATCATCTTCAGAATGTAACAGTGACAATGTAAACCACGACAAAACACTACTGAAATATTCCAACTCTTACATTTCAACGAAAAAAAAATCCAAAATGAACTTTGAAACATTAAGAGAATGTAACAGTGATAAGGTAAACCACGACAAAACACTATTGAAAAATTCCAACTTTACATTTCAACGAAAAAATCTAAAATGAACTTTGAAACATCTTCAGAATGTAACAGTGACAAGACAAAACACTACTGAAATATTCCAACTCTTACATTTCAAAGAAAAAAAAATCCAAAATGAACTTTGAAACATATCGAGAATATAATAGTGACAAGGTAAACCACGACAAAAACAGTACTGAAATATTCCAACTCTTACATTTCAACGAAAAAAAAAATCCAAAATGAACTTTGAAACATTAAGAGAATGTAACAGTGATAAGGTAAACCACGACAAAACACTATTGAAAAATTCCAACTTTACATTTCAACGAAAAAATCTAAAATGAACTTTGAAACATCTTCAGAATGTAACAGTGACAAGACAAAACACTACTGAAATATTCCAACTCTTACATTTCAAAGAAAAAAAAATCCAAAATGAACTTTGAAACATATCGAGAATATAATAGTGACAAGGTAAACCATGACAAAACACTACTGAAATAATCCAACGCTTACATTTCAACGAACAAAATCCAAAATGAACTTTGAAACATTAAGTGAATGTAACTGTGACAAGGTAAACCACGACAAAACACTACTGAAATATTCCAACTCTTACATTTCAACAAAAAAAAAAATTCAAAATGAACTTTGAAACATCTTCAGAATGTAACAGTGACAAGGTAAACCACGAGAAAACACTACTGAAATATTCCAACTCTTACATTTCAACGAAAAATCCAAAATAAACTTTGAATCATAAAGATAATATAACAATGACAAGGTAAACCACGGCAAAACACTACTGAAATATTCCAACTCTTACATTTCAATGAAAAAAATACAAAATGAACTTTGAAACATCTTCATAATGTAACAGTGACAAGGTAAACCACGACAAAACACTACTGAAATTTTCCAAATCTTACATTTCAACGACAAAAAATCTAAAATGAACTTTGAAACATCTTCAGAATGAAACAGTGACAAGGTAAACCACGAAAAAAACATTACTGAAATATTCCAACTCTTTATATTTCAACTAAAAAAAAAATCAAAATGAACTTTGAAACATCTTCAGAATGTAACAGTGACAATGTAAACCACGACAAAACACTACTGAAATATTCCAACTCTTACATTTCAACGAAAAACAAAATCCAAAATGAACTTTGGAACATTAAGAGAATGTCACAGTGACAAGGTAAAAAACAACAAAACACTACTGAAATATTCCAACTCTTACATTTCAACGAAAAAAAATATCCAAAATGAATTTTGAAACATCCTCAGAATGTAACAGTGACAAGGTAAGCCACGACAAAACAATACTGAAATATTCCAACTCTTACATTTCAACGAAAAAAAAAAATCCAAAATGAACTTTGAAACATGAAGAGAATGTAACAGTGACAAGGTAAAACACAACAAAACACTACTGAAATATTCCAACTCTTACACTTCAACGAAAAAAAAATCCAAAATGAACTTGGCAACGTACAGAGAGCGTAACAGTGACAAGGTAAAACACAACAAAACACTACTTAAATATTCCAACTCTTACATTTCAATGAAAAAAAAAAATCCAAAATGAACTTTGAAAAATCTTCATAATGTAACAGTGACAAGGTAAACCACGACAAAACACTACTGAAATATTCCAACTCTTACATTTCAACGAAAAAATATCCAAAATGAACTTTGAAAAATCTTCAGAATGTAACAGTGACAATCTAAACCACGACAAAACACACTACTGAAATTATCCAACTCTTACATTTCAACGGGAAAAAAAAATCCAAAATGAACTTTGAAGCACCTTCAGAATGTAACAGTGACAAGGTAAACCACGAAAAAACATTACTGAAATATTCCAACTCTTACATTTCAACTAAAAAAAAAAATCCAAAATGAACTTTGAATCATCTTCAGAATGTAACAGTGACAATGTAAACCACGACAAAACACTACTGAAATATTCCAACTCTTACATTTCAACGAAAAAATCTAAAATGAACTTTGAAACATCTTCAGAATGTAACAGTGACAAGACAAAACACTACTGAAATATTCCAACTCTTACATTTCAAAGAAAAAAAAAATCCAAAATGAACTTTGAAACATATCGAGAATATAACAGTGACAAGGTAAACCACGAAAAAACATTACTGAAATATTCCAACTCTTACATTTCAACTAAAAAAAAAATCCAAAATGAACTTTGAATCATCTTCAGAATGTAACAGTGACAATGTAAACCACGACAAAACACTACTGAAATATTCCAACTCTTACATTTCAACGAAAAAAAAAAATCCAAAATGAACTTTGAAACATTAAGAGAATGTAACAGTGATAAGGTAAACCACGACAAAACACTATTGAAAAATTCCAACTTTACATTTCAACGAAAAAATCTAAAATGAACTTTGAAACATCTTCAGAATGTAACAGTGACAAGACAAAACACTACTGAAATATTCCAACTCTTACATTTCAAAGAAAAAAAAAATCCAAAATGAGCTTTGAAACATATCGAGAATATAATAGTGACAAGGTAAACCACGACAAAAACAGTACTGAAATATTCCAACTCTTACATTTCAACGAAAACAAAAAATCAATAATGAACTTTGAAACATCAAGAGAATGTAACAGTGACAAGGTAAACCACCACAAAACACTACTGAAATATTCCAACTCTTACATTTCAACGAAAAAACCTAAAATGAACTTTGAAACATCAAGAGAATGTAACAGCGACAAGGTAAACCATGACAAAACACTACTGAAATGTTCCAACGCTTACATTTCAACGAACAAAATCCAAAATGAACTTTGAAACATTAAGTGAATGTAACTGTGACAAGGTAAACCACGACAAAACACTACTGAAATATTCCAACTCTTACATTTCAACAAAAAAAAAATTCAAAATGAACTTTGAAACATCTTCAGAATGTAACAGTGACAAGGTAAACCACGAGAAAACACTACTGAAATATTCCAACTCTTACATTTCAACGAAAAATCCAAAATAAACTTTGAATCATAAAGATAATATAACAATGACAAGGTAAACCACGACAAAACACTACTAAAATATTCCAACTCTTACATTTCAATGAAAAAAATCCAAAATGAACTTTGAAACATCTTCATAATGTAACAGTGACAAGGTAAACCACGACAAAACACTACTGAAATTTTCCAAATCTTACATTTCAACGACAAAAAATCTAAAATGAACTTTGAAACATCTTCAGAATGAAACAGTGACAAGGTAAACCACGAAAAAAAACATTACTGAAATATTCCAACTCTTATATTTCAACTAAAAAAAAAATCAAAATGAACTTTGAAACATCTTCAGAATGTAACAGTGACAATGTAAACCACGACAAAACACTACTGAAATATTCCAACTCTTACATTTCAACGAAAAACAAAATCCAAAATGAACTTTGGAACATTAAGAGAATGTCACAGTGACAAGGTAAAAAAACAACAAAACACTACTGAAATATTCCAACTCTTACATTTCAACGAAAAAAAATATCCAAAATGAATTTTAAAACATCCTCAGAATGTAACAGTGACAAGGTAAGCCACGACAAAACAATACTGAAATATTCCAACTCTTACATTTCAACGAAAAAAAAAAATCCAAAATGAACTTTGAAACATGAAGAGAATGTAACAGTGACAAGGTAAAACACAACAAAACACTACTGAAATATTCCAACTCTTACACTTCAACGAAAAAAAAAATCCAAAATGAACTTGGCAACGTACAGAGAGCGTAACAGTGACAAGGTAAAACACAACAAAACACTACTTAAATATTCCAACTCTTACATTTCAATGAAAAAAAAATCCAAAATGAACTTTGAAAAATCTTCATAATGTAACAGTGACAAGGTAAACCACGACAAAACACTACTGAAATATTCCAACTCTTACATTTCAACGAAAAAATATCCAAAATGAACTTTGAAAAATCTTCAGAATGTAACAGTGACAATCTAAACCACGACAAAACACTACTGAAATTATCCAACTCTTACATTTCAACGGGAAAAAAAATCCAAAATGAACTTTGAAGCATCTTCAGAATGTAACAGTGACAAGGTAAACCACGAAAAAACATTACTGAAATATTCCAACTCTTACATTTCAACTAAAAAAAAAAATCCAAAATGAACTTTGAATCATCTTCAGAATGTAACAGTGACAATGTAAACCACGACAAAACACTACTGAAATATTCCAACTCTTACATTTCAACGAAAAAATCTAAAATGAACTTTGAAACATCTTCAGAATGTAACAGTGACAAGACAAAACACTACTGAAATATTCCAACTCTTACATTTCAAAGAAAAAAAAATCCAAAATGAACTTTGAAACATATCGAGAATATAACAGTGACAAGGTAAACCACGACAAAACAGTACTGAAATATTCCAACTCTTACATTTCAACGAAAACAAAAAATCAATAATGAACTTTGAAACATCAAGAGAATGTAACAGTGACAAGGTAAACCACCACAAAACACTACTGAAATATTCCAACTCTTACATTTCAACGAAAAAATATCCAAAATGAACTTTGAAAAATCTTCAGAATGTAACAGTGACAATCTAAACCACGACAAAACACTACTGAAATTATCCAACTCTTACATTTCAACGGGAAAAAAATCCAAAATGAACTTTGAAACATCTTCAGAATGTAACAGTGACAAGGTAAACCACAAAAAAACATTACTGAAATATTCCAACTCTTACATTTCAACTAAAAAAAAAATCCAAAATGAACTTTGAATCATCTTCAGAATGTAACAATGACAATGTAAACCACGACAAAACACTACTGAAATATTCCAACTCTTACATTTCAACGAAAAAAAAAATCCAAAATGAACTTTGAAACATTAAGAGAATGTAACAGTGATAAGGTAAACCACGACAAAACACTATTGAAAAATTCCAACTTTACATTTCAACGAAAAAATCTAAAATGAACTTTGAAACATCTTCAGAATGTAACAGTGACAAGACAAAACACTACTGAAATATTCCAACTCTTACATTTCAAAGAAAAAAAAAATCCAAAATGAACTTTGAAACATATCGAGAATATAACAGTGACAAGGTAAACCACGACAAAAACAGTACTGAAATATTCCAACTCTTACATTTCAACGAAAACAAAAAATCAATAATGAACTTTGAAACATCAAGAGAATGTAACAGTGACAAGGTAAACCACCACAAAACACTACTGAAATATTCCAACTCTTACATTTCAACGAAAAAACCTAAAATGAACTTTGAAACATCAAGAGAATGTAACAGCGACAAGGTAAACCATGACAAAACACTACTGAAATATTCCAACGCTTACATTTCAACGAAAAAAATCCAAAATGAACTTTGAAACATTAAGTGAATGTAACTGTGACAAGGTAAACCACGACAAAACACTACTGAAATATTCCAACTCTTACATTTCAACGAAAAAAAAATTCAAAATGAACTTTGAAACATCTTCAGAATGTAACAGTGACAAAATAAACCACGAGAAAACACTACTGAAATATTCCAACTCTTACATTTCAACGAAAAATCCAAAATAAACTTTGAATCATAAAGAGAATATAACAATGACAAGGTAAACCACGACAAAACACTACTGAAATATTCCAACTCTTACATTTCAACGAAAAAAAATCCAAAATGAACTTTGAAACATCTTCAGAAAGTAACAGTGACAAAGTAAACCACGATAAAACACTACTGAAATATTCCAACTCTTACATTTCAATGAAAAAAATCCAAAATAAACTTTGAAACATCTTCAGAATGTAAAATCTTTAGAATGTAACAGTGAGAAGTTAAACCACGACAAAAAACACTACTGAAATATTCCAACTTTTACATTTCAATGAAAAAAATCCAAAATGAACTTTGAAACATCTTCAGAATGTAACAGTGACAAGGTAAACCACAAAAAAACATTACTGAATTATTCCAACTCTTACATTTCAACTAAAAACCAAATCAAAATGAACTTAGAAACATTTTCAGAATGTAACAGTGACAATGTAAACCACGACAAAACACTACTGAAATATTCCAACTCTTACATTTCAACGAAAAAAAAAATCCAAAATGAGCTTTGGAACATTAAGAGAATGTCACAGTGACAAGGTAAAAACAACAAAACACTACTGAAATATTCGAACTCTTACATTTCAACAAAAAAAATCAAAATGAACTTTGAAACATCAAGAGAATGTAACAGTGACAAGGTAAACCTCGACAAAACCCTACTGAAATATTCAAACTCTTATATTTCAACGAAAAGAAAAATCAAAAATGACCTTTGAAACATCTTCACAATGTAACAGTGACAAGGTAAACCACGAGAAAACACTACTGAAATATTCCAACTCTTACATTTCAACGAAAAATCCAAAATAAACTTTGAATCATAAAGAGAATGTAAATGACAAGGTAAACCACGACAAAACACTACTGAAATATTCCAACTCTTACATTTCAACGAAAAAAAAAAAAATCCAAAATGAACTTTGAAACATGAAGAGAATGTAACAGTGACAAGGTAAAACACAACAAAACACTACTGAAATATTCCAACTCTTACACTTCAACGAAAAAAAAAATCCAAAATGAACTTTGCAACGTACAGAGAGCGTAACAGTGACAAGGTAAAACACAACAAAATACTACTTAAATATTCCAACTCTTACATTTCAATGAAAAAAAAATCCAAAATGAACTTTGAAAAATCTTCATAATGTAACAGTGACAAGGTAAACCACGACAAAACACTACTGAAATATTCCAACTCTTACATTTCAACGAAAAAATATCCAAAATGAACTTTGAAAAATCTTCAGAATGTAACAGTGACAATCTAAACCACGACAAAACACTACTGAAATTATCCAACTCTTACATTTCAACGGGAAAAAAAAAATCCAAAATGAACTTTGAAGCATCTTCAGAATGTAACAGTGACAAGGTAAACCACGAAAAAACATTACTGAAATATTCCAACTCTTACATTTCAACGAAAAAAAAAATCCAAAATGAACTTTGAAACATTAAGAGAATGTAACAGTGATAAGGTAAACCACGACAAAACACTATTGAAAAATTCCAACTCTTACATTTCAACGAAAAAATCTAAAATGAACTTTGAAACATCTTCAGAATGTAACAGTGACAAGACAAAACACTACTGAAATATTCCAACTCTTACATTTCAAAGAAAAAAAAAAAATCCAAAATGAACTTTGAAACATATCGAGAATATAACAGTGACTAGGTAAACCACGACAAAACAGTACTGAAATATTCCAACTCTTACATTTCAACGAAAACAAAAAATCAATAATGAACTTTGAAACATCAAGAGAATGTAACAGTGACAAGGTAAACCACCACAAAACACTACTGAAATATTCCAACTCTTACATTTCAACGAAAAAACCTAAAATGAACTTTGAAACATCAAGAGAATGTAACAGCGACAAGGTAAACCATGACAAAACACTACTGAAATATTCCAACGCTTACATTTCAACGAAAAAAAATCCAAAATGAACTTTGAAACATTAAGTGAATGTAACTGTGACAAGGTAAACCACGACAAAACACTACTGAAATATTCCAACTCTTACATTTCAACGAAAAATCCAAAATAAACTTTGAATCATAAAGAGAATATAACAATGACAAGGTAAACCACGACAAAACACTACTGAAATATTCCAACTCTTACATTTCAACGAAAAAAAATCCAAAATGAACTTTGAAACATCTTCAGAAAGTAACAGTGACAAAGTAAACCACGATAAAACACTACTGAAATATTCCAACTCTTACATTTCAATGAAAAAAATCCAAAATAAACTTTGAAACATCTTCAGAATGTAACAGTGACAAGGTAAACCACGACAAAACACTATTGAAATATTCCAACTCTTACATTTCAACGAAAAAAAAAAATCCAAAATGAGCTTCCAAACATCTTTAGAATGTAACAGTGAGAAGTTAAACCACGACAAAACACTACTGAAATATTCCAACTTTTACATTTCAATGAAAAAAATCCAAAATGAACTTTGAAACATCTTCAGAATGTAACAGTGACAAGGTAAACCACGACAAAACATTACTGAAATTTTCCAACTCTTACATTTCAACGAGAAAAAATCTAAAATGAACTTTGAAACATCTTCAGAATGAAACAGTGACAAGGTAAACCACAAAAAAACATTACTGAATTATTCCAACTCTTACATTTCAACTAAAAACAAAATCAAAATGAACTTAGAAACATTTTCAGAATGTAACAGTGACAATGTAAACCACGACAAAACACTACTGAAATATTCCAACTCTTACATTTCAACGAAAAAAAAAATCCAAAATGAGCTTTGGAACATTAAGAGAATGTCACAGTGACAAGGTAAAAACAACAAAACACTACTGAAATATTCCAACTCTTACATTTCAACAAAAAAAATCAAAATGAACTTTGAAACATCAAGAGAATGTAACAGTGACAAGGTAAACCACGACAAAACCCTACTGAAATATTCAAACTCTTATATTTCAACGAAAAAAAAAAATCAAAAATGAACTTTGAAACATCTTCACAATGTAACAGTGACAAGGTAAACCACGAGAAAACACTACTGAAATATTCCAACTCTTACATTTCAACGAAAAATCCAAAATAAACTTTGAATCATAAAGAGAATGTAACAATGACAAGGTAAACCACGACAAAACACTACTGAAATATTCCAACTCTTACATTTCAACGAAAAAAAAAATCCAAAATGAACTTTGAAACATGAAGAGAATGTAACAGTGACAAGGTAAACACAACAAAACACTACTGAAATATTCCAACTCTTACACTTCAACGAAAAAAAAAAAATCCAAAATGAACTTTGCAACGTACAGAGAGCGTAACAGTGACAAGGTAAAACACAACAAAACACTACTTAAATATTCCAACTCTTACATTTCAATGAAAAAAAAATCCAAAATGAACTTTGACAAATCTTCAGAATGTAACAGTGACAATCTAAACCACGACAAAACACTACTGAAATTTTCCAACTCTTACATTTCAACGAGAAAAAAAAATTCAAAATGAACTTTGAAACATCTTCAGAATATAACAGTGACAAGGTAAACCACGAAAAAACATTACTGAAATATTCCAACTCTTACATTTCAACTAAAAAAAAAAAATCCAAAATGAACTTTGAATCATCTTCAGAATGTAACAGTGACAATGTAAACCACGACAAAACACTACTGAAATATTCCAACTCTTACATTTCAACGAAAAAAAAAAATCAAAAATGAACTTGGAACATTAAGAGAATGTAACAGTGACAAGGTAAAACACAACAAAACACTACTGAAATATTCCAACTCTTACACTTCAACGAAAAGAAAATCAATAATGAACTTTGCAACATACAAAGAGCGTAAGAGTGACAAGGTAAAACACAACAAAACACTACTGAAATATTCCAACTCTTACATTTCAACGAAAAAAAAAATCAATAATGAACTTTGAAACATCAAGAGAATGTAACAGTGACAAGGTAAACCACGAAAAAATACTACTGAAATATTCCAACTCTTACATTTCAACGAAAAAAAAAAAATCCAAAATGAACTTTGGAACATTAAGAGAATGTTTCAGTGACAAGGTAAAAAACAACAAAACACTACTGAAATATTCCAACTCTTACATGTCAACGAAAAAAAAATCCAAAATGAACTTTGAAACATCTTCAGAATGTAACAGTGACAAGGTAAACCACGACAAAACAATAATGAAATATTCCAACTCTTACATTTCAACGAAAAAAAAATCCAAAATGAACTTTGAAACATGAAGAGAATGTAACAGTGACAAGGTAAAACACAACAAAACACTACTGAAATATTCCAACTCTTACATTTCAACGAAAAAATATCCAAAATGAACTTTGAAAAATCTTCAGAATGTAACAGTGACAATCTAAACCACGACAAAACACTACTGAAATTTTCCAACTCTTACATTTCAACGAGAAAAAAAAAAATCCAAAATGAACTTTGAAACATCTTCAGAATATAACAGTGACAAGGTAAACCACGAAAAAACATTACTGAGATATTCCAACTCTTACATTTCAACTAAAAAAAAAATCCAAAATGAACTTTGAATCATCTTCAGAATGTAACAGTGACATTGTAAACCACGACAAAACACTACTGAAATATTCCAACTCTTACATTTCAACGAAAAAAAAAAATCCAAAATGAACTTTGGAACATTAAGAGAATGTAACAGTGACAAGGTAAAACACAAAAAAAACACTACTGAAATATTCCAACTCTTACACTTCAACAAAAAGAAAATCAATAATGAACTTTGCAACATACAAAGAGCGTAAGAGTGACAAGGTAAAACACAACAAAACACTACTGAAATAATCCAACTCTTACATTTCAACGAAAAAAAAAATCAATAATGAACTTTGAAACATCAAGAGAATGTAACAGTGACAAGGTAAACCACGACAAAATACTACTGAAATATTCCAACTCTTACATTTCAACGAAAAAAATCCAAAATGAGGTTTGAAACATCTTCAGAATGTAACAGTGACAAGGTAAACCACGACAAACACTACTGAAATATTCCAACTCTTACATTTAAACGAAAAAAAATCCAAATAAACTTTGAAACATCAAGAGAATGTAACAGTGACAAGGTAAACCACGACACGACAAAACACTACTGAAATATTCCAACTCTTACATTTTAACGAAAAAATATCCAAAATGAACTTTGAAACATCTTCAGAATGTAACAGTGACAAGGTAAACCACGACAAAACACTACTGAAATAATCCAACTCTTACAATTCAATGAAAAAAAAAAACCAAAATGAACTTTGAAACATCTTCAGAATGTAACAGGGAAGCGGTAAACCACGACAAAACACTACTGAAATTTTCCAACTCTTACATTTCAACGAAAAAAAAATCCAAAATGAACTTTGAAACATCTTCAGAATATAACAGTGACAATATAAACCACGACAAAACATTACTGAAATATTCCAACTCTTACATTTCAACAAAAAAAAACTCCAAAATGAACTTTGGAACATCTTCAGAATGTAACAGTGACAATGTAAACCACGACAAAACACTACTGAAATATTCCAACTCTTACATTTCAACGAAAAAAAAAATCCAAAATGAACTTTAGAACATTAAGAGAATGTAATAGTGATAAGGAAAACCACAACATAACACTATTGAAATATTCCAACTCTTACATTTCAACGAAAAAAAAAATCAATAATGAACTTTGAAACATCAAGAGAATGTAACAGTGACAAGGTAAACCACGACAAAATACTACTGAAATATTCCAACTCTTACATTTCAACGAAAAAAATCCAAAATGAGGTTTGGAACATCTTCAGAATGTAACAGTGACAATGTAAACCACGACAAAACACTACTGAAATATTCCAACTCTTACATTTCAACGAAAAAAAAAAATCCAAAATGAACTTTAGAACATTAAGAGAATGTAATAGTGATAAGGTAAACCACAACATAACACTATTGAAATATTCCAACTCTTACATTTCAACGAAAAAAAAATCTAAAATGAACTTTGAAACATCTTCAGAAGTTAACAGTGACAAGACAAAACACAACTGAAATATTCCAACTCTTACATTTCAAAAGAAAAAAAAATCCTAAATGAACTTTGAAACATACCGAGAATGTAACAGTGACAAGGTACACCACGACAAAACACTACTGAAATATTCCAACTCTTACATTTCAACGAAAAAAAAATCCAAAATGAACTTTGAAACATGAAGAAAATGTAACAGTGACAAGGTAAAACACAACAAAAACACTACTGAAATATTGCAACTCTTACATTTCAACGAAAAAAAAAATCCAAAATGAACTTTGCAACATACAGAGAGTGTAACAGTGACAAGTTAAACCACGACAAAACAGTACTGAAATATTCCAACTCTTACATTTCAACGAAAAAAATCCAAAATAAGGTGTAAAACATCTTCAGAATGTAACAGTGACAAGGTAAATCATGACAAACATTACTGAAATATTCCAAGTCTTACATTTCAACGAAAAAATATCCAAAATGAACTTTGAAACATCAAGAGAATGTAACAGTGACAAGGTAAACCACGACAAAACACTACTGAAATATTCCAACTCTTACATTTCAATGAAAAAAAAATCCAAAATAAACTTTGAAACATCTTCAGAATGTAAAAATGACAAGGTAAACCACGACAAAAACACTATTGAAATATTCCAACTCTTACATTTCAACTTTAGACTGCAACAGTGAGAAGTTAAAACCACGACAAAACACTACAAATTTCAATGAAAAAAAAAAATCCAAAATGAACTTCCAAACATCTTTAGAATGTAACAGTGAGAAGTTAAACCACGACAAAACACTACTGAAATTTTCCAACTCTTACATTTCAACGAAAAAAAAAAATCCAAAATGAACTTTGAAACATCTTCAGAATATAACAGTGACAATATAAACCACGACAAAACATTACTGAAATATTCCAACTCTTACATTTCAACAAAAAAAAAACTCCAAAATGAACTTTGGAACATCTTCAGAATGTAACAGTGACAATGTAAACCACGACAAAACACTACTGAAATATTCCAACTCTTACATTTCAACGAAAAAAAAAAATCCAAAATGAACTTTAGAACATTAAGAGAATGTAATAGTGATAAGGAAAACCACAACATAACACTATTGAAATATTCCAACTCTTACATTTCAACGAAAAAATATCCAAAATGAACTTTGAAACATCTTCAGAATGTAACAGTGACAAGGTAAACCACGACAAAACACTTGAAATAATCCAACTCTTACATTTTAACGACTGAAATATTCCAACTCTTACATTTTAACGAAAAAATATCCAAAATGAACTTTGAAACATCAAGAGAATGTAACAGTGACAAGGTAAACCACGACAAAACACTACTGAAATATTCCAACTCTTACATTTCAATGAAAAAAAAAAAAAAAAACATCCAAAATAAACTTTGAAACAACTCTTCAGAATGTAAAAATGACAAGGTAAACCACGACAAAAACACTATTGAAATATTCCAACTCTTACATTTCAACGAAAAAAAAAATCCAAAATGAACTTCCAAACATCTTTAGAATGTAACAGTGAGAAGTTAAACCACGACAAAACACTACTGAAATATTCCAACTCTTACATTTCAACGAAAAAAAAAATCCAAAATGAACTTTGAAACATCAAGAGAATGTAACAGTGACAAGGTAAACCACGACAAAACACTACTGAAATATTCCAACTCTTACATTTCAATGAAAAAAAAAAAAAAGGTCCAAAATAAACTTTGAAAAAAAAAAAAAATCCAAATGAACATCTTCAGAATGTAAAAATGACAAGGTAAACCACGACAAAACACTATTGAAATATTCCAACTCTTACATTTCAACGAAAAAAAATCCAAAATGAACTTCCAAACATCTTTAGAATGTAACAGTGAGAAGTTAAACCACGACAAAACACTACTGAAATATTCCAACTCTTACATTTCAATGAAAAAAAAAAAAATCCAAAATGAACTTTGAAAAACATCTTCAGAATGTAACAGTGACATAGTAAACCACGACAAAACACTACTGAAATTTTCCAACTCTTACATTTCAACGAGAAAAAATCTAAAATGAACTTTGAAACATCTTCAGAATGAAACAGTGACAAGGTAAACCACGAAAAAACCTTACTGAAATATTCCAACTCATATATGTCAACTAAAAAAAAAATCAAAATGAACTTTGAAACATCTTCAGAATGTAACAGTGACAATGTAAACCACGACAAAACACTACTGAAATATTCCAACTCTTACATTTCAACGAAAAAAAAAATCCAAAATGAACTTTGGAACATTAAGAGAATGTCACAGTGACAAGGTAAAAACAACAAAACACTACTGAAATATTTTAACTCTTACATTTCAACGAAAAAAAAAAAATCCAAAATGAGCTTTGAAACATCTTCAGAATGTAACAGTGACAAGGTAAACCACGACAAAACAATACTGAAATATTCCAACTCTTACATTTCAACGAAAAAAAAAAAAAATCCAAAATGAACTTTGAAACATGAAGAGAATGTAACAGTGACAAGGTAAAACACAACAAAACACTACTGAAATATTCCAACTCTTACACTTCAACGAAAAAAAAAATCCAAAATGAACTTTGAAAAATCTTCAGAATGTAACAGTGACAAGGTAAACCACGACAAAACACTACTGAAATTTTCCAAATCCTACACTTCAACGAGAAAAAATCTAAAATGAACTTTGAAACATCTTCAGAATGAAACAGTGACAATGTAAACCACGACAAAACACTACTGAAATATTCCAACTCTTACATTTCAACGAAAAAAAAAAAAAATCCAAAATGAACTTTGAAAAATCTTCATAATGTAACAGTGACAAGGTAAACCACGACAAAACACTACTGAAATATTCCAAATCTTACATTTCAACGAAAAAATATCCAATATGAACTTTGAAAAATCTTCAGAATGTAACAGTGACAATCTAAACCACGACAAAACACTACTGAAATTTTCCAGCTCTTACATTTCAACGAGAAAAAAAAATCCAAAATGAACTTTGAAACATCTTCAGAATGTAACAGTGACAAGGTAAACCACGAAAAAACATTACTGAAATATTCCAACTCTTACATTTCAACTAAAAAAAAATCCAAAATGAACTTTGAATCATCTTCAGAATGTAACAGTGACAATGTAAACCACGACAAAACCCTACTGAAATATTCCAACTCTTACATTTCAACGAAAAAAAAATCCAAAATGAACTTTGGAACATTAAGAGAATGTCAAAGTGATAAGGTAAACCACAACATAACACTATTGAAATATTCCAACTCTTACATTTCAACGAAAAAAATCTGAAATGAACTTTGAAACATCTTCAGAATGTAACAGTGACAAGACAAAACACTACTGAAATATTCCAACTCTTACATTTCAAAGAAAAAAAAAATCCTAAATGAACTTTGAAACATACCGAGAATGTAACAGTGACAAGGTAAACCACGAAAAAACACTACTGAAATATTCCAACTCTTACATTTCAACGAAAAAAAAATCCAAAATGAACTTAGAAACATGGAGAGAATGTAACAGTGACAAGGTAAAACACAATAAAACACTTCTGAAATATTGCAACTCTTACATTTCAACGAAAAAAAAATCCAAAATGAACTTTGCAACATACAGAGAGTGTAACAGTGACAAGGTAAACCACGACAAAACAGTACTGAGATTTCAAACTCTTACATTTCAACGAAAAAAAAATCCAAAATGAGGTGTAAAACATCTTCAGAATGTAACAGTGACAAGGTAAATCACGACAAACATTACTGAAATATTCCAACTCTTACATTTCAACGAAAAAATATCCAAAATGACCTTTGAAACATCAAGAGAATGTAACAGTGACAAGGTAAACCACGAAAAAACACTACTGAAATATTCCAACTCTTACATTCTAAAGAAAAAATATCCAAAATGAACTTTGAAACATCTTCAGAATGTAACAGTGACAAGGTAAACCACGATACTGAGATATTCCAACTCTTACATTTCAACAAAAAAACTCCAAAATGAACTTTGAAACATTAAGAGAATGTAACAGTGATAAGGTTAACCACGACAAAACACTAGTGAAATATTCCAACTCTTACATTTAAACGGAAAAAAAAAATCCAAAATGAACTTTGAAACATTAAGAGAATGTAACAGTGATAAGGTAAACCACGACAAAACACTATTGAAAAATTCCAACTCTTACATTTCAACGAAAAGATCTAAAAGAACTTTGAAACATCTTCAGAATGTAACAGTGACAAGACAAAACACTACTGAAATATTCCAACTCTTACATTTCAAAGAAATAAAAATCCAAAATGAACTTTGAAACATATCGAGAATATAACAGTGACAAGGTAAACCACGATAAAACAGTACTGAAATATTCCAACTCTTATATTTCAACGAAAACAAAAAATCAATAATGAACTGTGAAACATCAAGAGAATGTAACAGTGACAAGGTAAACCACCACAAAACACTACTGAAATATTCCAACTCTTACATTTCAACGAAAAAACCTAAAATGAACTTTGAAACATCAAGAGAATGTAACAGCGACAAGGTAAACCATGACAAAACACTACTGAAATATTCCAACGCTTACATTTCAACGAAAAAAATCCAAAATGAACTTTGAAACATTAAGTGAATGTAACTGTGACAAGGTAAACCACGACAAAACACTACTGAAATATTCCAACTCTTACATTTCAACGAAAAAAAAATCCAAAATGAACTTTGAAACATTAAGTGAATGTAACTGTGACAAGGTAAACCACGACAAAACACTACTGAAATATTCCAACTCTTACATTTCAACGAAAAAAAAAATCTAAAATGAACTTTGAAAAATCTTCAGAATGTAACAGTGACAATCTAAACCACGACAAAACACTACTGAAATTTTCCAACTCTTACATTTCAACGAGAAAAAAAAATCCAAAATGAACTTTGAAACATCTTCAGAATGTAACAGTGACAAGGTAAACCACGAAAAAACATTACTGAAATATTCCAACTCTTACATTTCAACTAAAAAAAAATCCAAAATGAACTTTGAATCATCTTCAGAATGTAACAGTGACAATGTAAACCACGACAAAACACTACTGAAATATTCCAACTCTTACATTTCAACGAAAAAAAAAATCCAAAATGAACTTTGGAAGATTAAGAGAATGTCAAAGTGATAAGGTAAACCACAACATAACACTATTGAAATATTCCAACTCTTACATTTCAACGAAAAAAATCTGAAATGAACTTTGAAACATCTTCAGAATGTAAGAGTGACAAGACAAAACACTACTGAAATATTCCAACTCTTACATTTCAAAGAAAAAAAAAAATCCTAAATGAACTTTGAAACATACCGAGAATGTAACAGTGACAAGGTAAACCACGAAAAAAACACTACTGAAATATTCCAGCTCTTACATTTCAACGAAAAAAAAAATCCAAAATGAACTTAGAAACATGAAGAGAATGTAACAGTGACAAGGTAAAACACAACAAAACACTACTGAAATATTGCAACTCTTACATTTCAACGAAAAAAAAAAAATCCAAAATGAACTTTGCAACATACAGAGAGTGTAACAGTGACAAGGTAAACCACGACAAAACAGTACTGAGATTTCAAACTCTTACATTTCAACGAAAAAAAATCCAAAATGAGGTGTAAAACATCTTCAGAATGTAACAGGGACAAGGTAAATCACGACAAACATTACTGAAATATTCCAACTCTTACATTTCAACGAAAAAATATCCAAAATGAACTTTGAAACATCAAGAGAATGTAACAGTGACAAGGTAAACACGAAAAACACTACTGAAATATTCCAACTCTTACATTTTAACGAAAAAATATCCAAAATGAACTTTGAAACATCTTCAGAATGTAACAGTGACAAGGTAAACCACGATACTGAGATATTCCAACTCTTACATTTCAACAAAAAAACTCCAAAATGAACTTTGAAACATCTTCAGAATGTAACAGTGACAATGTTAACCACGACAAAACACTACTGAAATATTCCAACTTTTACATTTAAACGAAAAAAAAAAATCCAAAATGAACTTTGAAACATTAAGAGAATGTAACAGTGATAAGGTAAACCACGACAAAACACTATTGAAAAATTTCCAACTCTTACATTTCAACGAAAAAATCTAAAATGAACTTTGAAACATCTTCAGAATGTAACAGTGACAAGACAAAACACTACTGAAATATTCCAACTCTTACATTTCAAAGAAATAAAAATCCAAAATGAACTTTGAAACATATCGAGAATATAACAGTGACAAGGTAAACCACGACAAAACAGTACTGAAATATTCCAACTCTTATATTTCAACGAAAACAAAAAATCAATAATGAACTTTGAAACATCAAGAGAATGTAACAGTGACAAGGTAAACCACCGCAAAACACTACTGAAATATTCCAACTCTTACATTTCAACGAAAAAACCTAAAATGAACTTTGAAACATCAAGAGAATGTAACAGCGACAAGGTAAACCATGACGAAACACTACTGAAATATTCCAACGCTTACATTTCAACGAAAAAAATCCAAAATGAACTTTGAAACATTAAGTGAATGTAACTGTGACAAGGTAAACCACGACAAAACACTACTGAAATATTCCAACTCTTACATTTCAACGAAAAAAAAATTCAAAATGAACTTTGAAACATCTTCAGAATGTAACAGTGACAAGGTAAACCACGAGAAAACACTACTGAAATATTCCAACTCTTACATTTCAACGAAAAATCCAAAATAAACTTTGAATCATAAAGAGAATATAACAATGACAAGGTAAACCACGACAAAACACTACTGAAATATTCCAACTCTTACATTTCAACGAAAAAAAATCCAAAATGAACTTTGAAACATCTTCAGAAAGTAACAGTGACAAAGTAAACCACGATAAAACACTACTGAAATATTCCAACTCTTACATTTCAATGAAAAAATCCAAAATAAACTTTGAAACATCTTCAGAATGTAACAGTGACAAGGTAAACCACGACAAAACACTATTGAAATATTCCAACTCTTACATTTCAACGAAAAAAAAAAAAATCCAAAATGAGCTTCCAAACATCTTTAGAATGTAACAGTGAGAAGTTAAACCACGACAAAACACTACTGAAATATTCCAACTCTTACATTTCAATGAAAAAAAATCCAAAATGAAATTTGAAACATCTTCAGAATGTAACAGTGACAAGGTAAACCACGACAAAACATTACTGAAATTTTCCAACTCTTACATTTCAACGAGAAAAAATCTAAAATGAACTTTGAAACATCTTCAGAATGAAACAGTGACAAGGTAAACCACAAAAAAACATTACTGAATTATTCCAACTTTTACATTTCAACTAAAAACAAAATCAAAATGAACTTTGAAACATCTTCAGAATGTAACAGTGACAATGTAAACCACGACAAAACACTACTGAAATATTCCAACTCTTACATTTCAACGAAAAAAAAAATCCAAAATGAACTTTGGAACATTAAGAGAATGTCACAGTGACAAGGTAAAAACAACAAAACACTACTGAAATATTCCAACTCTTACATTTCAACAAAAAAAATCAAAATGAACTTCGAAACATCAAGAGAATGTAACAGTGACAAGGTAAACCACGACAAAACACTACTGAAATATTCAAACTCTTATATTTCAACGAAAAAAAAAAATCAAAAATGAACTTTGAAACATCTTCAGAATGTAACAGTGACAAGGTAAACCACGAGAAAACACTACTGAAATATTCCAACTCTTACATTTCAACGAAAAATCCAAAATAAACTTTGAATCATAAAGAGAATGTAACAATGACAAGGTAAACCACGACAAAACACTACTGAAATATTCCAACTCTTACATTTCAACGAAAAAAGATCCAAAATGAACTTCGAAACATCTTCAGAATGTAACAGTGACAAGGTAAACCACGACAAAACACTACTGAAATATTCCAACTCTTACATTTCAATGAAAAAAATCCAAATAAACTTTGAAACATCTTCAGAATTTAACAGTGACAAGGTAAACCACAACAAAACACTATTGAAATATTCCAACTCTTACATTTCAACGAAAAAAAAAAATCCAAAATGAACTTCCAAACATCTTTAGAATGTAACAGTGAGAATTTAAACCACGACAAAACACTACTGAAATATTCCAACTCTTACATTTCAATGAAAAAAAATCCAAAATGAACTTTGAAACATCTTCAGAATGTAACAGTGACAAGGTAAACCACGACAAAACACTACTGAAATTTTCCAACTCTTACATTTCAACGAGAAAAAATCTAAAATGAACTTTGAAACATCTTCAGAATGAAACAGTGACAAGGTAAACCACGAAAAAGCATTACTGAAATATTCCAACTTTTATATTTCAACTAAAAAAAAAATCAAAATGAACTTTGAAACATCTTCAGAATGTAACAATGACAAGGTAAACCACGACAAAACACTACTGAAATTTTCTAAATCTTACATTTCAACGAGAAAAAATCTAAAATGAACTTTGAAACATCTTCAGAATGAAACAGTGACAATGTAAACCACGACAAAACACTACTGAAATATTCCACTCTTACATTTCAACGAAAAAAAAAATCCAAAATGAACTTTGAAAAATCATCATAATGTAACAGTGACAAGGTAAACCACGACAAAACACTACTGAAATATTCCAACTCTTACATTTCAACGAAAAAATATCCAAAATGAACTTTGAAACATCAAGAGAAAGTAACAGTGACAAGGTAAACCCCGGAAAACACTACTGAAATATTCCAACTCTTACATTTTAACGAAGAAATATCCGAAATGAACTTTGAAACATCTTCAGAATGTAACAGTGACAAGGTAAACACGACAAAATACTACTGAAATATTCCAACTCTTACATTTCAAAGAAAAAAAAAATCCAAAATGAACTTTGAAACATGCCGAGAATGTAACAGTGACAAGGTAAACCACCACAAAACACTACTGAAATATTCCAAATCTTACATTTCAACGAAAAAAAAAAACAAAATGAACTTTGAAACATCAAGAGAATGTAAAAGTGACAAGGTAAACCATGACAAAACACTACTGAAATATTCCAACGCTTACATTTCAACGAAAAAAAATCCAAAATGAACTTTGAAACCTTAAGTGAATGTAACTGTGACAAGGTAAACCACGACAAAACACTACTGAAATATTCCAACTCTTACATTTCAACGAAAAAAAAAAATAAATAAAAAATGAACTTTGAAAGATCTTCAGAATGTAACAGTGACAAGGTAAACCACGAGAAAACACTACTGAAATATTCCAACTCTTACATTTCAACGAAAAATCCAAAATAAACTTTGAATCATAAAGAGAATGTAACAGTGACATTGTAAACCACGACAAAACACTACTGAAATATTCCAACTCTTACATTTCAACGAAAAATAATCCAAAATGAACTTTGAAACATCTTCAGAATGCAACAGTGACAAGGTAAACCACGAGAAAACACTACTGAAATATTCCAACTCTTACATTTCAATGAAAAAAATCCAAAATTAACTTTGAAACATCTTCAGAATGTAACAGTGACAAGGTAAACCACGACAAAACCTATTGAAAATATTCCAACTCTTACATTTCAACGAAAAAAAAAATCCAAAATGAACTTCCAAACATCTTTAGAATGTAACAGTGAGAAGTTAAACCTCGACAAACACGACTGAAATATTCCAACTCTTACATTTCAATGAAAAAAATCTAAAATCAACTTTGAAACATCTTCAGAATGTAATAGTGACAAGGTAAACCACGACAAACACTACTAAAATTTTCCAACTCTTACATTTCAATGTAAAAATCCAAAATGAACTTTGAAACATCTTCAGAATGTAACAGTGACAAGGTAAACCACGAAAAAACACTACTGAAATATTCCAACTCTTACATTTCAACGAAAAAATCCAAAATGAACTTTGAAACATCAAAAGAATGTTACAGTGACAAGGTAAACCACGACAAAACACTACATTTCATGAAAAACATCCAAAATGAACTTTGGAACATCAAGAGAATGAAACAGTGACATGGTGAACCACGACAAAACACTACTGAAATATTCCAACTCTTACATTTCAACGAAAAAAATCCAAAATGAACTTTGAAACATTAAGAGAATATAAGAGTGACAAGGTAAACCACGACAAAACACTACTGAAATATTCCAACTCTTACAATCCGACGAAAAAATCCAAAATGAACTTTAAAACATCTTCATAATGTAACAGTGACAAGGTAAACCACGACAAAACACTACTGAAATACACCAACTCTTCCATCTTAATAAAAAAAAAATCCAAAATGAACTTTAAAACATCAAGAGAATATAACAGTGACATGGTGAACCACGACAAAACACTACTGAAATATTCCAACTCTTACATTTCAACGAAAAAAATCCAAAATGAACTTTGAAACATTAAGAGAATATAAGAGTGACAAGGTAAACCACGACAAAACACTACTGAAATATTCCAACTCTTACAATCCGACGAAAAAATCCAAAATGAACTTTAAAACATCTTCATAATGTAACAGTGACAAGGTAAACCACGACAAAACACTACTGAAATATTGCAACTCTTACATTTCAACGAAAAATTCCAAAATGAACTTTGAAACATCTTCAGAATGTAACAGTGATATGGTAAACCACGACAAAACACTACTGAAATATTCCAACTCTTACATTTCAATGAAAAATCCAAAATGAATGTTGAAACATCAAGAGAATGTAACAGTGACATAGTAAACCACGACAAAACACTAATGGGGGGAGGTACCCAAAAAGTTAGGGGGGGAGGGGGGGCCCTTCTGGGTCTCAAGTGCGCATAAAAAGTATTAAAAAAATTGGGGGGGGGGCAAAAAGTTGGGGGGGGGGGGGTGAGGGTCCTTGGGGGTTTGGTAGAGGACCATACAACACTGTTCAAATGGAAATTGTATATTATAAAGACCACAGAGTTTCACCCCAAATCATCCTCTAAAATGTCTCAAACTGTTTCGCCCTTATAATCCCTAAAATGTCAATTAATTTTTTTCGCCCAAATAATCCCCTAAAAGTAATTTCAGAATTTTCCTTTTGTTCTGGCATCCTTTTGCGATGTCACATTTAAAATTCCCAGGAAACCAATTCCCGCGTAAAATATATTCAATCTGTCTTGATCTCATTTGAATTTCTGAAAATATATCTAAGGTGTTCCTAGTTACACTAATATGGCTTCGAAAGAATATTAATATTTATATCTCAGACCTAAAGACCAGAGAAGCCATATTATTTTTTAATTCCCCGCAAGTTACATTAGAATTCCTCGTCAGATTATGCAAATCAATTCCCAGAAATCTAGTCTGATCTTGTCCCCTTCGTAGATCAATAGCATTTTCTATGTTGTTAGGTACCGTTAGACTAGATTATAGATGGCAGCAGTAGGGCCCCGTCACGCTGGCACTCTCATTCCTACTGCCCATTATGTTTAAAAACTAAATATTGCCTTAAGATTAAATCAAAATGCGCTGTGTTAATGCTAATTCCCAATAAGGCATCTCAGCAGCATCCCAAGAAAGAGTGAGGGTATTATGTTCAGACTTTCGGGGCTACATCTGCTCTTAAAATTTAACCAAATCAAAGTAGCGTAAGTGTATTCAAGCTATCAAAGAAAGTAAACAGATTTGGAATGGATGTGCATTCTCGGTTAATATTATTAACCGACAAAATATTAATATTATTTGATTTATTAAAGTTATAAAAGTAAAAAAAAAATATTTTTTTATCAGTAAAGTGCAAATTTTGTTCTGGCCTTGGGAAGGCATAGGGGTTTTGAGCCCAACTTATGTTATTTCTGCTCGTTTTGATTTTGATTCTGTTATTTATTGTAATTTCTGTTCGTTTTGGGTTTCATTTATTTATTGATGCTGATTCGTGGTAGTTTCACGCTTGGTAGATTGTTTGATTTTATTTTTGCTCATTCTTTGTTTAATGGAGTTCTAATACCTATAAAAGTTCATGTCAGATGTGTTGTATTTAATCGGGTTAGTCCTTTATTATAGATATTTTGTACTATCTACGAGAACTACTTTACATATGTAAACTATAAAGCAGGTATGTACGCGCTTTGAATGCTTTCAGGCATGCATTGCATACCCACCACAGCCCCGGGGTTAGGATTGTAAATTATGCAAATTGCCGATTGTTTACTGGCAGGTTTTATCATATTGAAAAGGGAATATTTGATTCTGGGTATGTCTGTAGAGGCTAAGGGTTTTAAGGTTTGGAGGATGCTGACAGGAATTTTAAACTAAATCAAGGCACTATGTGTATCGAGTTTATCAAAAACGAGGTAAAGGGTAAGAATACGGCATTAGACTTTACAGTCCCTACCGATGGTGCTGATCTCCGTTTCATGGCATTTCAACCAGGAAGAGCAATGAGGGACTGGGGGTCATCCATCCTGTGCTTTCGCACACCCTTCCTGTTTACCTTCTCCAGATTTCTCCAGTTATCCATTTAGAGCTGGGTCGAGTCTGGCTGAGCTTACAGGATCACGCTAAGTGGTCACGCGTTAGACCATCTTGGCTAAGTGGTTTGTGCGCTGGGTTGGGAATCCTTTATCCGAGGGGCATGGGTTCAATTCCTGGTCTGGCCGTTTATTGGCAGGGGTCAATGGCTTGACTCAGTAAGATCATCCAAAGTCAACCGAGCTCAAAATGGGTTGCTGAAGCAATCTGGGGAAGATAAACAGGAGGGTGTACGACTTGGCTGGTTGGGATCAAAAAGGAGAATCTTTAATATTTCAGAACAGCTGAGGGTATTCAGTTGAAACTTTTGGGACATATTGAGTGGAATATTTAAAAGTGGTTGGAGGGCTTTCAGTCCTCATCCTATGCCCTCTTCAGTTTCCCTCCTTCCAAAATTTTCGATCAAAATTTTGAAATAGCCATCTTGTGCAAAATAGTCTAAAGGTCAAATGAATATGCCTATGGGGATGACACCCCCCCCCCCCTTTGCTTTAGGGATGGACTTCAAACACAATAAAACACCATTTGTGTAAGCTGGTTGTCAAAAATGTGTACCATCAATATCTAAGGAACGGCTAAGGGTATTAAGTTGAAACCTTCAAAGCATGTTTAGGGGGATATTGAAAAGCTATTGAAGGGTAATAATCCCTCCTTTTCTTTTTGGTTGCTCCCTTTCCTCGTCCCTATTTAAAATTTTGTAAAAGTGATTTTGTTTAAAACAGTAATGAAAATAAAGATGATCCCCACAATTTGTTCTCATAAACCAGGGATGGGCCTATTTCTTCTATCCATCCCTGATCCCCCTTATAGAAAAGAAGTTCCCCCGAACGCAAAGGGGTTGAACTCATGTACCCTGTAATGAATGGCAAAAAGAGTATGCTTCCTAAATAGTGTCTTAAGTTAAAACTATATAATTTAATAAAGTAAGGTAGTACCACCCCCATCCAAACGAAAGATAAAAGTATATTTTTTTTTCAAATCCCTCTAAAATGGGTCTTATATACCCCAGAAAACCTCAGTAAAACAATTAACCCCCTATAACAGCCCCCCAATAAAGAATAAATATGGGGACAAAATAGTCCCCCTCTTCATCCTTATACTGACAACTCAGGTTGTAATTATATGAACAAAGACATATTAGAGCAATTCGAGATGAATAAACTCTCGTCAAAAGACATGAAATTTATATAAGGATGCTGGGAACAAGTATGAATAATTCTTCTGAGGATTCAATAATTAAGTCCTTTGACAAAAAGCCCGATAAGAACGGAAATCCTATTAATCTTAAAGATGATACCATAACAATATGGCTTGTATATGGAAGTATTTTAGAACCCCCTCCCCCCTATCCGACGCATATCCTCTACGCCTAACGAATGAATTACTACCCCGAACATATAAAGAGGAGAGCCTTGAAAAGTGCGTGAGCAAATAAATGAAAATAACAGAATAGTGTTAACCCCAACCCTAAAGAGAATATCATCGCCCCCAATTGGCTCAGCGTAGATAATGCAATTACTCGTTTTAAATCATTCTCCCCAAATGCAGCCAATCCCGAAAAGAACAAAGTCACGGCTCCTGCCGTAATGAGCAGGAAACACCCCCCCTCTCTCGAATGAAGGTGATAAACGAATTATCAAGTAAATCCCAGTGTTTACTAATGTAGAGGAATGAACCAACGAGGAAACAGGTTTAGGAGCTGCCATGGCTGCAGGTAGTCATGCAGAAAAAGGAAGCTGAAATCTCTTAGTAAAAGAAGATACAATAAAGAAAACTATGATTGATGAAGAAAAAGTATCTCAAAAATACATAATCCCAACTTTTTGAATAAAATATTAACCCCAATAATCATAAAATTAATACATCTCCTACTCGGTTTCTTAAAACTGTGATTATTCCTCTAGAAGAGGAAGCATAGTTTTTATAAAATATAATTAAAAGGTAAGAAGTAATCCTGAGCCCGTCCCAACCTAGTATTAATCTCAATCCGTCTGATGAAACAATTAGCAAATTTATGGATAAAGTAAATTCTAACAATGTATATATGAAACGACCTATAAAAACCTCCTTGCTCATATAATAAGAAGAATAGATTACTACTTGAGAAGAAATAAGGAGCACTAAAAAGATAAATGATATGCCTAATCAATCTGAACACATTTGATAATCTCAGTATAAGAAAGATATCTTTAATAAATAAACCTCATCTAATATGAATAATACAAATGAACAACACATAGCCACCGCTCTAATTGGCCAATAACATATAACCTAATACAAAATATAACAATACGGTCAGAAATACTCTCCTATAGCTCCACAAACTAATGTTCTTTTAAACTATAACAGTACAGAAAAATCAATCCTAACAAAGGAATTAAATGAGCTCTTCTGATTAAATATTCTTTCAGGCTATAGTTTAGCCAACTAGAAATATAAAGGCTCTCTCCATGGCTGGTACTAGAGTAGAGGTAAATGCAATAGCAAGATGAAAAAAAAAAACAACATAGAATTCCGGGTAAAACCACTATCAACCAATCTAAACTAAAAACGCCAATGAAGAAATATATTTTGGAAAAAAATTAGCCGATGGGGGGAGTCCTATGTTGAAGAGACAAAGACCGAGCCACCAAAAACATAAATATGGAAGAAGTGAAATTGTTCTACGAGTCAACAAGAAACTACGACTTCAAATACGCGTATAAAATAGGTAGCTCAAATAGAATAACCCAGAAGAACAGATCCCGTGAGAAACCATCATTAAAATTGATCTAATATTAAGATAATAACCAGATGTTAGTATAGCTTAAATAACAAATGACATATGAGCTACAGAAGAATAAGCAATTAAGGATTTGACATCAGATTGTTGGAGGCAAATTAAACAACTGTAAATTCCTCCTAACATGCAGACTCTTATTGCTACAGTTTCACTGTATATATTAACCCTTGAACTAAGTAAAGACCATAACCACCTAGTTTAAAAAGAATGGCAGCTAGTACCATGGAGCCGGTGACTGGTGCCTCCACATGGGCCCTAGGAAGTCAAATGTGAGTAAAATAAATAGGAAGCTTGACTAAGAATGACAGAATTGCTAACAAAAAAATGCGCTATCTCTAAAATCACCCCATAATTGCAAGATAGATGATGAGTAGATGCTTGTGTGATTAACAATAACAAAGAGGAGGGGTAGAGAAGTGTATAAAACAGAAAATAATAAGAAGCAGGGAGCTGTTCCGGTTGATAGCCTCACCCGAGAATTAAAATAGCTGTAGGGATTAAAGAACTCTCAAAAAACACGTACAATCCAATAAATGACTGGGTAGTGAAAGTCAACCATAAAAGAATAAAGAGACTTAAGGCTAATCGTCTTTATTAGTGGCTAATGCTATTTTCCCTATGCTAGGAAATCGGGAATAACTGCTGCGATATAAGTGATCTTGCGCTGATTTTTTTTTTTGACGACTCCCGAGTTAAAAAGTAAAATAATGTTGGTTTCACTTTTTCTATATATTTGTTTACTTTTGTCGAAAAAAAGAAAACAAGTTATTTTAGTTTGTTGAATAAAAATTTAGTAGATGGGAAATGGAAGTAGACATTTTTGCAGTTGATTCTACTGGTATTTAAAAAAAAAATGTTGGTTACAGAATTATTAATTTTTTTTTTTTTGGGTGCAAAAAATTATTTTTAGTTTTCATTATTTTCTTGCTATAAGGCATGAAATCTGCTCCAAAGGCTAGAATTTTGGACAGTATGCAGATTTTATAATCTACAATGATTACAGAAAGTGTCTGACGTCTACCACAATTTAAATTAAATACAAAAGCAAAATAATACGAATAAAAAAATTGCTCGATTTTTACTTTATTTTCCCACTGTTTCTCGCTTGGTAGCGTTATTTCTTCAGCCAATAGGAAGAAAGCCCGCAATTTTGATTGGACTCTGTTCTGTATATGATTTTGACTTTCGGATAGAAACTGTCAAAAAGACCTTTGAGCCATGAGGAAGAAAAATATAAACAGAAGGTGGCTGAATTTAAAATACCGGTAAGTAAATATTACATATACTAATGTTCATTCCATCCAGTCCAGAAGCTTTTAAAATTGCTTCCGATGGGTTCTGGGTTTGCATCCCCTTCAATCTAAAATTTATGGAAAAAAACTTTTTTTATATGTACAATGGTTAGGAGACAAATTCACATTAGGCTTCCCAGACACGTACAATGTAATTTTATGTAGGAGGATGCAGAAAAATCTTACCAGCTCTGCACAAACAATAAAAATTTCTGTTTCAGGTGAAAGGATGTTTTATGATTTGGAGGAAGATTAACTACTTGCCTCCAGGATATCCAATAGAGGAAGCAAACTTGCTTGAAAGTTTTTTAGCTTTGTTTTTTGGGTGAGGAGGGGGCCTTTCTAGCGCCTGGTTTCCAGCTATCAGACTTGTGAAGCTATGAAGAAGACATCCCAGGGCCTTGACACTGGAGTTCTGGCATATAATGATATGCAATAAGCTTTACTTCGGCTTTTTTTATAGTAGTTTCTAAAGGGAAAAAACAAAAATCCATCCCTGAGCTATTCCTGAGATTTGTAAAGTTATGTCTATCCTTATGAGCTGTATAAAACAGAGCACTTCCAATGGATCATATGAAAATAAAAAATGTAATGAAAGTGGAGAAAGCATAAAATATGAGCTCAGGAGGTGTGAAGTGGAGACCTTGGCTAAAATTGCCGAGGATCTGGAAGATGCAGCTAGACGGCATGATAATAAAATGTGGTATTGACATGTTAATAAATTAAGAGGGAGTAGTCAATCCGGATTTGTCCCAGTGTGGTCCAATCCCCCTTTCTAAGACTATAATGAGAGAAAGTTTGAGATGGCTAGGGCACGTTCTGCGGATGAGAGATGACAGACTGCTGAAGATTTTTTCTTTTCGGCCCCAACCACCTAGGGCTAAATGGAAAGCAGGTCGTCTGTGGTTGGAGTGGAATGATGTCATAAAGAAAGATTCAAGGGAAATGGGAACTTCCAAGGAGGGTGTAAAAAGGGGGCTTTGAATAGAATAAGATGGGTTGGGGGCGTGTGTAGCTGTGTTGGCGTCAGGTGACTTAGTGCTGCGGTGAGTTGTTAGTAGTAGTAGTGTTTCCAATACATCAATAATTACTTCCCTTATGTGTATATATGTTGTGAATGATGGGTTTATCAACCAGCATTCCTTTTTATGTTTCATTTTTTATTTTTAGGAAGGTACAGCTTGGAGAACAAAAAGATGATTTTTCAACCTCATCTTAAATTACAGAAGAACTTTCAGTAAATCCTAAACTAAACGAAGCACAGAATTTGGGAAGCGGTGGAGGTTCTTCTTGTATCGATAGGTCAGCAACATTTACCGATATTGACTTATCTGGAATTTCAGATGAAAATTGCATTGTAAATCTAAGACATTCCCTCAGTGAAGTAGCTTCTGTATTCACACACAAGATTAGTTGTAGACTATCATATGAAAATTTGATAATAAAACAATTAGAAAAGAAAGGCCTGCAAACTGAACTGAAACTTAAATGTAAAAAGTGTAACTGGGAAAAGAGGATTAAAAATGAACCAGAATGTCCAGTAACTAGTGTAAAAGAATATCTTTCAAGCTTTAGTACAGAAAGTAAACAGGTTACTTTCTCAAAAAAAGACTCAATTTTAAAAGGTTGCTTGAATTTGAAGGCCGTTTTGGGAGCCATGGGCACTGGAGATGGATATTCTACACTGTGTGAACTCTTCGGAGTGCTTGGAGTGAAGTCAATGTCGCAAATAGTTTATTCCCGTATTGAAAGACAGCTGGGTAGTGCTTGGATGAATAGTTTGTCGGAAATTTTGCGAGAAAATGGACGAGAGGCCTGACAATTAGCCATTCATGAAGATAGGTATAAAGAGGACTCATACTGGACAAAAATGATATGTGATGGAGGGTGGAATAAGCGTAGCAAAGGGCATGATAATTCAGCCAAAGGATGTGTTGCAGTTATCATAGATGCATTTACGAAAAAACTGTTATATGTTGGCATAAAAAATAAATACTGTTATATGTGTTTTTCTTCTGCAAACTCTAAAGTAAGTCCTAAAGACCATTTCTGCTTTCTGAACTATAACGGAAATTCGAAGAGCATGGAAACAGACATTTTAGTTGAAGGCTTTCGTTCCAGTGAAGAGATGCATGGATTACAGTTTTTAGAGTTTATTGGTGACGGTGATTCAAGTGTTTTTTATAAGCTAAAACAGTGTGTCTCTTACGGTTCAAACATACGGAAAGATGAATGTGCCAATCACGTCACAAAGAACTATACAACGCATCTATATAACTTGTGCAAATATAAGAAAGGTTTGTACACCAAATTTTTTCCCAGAGGAATTATCCAGCAATTGACCAAAAATTTAAGGGGTTCGATCAAAATAAATTCCGAAAATAATGGGACAGCGGAAGAATTGAAGAACCTGTTAAAACGAGGTCCGTACCATGTTTTTGGAAACCACACAAAATGTGGTTCCGGTTGCCCTAAATTCATTAATTAAATAAAAAAAAACAAGTTTTTTAAACTGAAAGTAAGGAGCGACATTAAAACTTAAAACGAACAGAAATTATTCCGTATATGAAAGGGGCTGTCTCCTCCTCAACGCCTCGCTCTTTACGCTAAAGTTTGACTGTGTCTCACAACTTTATTTTTTAAAACAATAATACGGATATATTTTTTTAAAAATATGTTTTTTTTAAAACATATTTTTTTAAACATGTTTTTTTTAAAACGTATATGTTTTTTTTAAAACATATACGGAATAATTTCTGTTCGTTTTAAGTTTTAATGTCGCTCCTTACTTTCAGTTTAAAAAACTTGTTTTTTTTTATTTAATTTCTGATCGTTTTTTAGTTAATGCAGCTTTTTATTTGCATAAAAATTTTACTTTTCTTTTGCTAAATGGATGTCTTTACAAATTAACTTACGTAACTATCTATATTCTATATTCTATCTATATATCTATATTCTATAACTTCTATATTCGTATATTTTTCTTCTGGCAAAAAATACAAAGTTGCAGATTTTTGCAGATATGAGCTTGAAACCTATGTAATAGGGTTTTCTGATACGCTGAATCTGACGGTGGGATTTTCATTAAAATTCTTTCACTTGTAGGGGATGTTTCCCCCCTCTTTCAAAATCGAGTAAATTTTCTCAGGCTCGTAGGCTTTGATGAGTAATTCTAAACTTAATAAAATTTATATATTTAGAATCAGCATTATAAACACATTCTGTTGATACATTTATTGACATCAAAATTCCGTTTTTAAAAGTTTCGATTACTATTGAGCCGTATCGCTTGTTTTTTTATTGTTTTTTTATTACGTATACGTTATTACGTATACGAGGGGGCTCTCCCCTTAGTCAATACCACGCTCTTTACGTTAAAAGTTAAAAAAAATTTATTCACAAACCCCTGAATCACAAAGGCTGTTTAATTAGAATAGATAGCTCTTTTGAAAGCACTAAAAAAACTGTAGCGTAAAGAGCGAGGTATTGACTTGGGGGAGAACCCCTTCACATACGTTATAATTTTTGTTCGTTTTAAGTTCTAATATTCCTTCTTACATTTCAGTTGAAATGTAATTATTCCGTATATGAAAGGGGCTGTCCCCTCCTCAACGCCTCGCTCTTTACGCTAAAGTTTTTTATTGTTTTAAAAAATTAAGTTGTGAGACAGAGTCAAACTTTAGCGTAAAGAGCGAGGCGTTGAGGAGGGGACAGCCCCAAACCACTGAATCACAAAGGCTGTTTAATTAGAATAGATAGCTCTTTTGAAAGCACTAAAAAAAACTGTAGCGTAAGAGCGAGGTATTGACTTGGGGGAGAACCCCCTCACATACGTTATAATTTCTGTTCGTTTTAAGTTCTAATATTCCTTCTTACATTTAAGTTGAAATGTAATTATTCCCGTATATGAAAGGGGCTGTCCCCTCCTCAACGCCTCGCTCTTTACGCTAAAGTTTTTTATTGTTTTATGAAATAAAGTTGTGAGACAGAGTTAAACTTTAGCGTAAAGAGCGAGGCGTTGAGGAGGGGACAGCCCCAAACCACTGAATCACAAAGGCTGTTTAATTAGAATAGATAGCTCTTTTGAAAGCACTAAAAAAACTGTAGCGTAAGAGCGAGGTATTGACTTGGGGGAGAACCCCCTCACATACGTTATAATTTCTGTTCGTTTTAAGTTCTAATATTCCTTCTTACATTTAAGTTGAAATGTAATTATTCCGTATATGAAAGGGGCTGTCCCCTCCTCAACGCCTCGCTCTTTACGCTAAAGTTTTTTATTGTTTTATGAAATAAAGTTGTGAGACAGAGTTAAACTTTAGCGTAAAGAGCGAGGCGTTGAGGAGGGGACAGCCCCTTTCATATACGGAATAATTTCTGTTCGTTTTAAGTTTTAATGTCGCTCCTCACTTTCAGTTTAAAAAACTTGTTTTTTTTTTTTAATTTCTGATCGTTTTTTAGTTAATGCAGCTTTTATTTGCATAAAAATTTTACTTTTCTTTTGCTAAATAGATGTCTTTATAAATTAAATTACGTAACTAACTTCTATATTCGTATATTTTTCTTATGGAAAAAAATACAAAGTTGCAGATTTTTGCAGATATGAGCTTGAAACCTATGTAATAGGGTTTTCTGATACGCTGAATCTGACGGTGTGATTTTTATTAGAATTCTTTCACTTGTAGGGGCCCCTCTTTAAAAAATCGAGTAAATATTCTCAGGCTCGTAGCCTTTGATGAGTAATACTAAACTTAATAAAATTTATATATTTAGAATCAGCATTATAAACACATTCTTTTGATACATTTATTGACATCACAATTCCGTTTTTAAAAGTTTCGATTACTATTGAGCCGTATCGCTTGTTTTTTTATTGTTTTTTTTTATTACGTATATATTATTACGTATATGAGGGGGTTCTCCCCTTAGTCAATACCACGCTCTTTACGTTAAAAATTAAAAAAAATTTTGATTCACAAACCCCTGAATCACAAAGGCCGTTTAATTAGAATAGATAGTTCTTTTGAAAGCACTAAAAAAACTGTAATGTAAAGAGCGAGGTATTGACTTGGGGGAGAACCCCCTCACATACGTTATAATTTCTGTTCGTTTTAAGTTCTAATATTCCTTCTTACATTTCAGTTGAAAAAACTTGTTTTTTTTATTTAATTTCTGATCGTTTTTTAAATAATGCTTGGAAATCCGGCGCCCCCTTCATAGAAATGTCCCTTACCCCAAAGAAACATCCTCCACGGAAATATTCTCCAGAGTGACCCCCTCCTCTAGCCCCCCCTCCAGATAAAATCCTTCCTGAAAATGGTTGCATACTTCCCAATAACCAATAAATAATGCTGGCAAGTCCGGCGCCCCCTTCATGGCAATTTCCATTCCCCCATGAAAACTTCTTTCATGAACAGATCCTCCAACATAACCAACGACCCACCCTTCCCTCCCACTACCAGAAAAAAAACCTCCTGAAAACTTCTGTATACTTCCCAATAACCAATACTACATGTTTTTATTGGGTAAAGTTCATAACTTTTAGCCCTCCTTCTGGGAACTTCGGGGGATTAAGTCATCCTAAAAGACATATTTACCATATTTTCGAGCATGCTGAACAAAATGGCTATCTCAAAATTTTGATCGGGTGACTTTGGGAAAAAAAACAAGCGTGGAAGGGGGCCTAGTTGCCCTCCATTTTTTTTGGTCACTTAAAAAGGGCACTAGAACTTTTAATTTCCGTTCCAATGAGCCCTCCCACGATATTCTAGGACCACTGGGTGGATACGATCACCCCTGGGGAAAAAACAAAAAAAAAAACAAACAAACAAATAAACACGCATCCGTGATCTTTCTTCTGGCAAAAAATGTAAAATTCCACATTTTTGTAGATAGGAGCTTGAAACCTCTACAGTAGGGTTCTCTGATACGCTGAATATGATGGTGTTATTTTCATTAAGGTTCTATAACTTTTAGGGGGTCTTTCCCCCTTTTTTGAAAATCATCCAAATTTTTTCAGGCGCGTAACTTTTGATGGGTAGCATTAAACTTGATGAAATGTCGGGAGAGAGTGACCTCTCTCCCGACATTCTAGAATCACTGGATCGATACGATCACCCCTGGAAAAAAAAACAACAGGCATCTGTGATCATTCTTCTGGTAAAAAAAATACGAAATTCCACATTTTTTCAGACAGGAGTTTGAAACGGAAAGGCGTAATAACATCCAACCGTCAGGACATCCAACGCCATAACATCCATAAAATCCATCATAACATCGACAAAATAATCCGTCAGAACCACCAACCGTCACAACATTCAAAATTTAAAACTATACCTTTTGGGGGTTTAAGGGGGAAAAGGTACCTAGGTTAGGTTGGGTTAAGTATTTAATATATGCTATGCTTTACCCACAACCCCTGATGTGAAATATATAGCCGAAATTTGTTTCTAAACTATTATATAATTTTGCTCTTATATAAACTTATAAATTTTTTTGGATGTTGTGACGGTTGGTGGTTCTGACGGATTTTCCTTTTGGATGTTATGACTTTTGATGCTTATGACGGTTATTCGATGTGGTAGCACCCTGCTTGAAACCTTTACAGTAGGATCCTCTAATACGCTGAATCTGGTGGTGTGATTTTCAATAGGATTCTTTGACTTTTAGGGGGTATTTTCCCTCCTTTTCGAAAATCAGGCAATTTTTCTCAGGCTTGTAGCCTTTGGTAGGTAGCACAAAACTTAATAAAACTTTATATTTGTAATCAGCATAATAAGCCGATTCTTTTGATATCAAACAGTTCGTGGTAACGAACTGTAAGTAAGGAGCGACCCGGCTCAATAGTAACCAAAACTCTAAAAACCGGAGTTTTGATGCCTATATATACATCAATAGAATCAAATTTGTATGCTGATTTCAAATATATAAGTTTTATTAAGTTTAGTTATATTCATCAAAAGTTACGTGCCTGAGAAAATTTGCCTTATTTTTTCGAAAAAGAGGGGAAAACCCCCAAAAAGTCATAGAACTTTAATGAAAATCACACCATCGGATTCAGCGTTTCAGAAAACCCTATTGTGGAAGTTTCAAGCTCCTATCTGCAAAAATGCGGAATTTTGTATTTTTGTCAGAAGAAAGATCACGGATGAGTGTTTATTTGTTTTTTTTTCTTTCTTTTTTTTTTTATTTCTCCAGGGGTGATCGTATCGATCCAGTAGTCCTAGAATATCGTAAGAGGGCTCATTTGAACGGAAATTAAAAGTTCTAGCGCCCTTTTTAAGTGACCAAAAAATTGGAGGGCAACTTGGCCCCTTCCCACGCTCATTCTTTTCCAAAGTCACCCAATCAAAATTTTGAGATAGCAATTTTGTTTAGCATAGTCGAAAATCTAATAAATATGTCTTTTAGGATGAGTTAATACCCCACAGTTCCCGGGGGAAGGGCTGGAAGTTATGAACTTTACCCATTGTCAGACAGTTCGTGGTAACGAACTGTAAGTAAGGAGCGACCCGGCTCAATAGTAACCGAAACTCTAAAAAAAAACAGAATTTTGATACTAATAGATGCATCAGAAGAATCAGATTTTTATGCTGATTTCAAATATGTATCAAAAGTTACGCCTCTGAGAAAATTTGACTTATTTTAGAAAAAAGGGGGAAACAACCCCTAAAAGTCGTAGAACTCTAATGAAAATCACACCATCAGATTCAGTGTATCAGGGAACCCTGCTATAGAGGTTTCAAGCTCCTATCTGCAAAAATGTGGAATTTTGTATTTTTTGTCAGAAGAAAGATCATGGATGCGTGTTTATTTGTTTTTTTTTTCCAGGGGTGATCGTAACGATCCAGTAGTCCTAGAATATCGTAAGAGGGCTCATTTGAACGGAAATTAAAAGTTCTAGTGCTCTTTTTAAGTGATCAAAAAATTCGAGGGCAACTTGGCCCCCTCCCACGCTCTTTTTTTTTCCCAAAGTGACCCAATCAAGATTAATTTCATATGCAAAAAAATACAATTTTTAGTTCAGCAGTGGTTATATTTTCTTCTACATATCCTAACCTGCTCATCTGTTTTGATCTTAATAGAATCTAATGCGCTTTTACTTCTGTTTTTTTCTCCTGCGTTAAACTGGATTAACAAAAAAGAACCCAGGTGTCGAAGACTAATTGTGTTTCTGTCAATAGTCTCATACCGGGTTTGCTATCGACGAGATATAAGCAGTGGCGTTACCAAGATCTGTAAGACCAGTTTCGAAAATTGAGCGGGAACAATAAAGACAATTACCCTTAATATACGAGTGTTGGATACACTAAACCTGAAATCAAAAATCACTTACTCATTTAGAAATTGCACTTGATCTGAACCGGACGATCGCACTAAAGACACTAGGACCGACAACCCTAAAGCTCCTTCACAGACTGTAATTCTAAGGAAAGTAAATGCATTCATTATTCTTATATAATTTGAATATATGAGAAGTCTGAATAATAAAAGGATAAGGAACTCTAATCTGAGTAAAGTCACTAGGAGATGCTGACTTCTTGAAGAAAAGATTAAGAATCCTAAGAAAAGAGATAGATAAATTATTAAAATTGACTGAGTAATTAAAGAATAATGTTGGTCCTGTAAACCAAATTTAGAGAAATCTCCCAGTCTTCAAAAGAGTTATGAACATCTTTAACTTCCAAAGTTAATATTTTTATTAAACTACCTTTTGATATGCTAAGATTTATCGTTGTCATCTCTATGCTAATACTCCCACTCAACCATCCGCTCGCCTTTATTATATCCCTCTTCGTCCAAACTCTTCTAGTTTGCATATCCTTAAAAGATATTTTCTCTATGAATTTCTTTGATTCTTTTTTTTTTAATTTTCTTAGGGGGAATTCTAGTAATATTTATTTACGTCTACTCCCTAAGTGCCCATGAAAAATTTACTGTTGGATTAACCTCTCTCCTCTGAACCCTACCTACAGCTATCATTTTTCTATTAATCCTGACTGAAACTAAGATACAGTACTCATAAGCACTTCATTAGGGTACCAGCACCCTACCGACTACATAGTGATCAACTTTAATATCAGAAATCTCGCTCTCCTCACCTACTCGTTCGCAGTAGTTTATTTATTTTTGGCTCTCTTGCTGGTTATTGATTTTTTAAATATGAATAAAAAGCCCCTCCGATCCATAATTTAAACCCGTTAGGGCTTGGGTACTAAAATGTTATCTTTACGTAAGTAGTAAGTACATATGGAATTCTAAGGCGCCCCTGTACCAGACCGGTTTCTGGTGGGTATAATCTGGTTTGGTAGGTACAGTCTAGTTTGATGGGTATAGTCTGGTTTGATGGGTATAGTCTGGTTTGATGGGTATAGTCTGGTTTGGTTTTTTAAAGAGAGTGACTATCCCCATGCATATAGGTAAACATTTCTAGGGGGCATTACACCTTTTCAAAGAGAGTGAGTATAACTTGATTGGTGATTGGGATTTGAATAAAAGGAATAGTTTTCTTTACAATTCATATTAGTAAGAGAATTGAATTCAAAGAGAATAGTTTATTTGCGTGGATATTAGTAGAGGAAAAAATGAGTGGTGCATTTACATTATTGGAGATTAATGATGGAGCCGACAACAGCAGCAGTGATGCACGAGTACCCAATGTGGCTGTGGAAATAACTGCTGGTTGTAGACTATGTCTTGAATGGGACACTATGTATGCTAGATACGTGATATCATTAAGCAAATTTAAGCAGCAGGAGCAGCTATGTTTTGCTAGAAAAGTCAATATTCTCCATATAAATAAACTTCGGTCAGCATTAGATGTCCTATCGAAATATATTGATGAGAACAAAATGCATCAGTGAATGTTATTATTGTAATTATGTTCAATAAAACTGTTTCTAAATCAATGGTATTTTTTTCTTTCTATAGTAGACTAGCGTATATTTTTTAGAGTAGAAAAAATTCTGGTTAGTCTGAAGTTGGTTGTGAGAGAGTTAGGACTCTAAAAAATGGATAGATTCGAGAAAGATCGAATCATGAGGAATCTAGTTCTTATGTAAAAACGTTTAGTTCTACATGATGATTTTCTAGAGTTGTCTATTCAAAGGAAGATATTTTCTCGGGGAATGCTTGTCGATATAATGAAAACTGATTCTCCATCATTAGACTATTGTATGAAGCTTCTACGTCGTGGTCCAAATGCTTTTACACAATTTATTGATATATTGATCACGACACGGCAAAGTGATATTGTGGATATGCTTTTAAACATTAGTTTAGAAATTTAGGACTTTTTTTCATGAGAAAGATGGTGCTCAAGGATGATTTACTCCTCTCTCTCTCTCTATCTCAGACAATTTTTGATGTTGCTAGCTCAGTTTCATTGTGGCAGTGAGAGCGTCAACACATGACAAAATGTTCCATACATGTCCACTATGTATGTACTCACTGGGCAGCTGGTCATCATGTGAGAATTGCACAATGATTGATGAGTATGATGAAAAGTGTAGATTATGCAACCCGTGTAAATTGCATAGAGGATATGCTGTACAAATTAAAGGTTGTAATTCCTGTCTTGAAGAGGTGTGTGACTCTCATCCTAGAGGTTACCTATGCTCCAATTGTCATTATGATAAATGTAAGCAGTGGGAGAGTTCATATCCCGGTATGATTGGAAAGAATCCTAACCGTGATTTTAGTTTATTGCTACGAGATTGGTATCGTCGTGGTTTTAGATTGTTCTGGGAGGAGGAGGAACCAGGTCAACGATTCAACTGTTGGAACAACAAGAGAATATGGTTTCTACGTCATTGTTGTAAAGACAATGGGTGTTATGATTATAAGCCCACAGATTTTTATTTGGCTGTGACGGAATGTGATTCGACACTTGAGGACACTGTTTATGAAATTGCTTCAAATACGCAAATTGAAACATGTGAATTCTATAGAATGAATGAGAATAGTATCATTGACTATACAAAGAGATATGACAAGAGTGAAGTCACACTCTACTGTAGAAAATGTGACCCTGACATTGCAGTACATCAGGATCAGTACACCGTGGATTCAGATAATCTACCTGCACTAGTTGTTATCGACAAATACCTAGTAGTGGATGAAATCTAAAGAGTAGAAAAGTCGTTTTACTATGTATATAAATTTTTTTTATTAATAAACAATTTCACATACATCTTTAGATCATTTTATTCTTAGGGCACTAAAATCAATATTAAATACACTTGTAAGTATATTCTCCACTAGAAAGTCATTCAATCGAGGTAAGTCAACGTAGATGTTGAGAAACTGCTTGTAGGTATAGCCACGACATCTGAACATGAAAAAGAGTAGTGCATGAAAACCACATGTCTTAGTCGTTAAATCTTGTACTCTTCGTTGATTTTGAATAATGGGTTTCCCACTGCTTTCAATAAAGTTGCTGATGTATGGTGTGTAGTCAACGTAGATGTTGAGAAACTGCTTGTAGGTATAGCCACGACATCTGAACATGAAAAAGAGTAGTGCATGAAAACCACATGTCTTAGTCGTTAAATCTTGTACTCTTCGTTGATTTTGAATAATGGTTTTCCCACTGCTTTCAATAAAGTTGCTGATGTATGGTGTGTAGAATTTATACAATAGGCCAAGAGGATCAAAAAATTCAATATTCTTCGCTGTTTGAAAGATGCATAGCCAATGACCGATCTTCAAAGTCGATGGACTGCTATTAACAATGATTAGGGTATTGTTAACGCTTGGAATTTTTTCAATGAAGTCCGAAGGTATGCAATAGGACTTGTACTGGGACATGTATGGATCCATACTAAATACATTGATTATTTGATTTGTGTTCATGGTGCAAGGTCTAGTAGAACACTGCCGTCGGGGGTGATTTCCCAATAGGTTTCAAATTGACTCAGTGATATTAGCGTGATACTCTCAGTCAGAGCATTGGTAAATGTACACTCTAAACATACATTCCCAGTTCGTACTATACTCATATCCTGTGTGCCTGACAAGTCCAAAACAAATAACCCCATGATTTTTTGAAAACATTGAATCGGTTATTCCATTTTCAAATTGTTGAGAGTCATGATCTAGGGATTGCATGGTCAACTCGTACAGAGTTCTCTAGGATTTTTTGTCAAATGATAGAGTGTACAGTGGAATACCATTCACTTTGCACACAAGGCTAGATAGATCGAAAAAATTAAAATCATGGGGGGATTCAGTCCAGGATCCAACGGCACTGCCACTCTTCACAAAGGCCAAAGCCAATTTTGATGGGATTTCTCCATTGATAAATGATGAATCGCTATAGCTACGAGAACCGGCGGCAATGTGACGTTGATTAGTTATTGTATGGGGGACAAGAAGTTTAATGTTGTTGCCATTGGCTCTTAGCTTTTCCACTGCCAATGCAACAGAGCTCATAACCTGTTGTTTTTGGACATGGAGAATTGCCGATGTGATAATGAAATTTGCATCGGGTGCTGCAGGAAGTGTTTTTCTCAAAATGAAATTCGATGGTGCCATCTGTAACTTTATGTCAATCTTGACATTGGGGGGTAGCCATTGGGATATATTGAATATCTCATGATTTAATTTTCCAACTAGATGATACTCCTGGGTCACTGATGTAGTCAACTCACCGTCAGTATCAACACCTGTTCGATATTCATAGCCCAATGATTGTCCTCTCATCTCCTTGTACGCCTTTGGCGTCATCATCATAAATTGTATGTAGCTCGCATAGTTTGATAAATTATTGCTAGTGCTCACCAATGTACCATTAATAAATACATTAATTTGTTTGAATAGGTTGTGTAGAATACAGTTTTCATAGGAGAGACCATCGCCCGCATTTGGAGTTGTATTATCTGACTTTTTCTTCACCAAAACATTTAAATCAATAAATGATGACCACAAATCAATGAAATAGTCTTCATTGGAAAATATTTGAAAGTGTATATTTTTCGAGAGGGGTTGTTGGGGGTGAAATTGTTCATAGTAGCCATACTTGACACTGACATCAACATTTTCAGCATTGAATAGATTCAATGAGGAACTGATCGATGGATATGATTCCTTGTGGGGGAGATAAGTCATCTTAAGAGAAGAAATCCTTCTTTGATCTAACAATCTTTTTTTTTTTCTTCTTATTGGCCTTCGTTGTTTTATTCCTCAAAGTCCTTGTTGATGTCCTTTGCTTCCTACCTGGGTGGAGACTGATGAGTGAATGACGCGAACGCATCCTTTTCAATCCCTCCCCATTTTGTCGAGATTTTAATTGTTCACCAACGGCTCTTGCTGAAGATCTAATATTTTCCTTAACACTCTCCTTGAAATTCTTGCCCGACCCCCAGTCCTGTAGCGTGGAGGCAGCAAAATTTGATGCAGCAGGTACAAGATATTTTCTGGCAAGGGGTAGTGCTGAATGAAATAGCCTAGCAAACCAGCTACCAAGACCATAGCCAGACATTGTAGTACGACCCTTGTAGTAGTCCAATCCATTGCCTATTTGACGTGGACTCAAAGCACCAACATAACAATCAATATCGGGACAGACAAATGGAATTCTTCTATTGTTCATTTTAGGTGATTGCGCCGTCGTTGACAATGGGTCGAAAATGACACGTAATCACTGCTAAGCCTTTTGTTATTGCTAGAGGATCACCCAATTCCCTTCTTAGTGTTAACTGGCACAGTTCCAAATACGAAGTGTTTACAGGAACATACTGAAGATGCTTTATATTATAGTGATGAACAAGTTCATGAGTTGTTTTTCGTTCAAGAACACGTAGAAGGGGGACATTTGAATTACCAACTCTCGACGTTTCCACAAAGGATGCATAGAGAAATATGCAAGAGTCCGAGGCGAAACCAGCTGGATAATCGGCAAAAATAACCTGATCCATCCCGTAAAACGGTGCCAGCATTTTTCCCATTGATCATATTCTGTTTAAAGCCAAGAACATCTCTCAGATTATCATTGAGAATTATTGTTTCAGTGTCAACAGGTGAGCTAATGTAAATCCTATCATGTTCCAATGAATAATTAAAATGAAATATACCATTCCTACGATATGAGATTTTTCTATTGATTGTAAGGCACAAATATCCCATATTATCATATTCAATATATTTCAATTTGACATGTGGATAGTCACTAGGTTTAAGTGCTTCAACCCATTCATTGTCGACATAGCCCAACCCATTCATAGTCCAATCGAATGGTATAACTTTTATATCATACACACGATCCTTTCTCAGGATGTCATAGGTATTTTTGAGAATACAGTCGACAAGAGCCACTTCATATGCACCGTCAAATTTGATGGCGGGGGAGATTTGTGTCCAAAAATCATTTGTCGTCGTTCAAGTCATTGTAGAGAGGATCGGAAACGTTGGACATGAAAGTTACATAGAAATCATGGGGTATTGTCAATATCTTCAACACCGATCCAAGAATCAATATCAGAGTTGTATCCTAGCCACCGAACAAGTAACTGTTTCTTACCCCTGCGAGTACGTGTCTTTAATATCTTTTCAATTTGATAGATTTCACTAGCATTTTTAACTTTTTACAATTCATAGTCATAAAAGCCGCCGAGAATCTCTTCATATTTGGTATCACTTAGGCGATAAGTTATGGGTCTAGTGTTTAGGATTTTTGCCACTTTAAAAAGTTCGGTGGACCACAAGTAATTCCCCTTTTCAAAAACATTAGTTGTTCTATTAATTCGAACAGTATCACCAACATTGAATTTATTTTTCTTCTTCTTGACATTTGATTCATTGGAATATTGTTTAAGAAAGGTGTCAATTGTATCATGATCAGAATGATGAACTTCTGTTGGCGTAGAGTTGGACAATGATCGATGAGGTCGTTGATTATAAATCAACATGATTTTATCAAGATCATGAATAAAAGCCGGTGTATTTTTCAATGTACAATATCTTGAAATTAAAATTTGAATAGTTCTTATCAATCGTTCGGCCAATGCAGCCTTTATAGAACTGTGACTATGATAGAGCAGTGTACTATATTTCTCTAGTACTTTTGCAACATGAGGATTAACAAATTCACTACCGCGATCCGTTTGAATTTTTTTATATGAATCCTGTTCGAGAATACTTTCAATGGCCTGAGCAACTTCAACACCTCTCTTTGATCGCAATGGAATTGCATATGCATAGCGACTAAAAACACTGATTGCAAGTAGAATGTACTTGTACGGTGTATTATGACGTCTTTGAAGCTCATCTAGAGTCAGGAGATCTGCTTGCATTATATGCAATGGGTAAAAGGCTTTAGTTTTTCGATATTGATTGGCACGAAGTCTATGATTTCTATGCAGAGTGTAACTTTAATCCTTTTTTTAGATAGTCTTGTACACTTTTAGTGCGAACACCAGTGACTTTGGAAAGAGTGGCGGGGGAACTTAAACTCCCCGCCTCGCCAATATTTTCATAAAGCATCTTTCAGAATTTCAGCCATTTTGAATTTAAACACGTTGTGTAATGTCCGCTACCCTTTTGTATACTGGCTGTTGGTGGTGGTGGTGACGTTGACTTGATACGTCTCTTCGCTTTTGTCTAGCCACTAGTGGTGTGCTAGCATTTTCAAAAATTGATTTAAAATCTTCTTCTTCTTCAAGTTCATATTTTAATGTTGATGTTGATGCATGTTCATTTAATTTTTTTAGAATTTGTCTATTGCCAATAAGACTTTTGGGGAATTTTAAATGTATTTAGAAAGTTTTATAGATGAGTGTCAAATGATAATAGTCCTTTACGATTTGTAACCATGTCATACATTAAATCAAGTAGATTATAGCTCTTGCCCTGAATTATAATCCCTTCCCCTTTGCTCTCAACTTGAATTTGACCACTTTCCAAGAGATAGGTTAGGAGTCGTTTACTTTGTTCACGATATGAGTGGGGCATTAGATTTCCAATTTTCAATACAATTGAATCCAATTCCTCCTTCTTTAATTGTGCTCCAGCAGCAGACTCTTGAGGAGATGATTCTTTTTTTGATCAGCAGCAGCAGCAGTGGGCTTCGATCGATAGGACTTGTGTTTGTCCACTCGGCGAAGTGCATCTTGAAGTAAAAGCAGTTTTTTATCATCGTCAATATTTTCATTGTCAAGGAATTTACTCAGATTGTCCTCAAAGTGTTCCACGGGTGAGAGAGCGAGTTCTATTGGAGTCAATTTATAGGGTTTTGCCATTCTCACTAGAGAAAACTGTTTACAAGTCCTGCAATTACTGGCAGTAAAAGTGTGAAAAAGCTACCGCCTGCCTGAAGAAGTCGTTTCCTTTTAAAATTCTTTCCTTTCTTTTTAGAGGCCAATGTACTTACAATGGATCAATGTTGCTTTTCCTGTTGCTTAACTACTTCTGGCAATTGAACATTACCCTCGGTCAAATTTAAACAAAGTTCAGATATTAGATTAATGAAATCATTGTCAATACCATGTTTAAGTATTGCTTTCCTAAGCTGAGGCTTTGAAGTGCTGCTTAGAACTGAAAACAAATGTCTATTTTCATGTAGTTTCTTCAGTGTCATGATAGCGACTAATAGGTCTTTTTAGCGTTCACGGGGAGATATACTGTAATTTCATTTTCGAAAATATCTGTGACTACACGCAGATCCTCGGGTGTATTTTGATTAAGATCCAATAGGATATAACCGTGGGGTTTATTAGTTGCCTGATTGTATGCTGAGAACAGAAATTTAGGAGCACCTGGATAGATTTGTTTATTGAGGGTTATTAGCGAGCTAGAATCACGAACAACTCTGTAGATGATATAGTAGGTGCAGTTCAAAGCAAGTGTTCGCATACATTTGCTCTGATGAAAGAGATTTTGTAGAACCAGAGTAACGGAAATCTGTTCATGATGAGAGCGAACAGTGCACAATTGCAGCATTTCCTGGGACCATTGTTCAATAGATTCAGCCAGATCGTCAATGATCAGCCAAGAGTTTGGTTCAATAATGCTGAAAACATCAAGTCCCTGTATGAATTGTATCTGCACTGATCCCATGGCAGCAATTGCTTTTATTTTATCGTATGACTCCTGCCAAATACTATAGCAATAGTATATTTTTTGGCTTTTCCGCAAACATTTTGTCGCAATTTTTAATTATTTTAGTTAAGAGAGTTGTTTTGCCCGACATTGAGGGCCCACACAGAAACGATCTGAATGGTGTTTTAAATTGATACATGTTCCCTTCAACAGTTCACCTGGACAACTAACTATAGACCCTAATTGTCTAATGACTAAATAATTTCCCCACTACTACTCTGTTCTTCAAGAAGAAGACGAATAGAGAAACATATTTTCTTTTATTATATACATAAAAAAGTAACAATACTTAAAAAAAAGTAACAATACTTAAAAAAAACACATTAAACATGAAAAAATACACTTTTTTTTAAAATTTATTTATAATAAAAAAAATACAACATTTACATAGGCACACAGAGAAAAAAAACACTTGAATACTTTTTTGTTTATTTATAGAGAAAAAAATACAACATTAAATTAGAGAGCACTTGAAAAAAAAATCACTTTTTTGAATGAAACATTTACAAAAAAATCTGCTCTAAGTCAAAAAGGATAACTTTGATAGTGGCAGTGCGCCCCCCGATGGCGGCCGCCCCCCCCCCCCCCCGGCCGCGAGGCCCCCCCCCAAAGGTTTTTAGGAAATAATTTACAGGACTTTATTTAAACCAAGACTTTCCCTATGGGTAACACATTCGGCCCGGTCTGAAGTTAAATAGTGTCCAAGGGGGAGGGTAGTCACACCATCTTGACAAACATAGACCTTGTCGGAAATGGTACTCATGGCAATTTTTTCTACATTTACAGTAAAGTTCTTGTATTTGAGAGAACGAATTGCCAGCAATTTGGCTCTTGGAATTGTATTTTGAACAATATAATTCCTATAAATGTCCATGTCGAAATTCTTATCCACATAGCGCGTGGGTATTCCTTTGCAACGTTTCTTGATTTCCTCGTCGTGTGTCTGTATAAAGTACACCTTCGGACCTAAAACATACCACGGGAAATCAAGTCGCTTCCCGTTTCTGATTTAAAAAATAAAAGCTGATTGGGTGCTCGACGTTTTACTAGCTCAGGGTAAAGACCACCCCAATTAGTGTAGTCCATTCGTGAGCTGATAATTTCACCGTGCGCCAAATCATCAATTAGATTTGGGGTTTTTACTTTTAACAGTAGAGAATCCGTGTCCCCGTAACAGACCTCTACTTGCCTCTTTTCCGGCCACTGTACCCTAGCCACATATTAGTAGAATTCCAACATGAGCTTTTTAGAGATCTCCAAGATCGCACTGCCTGCAGCAATATTTTTATTCAAGACAATGCGTCTTTTTTTCCTATTCAAAAGTACCATGTCCGGGCCAATGATTGTGAAGGAAGTGTAATTTGGATCGGCAATAATTCGAGCACATTCTTCAGGATCGGTCACGACGTCACAACGATTCCTATTACGAACATTCTCACACATTTTGCCGAAAGCTGAATTCAAAATGAGTTTATATTTCTTTTTCAGCCTTCGTCTCTGCTTCAGAACGTTTGTTGACAAAAGTGTCTACAAATGTTTTCAAATAGGGTTTTTGACTAAACTGGATTGCTTGGTGAACCTTTGTGACGTTGAAACCGTTGTTGCACATCCATTTTAAAGCTACATGATGTACAGCTATGTTTTTTTTGGCAGAAGGCCAGCAATAATTTTTTTTTTGAAGGTGTCCAATGCAATCCGTCCACCTCGACTAAATGCCTATTGCGAGGGCTTAAAGAGTCCTTAGTCACAGGTCTATTGATGCATGGGAAAACAAAATCCTTTACTGAATCGTGAAGCTCGACTGGTATCTCTCCATCAATTTCAAAAAACCATCCAACCGGTCCATTCTCCTCAACACTGTCAATGTTGGGGAAATGAGGAGCTTGAGGGTCATTGAGCCATTTATAGTAACCGCAAGGTAGTGCATAATGGGACATGGCCGAGGGGTAGAGAGAATTCATATCGAGGAAAACTGCATCCGATTTTGTCCCCGTCTTCTCTCCTGTTGGATCAGTTTCCAAGATACGATCCCCGTGAAAAACAAAACCCCCCCTCATTGATCTTTCAATGAACAGGTGCTGGTCAATGTCAGTGATTAGCCCAATTTTTTCCCCACTAATTTTTAGGATGAGGTTCATCACTAGATGAGGAGATGAAAAATAATAGCCCAAATCAAGATTAAACTCCTCATAGATTTTATCCGTATTTTTACACATAATGTCTAACAGGGTTAACACGTCACTCGACAAATACAGCTTGCAGTAGTCAAACCCATTTTTACACCCTCCCTCTGCCCAAACTTTTTTAGCAAAGCTGTATTCCTCGGGGGTGCAACTAAGATCGTGAAGACTGTCATAAAACGATTCAATTGGAGGAATAGTTTCCTCGGCGAATCTCGACATGGAACAATAATAGTCATAAGGATATATGCCCTTGACTGCCAACAAATCATATAAATCATTTGGAAATTGTTGCTTGAGAAGGGGGAAAGCATTGCAACCGTCATCGTTTTTCTGCACTTGAATTAATTCACTCAATGATTTAGGGAAAAAACTGTATGAATCTAAAATCGAATTTTATTCGTGTACTCAACGTCGGCTTCAACAAATTTCCACATAAATTCCAAACAAGCAACTTTTCCGATGATTTAGGTATGATTTTGCAGGAAAAGCTGTCTATCACCCATGCATCATCTATTGTTCCATTTCTTTGAAGATGCGCCAATGCTGGTAGCACATACTTTAGATAGTAGTTAGCATTATGTATAAAAACAGGAAGAAAAAGTTGCTGTTTAATTTTTAAATTACATGAATTGTGAGCCCACCCCCGAAAGTTACTTTTTCCCATTGAATTGGGGTCAATAAGGTGGTCATGGTCCTGGACCGCGTGTTTTGGGGCAAGAGCACTCCTACATACCCAGCAAATCGTCCCCATTTCCAACGTCAGTTGCTCTTTATCTGACAATGTCATTGGGTAATTGGTGTGACGTAATCGTGAAATTGCCCCGTTTGCTGTTTTTTATTAAAGATACCAATAACTTTTCCATGCTGCCCTCCTCATTCATAGTAAAAAAACTCTTCCAATTGCATTTTATTGTTGGAATCGCGACGGGCATGCGCATAGGAACACGCAACTAGTTTGTGTTCCTTGACTATATTTGGCCTTGATGGGTCCGATACCTCAACCAGTCTCGTTTCACAATCCAAACACACTTTTTATCAACTTGTAGCAGGGAATTTGGAAATTTTTAAATTGTAAAGTGTCTTTGCCTTCTTCCGGCATTTCAATTCTTTGATTCCCATGAATTTTGCAATGCTCCATGTGATCCGAGAATGTTCGCTCAGATCTAAATGAGGAAAGGCACATGGGGCAATAGAGAAATTTTCCTTTCTTCGTGCCTTGAGATACGAGTCGACTTATTGCTGTAATGGGAAAAAAATGACCATAAGAATTTACATCTTTGGGAGGCTCGTAAATAATCCATACCCAATTTTTAACATTATCTACTAACGGTGTCCTCACTGAATACAAAACCCCTTTTTTATTTAGTTTTTTTGCCCCATCTACAAATTCAGTGTCATACTGGAGAACAACCACCCCCCCACCCCAAGATTTTCATTTGATTTTTCAAATAAGGTTATTTCTTTCAAGGACACCGGATACTTTCCCTCTAAACAATCAAAATTTACTTTAGGGAAATTTTTTCCACCGTTGCGCGCAAGTCCGTCGAGATTTTTCATTGATGACTCATCTTTTAGTGTTTTATGGGCTGCTACTAAAAATGCATACTTAAAAGCATTGCAGCCCTGTGTCAAATTTGAAACCTTGAACCCCTTTGGTAGCCGACAAATCTGGGTGGCATTTTATTCTTTTACCTCGCCCTCCCCTTTAAAATAAAGTTTTTTAAATCTACTGAGATTCAGATCCATGCGTTCAATGTATAAAATTGTGGACCCACTACCTCTCTCATTAAACGTGTCCAAAGTTGATATTAATTTATTCCCCCAGTTGAAAAAGTTGTCTTCAAATTCATTTAGACCTGGGTAAAAAGTCTGGTTGCCAGTTGAAAAATGAAAATAAAAAATATCCCCGGATGTCCCCTTTTGTAAATAAACTTTTTGATTCACTGATGCTTTAATTCCCCCTTGACCTCCCCATTTCTGAATCTGAATCTCAATTTGCGCTCGAATTCTTTCGATATAGCTATGGAGAACTTTCACAGGGTCAGTTAAAATAATGCCCGCGTTTTCCTCGGGAGGGTTAAAACCTACTCTATATGTTTGCAGGGGACTTAGAGCAGACTCTAACAAATAAAATTCACGTAGTTCCGGGGACGTGACACTATTTTCATGTCCTGCACCTATTTGCACAGGACTCAATTCACTAATAGTAAAGTTATCGTTAAAAGTGTCCCCGGAAAAATTATGCCCAACAATTTGCATAAGACTGTCCATTTCTTCAGCTGTAAATTGAAAATCCAGGGGGATATCAAATAACGTACCTTCACTAACATCATCATCCGGCGAGAGGGGACAATTGCCCATGATACTTTGAAGTACCGGACCAGGGAAGACAGAAGTTTTCACAGCTTCCCCCTGAAACTAGAAAATGAATGGATTAAGTTTTTTTTTGACGAAAGTTTTATCACAATTATGACACTTTTCTTTTTTTTTTATTAATTGGATTCGAATTTATCAAACAGATGCATAATAAGTTACAAATTTTTGCTTATAGCATTATTTACAAAATAATGCATAATAAATTAAAAATTTTGTTAAAAACACACATACACATGCGCAGATGCATGCACACACACACACACGCACACACACATACACACACACACACACACACGCTGAAATATTCTTACAGGTTGAAATTGCGTTTCTAACCCCTTAGCTTATATTCAATTAGTCTATAACGTGCTGCGAAAACAGCGTCAGATAGAAATGCGCTGTGGAAACAATTTATGCGATTTTTCCTGTGTTAATATCTCTCTTCGTCTAAGATAAAAACATCCGTTATTTGAAATCCCACTTTGTAGCGAGCGAGCGATCAAAATTCAAATTTATACCTTTCCTTATGGGAAATTTGATAACAACTGGATACGCACACAGCTAAAGGCAAAAAACATATCTCAGTTTAAGAATGGTTGTTTAAATAAATAATGGATTTTTTGCATTAGAAAACATCTTGCTTAAAAGAGAAATTACAGGTAAAGTTTTATAAATATATGATAAGCTATTAGCTAGTTCTGTGTGTTATAACCACTCTTTTATATACTGCTAATTTGGTTAATGAAAGAAAACGAAATAGGATTATTATAGAATAGTTTAGAAACAAATTTAAGTTTTACTCATCAAGAGTTATGCGCTTGAGAAAATCTGTCTTATTTTTGAAAATACGAAAAAAAATTATATACACTTACAAATTCTGACTGTGCATGTACATCTGAAGTCCCTGGTAAAGCATGAAGAAGATTGTTTTTCTCCATCTTGATCAGATGAGGCTGACTTGAAATTCCTGCCAGGTTGCATAGAGAATCCTGGCTGGTCCAACGAACTTGTATTGGAACTAGCAAATCTGATGACTGATGGTCTTGCATCTTGCATTGATGTGATATCATCCCATCTTGGTCTCTTTTCGGAGGGAGGGTGATTGCATGAATCCACCTCAACATCCTTAAAAAAGAAGAAAAATTTAGTAATGAAATAATAAGCCCTCTTTTACAGATAAATTGCCCTCTAAAGTTTATTCTCTGGTGTTTGTAGCACTTTAGAAATACTTAAAAAGCTTCTTAAGTAAAATTTGGAAAATTTTGAGTTTGGAGGGAAGGGAAGGAGGGAAGGGTGATTTCAAAACATCTTTCCATAATATAATTTGACCTATAAAGTCAATTCTGATGTTTGTAGTGCTCTATGTCTTAAAGCTTTACAAATATTTAAAAAAGCTTCTGAAGTAGAATTTTGGAAAATTTTGAGTTTGGAGGGAAGGGGGATTCAAAAATATCTCCCCATAATATAATTTGACCCATAAAGTTAATTCTGATGTTTGTAGTGCTATAACTATTAGCACTTTAGAAATATTTAAAAAGCTTTTAAAATAAAATTTTTGAAAATTTTGAGTTTGGAGGGAAGGAGGATTTTAAAACCCTCTTCCCGTGATATAATTTGACCCATAAAGTCGATTCTGAAACTTGTAGTGCTCAATCTATTAGTGCTTTAGAATGCCTGCTTCTTTTTACAAATCAATATTTTTCTGCTCAAATGTTCCTTCGCGTACATATGAATATCATACTGAACAGCCTTGGGAGTCCTAGTATGCTACCTAAACTTGAATATGCTTTAAACAATTAATAGCTTAATTAATACATTTTTCAAAATTTCACTTTGAAGGACGAAGATCGCAGAAAAAGGTTTCAATTCATGACAATGAGCCAAGATATTACCTGCTAAGCTTTGGAAATTGCTGTATTGTTAAGAGGATTACGTGAAAAGCCACAGTTTGAACGAAATAACTAAAACTAAAGAATTATGATCGTAACACAGCAATTGAGGGAGTGGGTTTTTGTTTTACATAAGATAAAAAAGCATACTTAGCGTTTTCTATCGAATATAATCATTATATTTTAAGATTTCGTATTGTTGGAGGGAGGGGGGGGGGGGGTTAAGTCCCTCCTGAAATTTGAATTTACGAGTAAAACAATTTTTTTTTAGCATTTTCAAAAGAGATTTCTTAACCAGCCTTTGTGATTCAAACAAAATTCGAACTTTAGTGTAAAGAGCAAGATATTGAGGAGGGAGGCCACCTTTCATATCTGCTGAAACTAATATGCAAATTCTATTTTAATTTTTCATATACAACGAGGCTAAATCAAAGTGAACATGCCTCTCTTTTTTTGAATATTTACTAAAATTGAAATACATGGACCGTTTAATATTTAAAAGAAGGAAGCTTTTTAAAAGTGGTAACAACACGGTGAAACAAAAAGTGTAAGGAAGGAATTTCTTCTTTAACTTAATGGCGAGACAATTTCTTTTTATTAGAATAATGAGAAAATTTTACTCACCAGAAACTGCTTAGAATATTCCATATCTATGTAAATGATCGCAAAAATACCGATACTGATAGGTTGAATAAACTATTCAAACTTTAGAAAATCCTAATCTGAAAGCTGAATATATACAAAATATAATTGATACATATTAACTGCTAAACAAGACGCGCTGGTTTTCTAACACGGGTCTACCGTAAAAGACAAATATACCATGAACTAGAAATCTGGTTTATGTAAATTGTGTCAGAAAAACTTGTCCTTCATAACATGTTATGCGAAGCCCATCAAACAGACTATACCCACCAAACCCGATTGTACCCATCAAACCAGACTGTACCCACCAAACCAGATTATACCCACCAAAAACCAGTCTGGTATGGGGGCTCCTTAGAATTCCATATGTACTTACTACTTACGTAAGACGAAACCTACCCTGAAAATTGTTAATTCCGCTCTAGTAGACCTACCTGTACCAGCCAATATCTCTATTTGATGAAACTTTGGGTCCCTACTGGGACTCTGTCTAATCATTCAAATCGTCACTGGCCTTTTTCTAGCAATAGATTACACTGCAAGAGTTGATTTAGCGATCTCTAGAGTAGCCCACATTTATCGGGATGTTAATTATGGTCGGCTTCTTCGAACCATTCACGCCAATGGGGCCTATTTTTTCTTTATTTGCATGTATTTTCATATTGGTTCTTTCCACTACTATACATATATTATGGTTCGTTCCACTACTTTGAGACGTGAATAACAGGGATCGCCCTTTATTCCTAATAATGGCTACCGCCTTTTTAGGGTATGTCCTTCCATGGGGATAGATGTCCTTTTGAGGCGCTACTGTAATTACAAATCTGGTGTCGGCGGTCCCCTACATCGGGAATGATGTAGTTCAATGGGTCTGAGGGGGGTTTGCCGTAGACAACCCCACTCTTGCACGCTTTTTTAGCTTTCACTTTTTGATTCCCTTTTTAGTTGCCAGCATGACTATAATTCATCTTTTATTTCTTCACCAGAGAGGCTCTAATAATCCTCTAGGAATTAACGCCAATATAGACAAACTCCCCTTTCACCCCGACTTCACTATTAAGGATACCGTAGGTTTTATGATTCTTGTATTTCTCCTAGTCGCGCTTTCCCTAACTAGTCCCTATCTACTTGAAGACCCTGACAATTTTATTCCCGCCAACCCACTAGTTACTCCAGCCCATATTCAACCGGAGTGATATTTCCTATTCGTGTATACTATCCTCCTATCCATTCCAAATAAATTGGGCGGGGAATTGCGCTCGTCTCTTCTATTCTTATTCTCATTTCTCTACTATTTACGTTTAAGCCCAGATTTAGAGGCCTTAAATTTTATTCTGTAGCTCAACCCTTATTTTGATCGTGGGTTTCAGTCTTTTTACTCCTTACCTGAATCGGGGCATGACCTGTAGAGGAGCCTTATATTATCTCAGGTCAAATCTTCACATGTCTCTATTTCTCCTATTTTCTATTTACTCCTGCTATGATTAATATAAACGACAAAATCATCTAATGCGGTCCTTTAGCTCACTAGAGCATCTGTCTTGAAAGCAGAATGGGGTTGATAGTACAACCAGGGATTGTTTTTTTTTTTTTTTTTTTTTTTTTTTTTTTTTTTTTTTTTTTTTTTTTTTTAATCCCACCTCCTCTCCTCTCAGTGGTACTAACTTCTTTATTTCCGAAACTAATAACTACATATATGTATCACCTACACTAAAAAAACTACAAAATTTTTTAACTTCACTTTATCATAACAATCAAACTATAAATTTGAGCAGTTAATACTTTATACAGATTTCATTTGGGGGCATTCTACAACCAATTAACCAACATTATTACAACATCTGCCTAGCTGCTTTGCAGGGTGCTCTTCCAGTATAGGGAACCCCTTCCACGGTGACACCAACTATCAAACTCCACAAAAATACTTTATTTTGCCTCCAAAATCACTCTGTTTACCTTATAATCCCATCCTCCCAATTTACTCTCTCTCTTACCTCAAAAACGCCCAAAAAAAAAAAACTTTGTCTGAACATCATCTTACACAAACATACACTCAACATATAGACAAAGTTTTTCATTTTTATTATTTTCTTATGTTTTCATTTCTTCGTTTTCTAAAAGCCCTTTTCAACTGCTTAAATTCCAAAAAAATCAAATAATTAAATATTCATAAAATATATAATTAAAAAGTTATAAAAAAAATTAAATATATAAACGTATTTTAATAAATATTCATTTCAAAATATTTCTCAAATCTATTACTTATTCTCAAAAAATTTACTTCTTTATCCAAAAACTTTTTAAAAATATCGATATTTATTTTTTCCTTCCTTTTTCTTCTACTCCATACATACCGGCATAAATTTCCTACTATAAAACACACCGTATTTTTCTTTTTATCCTCCATTTTTTCCCTAATATCTAACTTTATAATCCTTTTTTTATCCTCCTCACTTTCTATACTCACACCTATATTTCTTACAATCTCAAAAACAAAATTAAAAATATTTTCATTTTTCAAACACTCCAAAAATTCTTGAGATAGTCCATCTAGTACCACCTCTGAACAGAGGTGAAACCTTGGGTTTTCACTTCTAATAAAACGCGCAATTCTATCTATACGGCATAATACTATGTATTTCCATAAACATAACTTTTCTCACCCTTGTTTCCATGGGGAAGGTGTGGAGGTTACTAAATGCTGTTTCAAAATTTATAAAAGGTTCTTTTTCCTTTACATGATAAATTGGTTCATTTTCAGTCAATTTCAGAAAATTTCGAATTTCACGTTTTTTCATTTTTTTCCTCTACTTCTAACAGGCCAGTTTCTTTTGCCTGTTGTATAACTTTAAAAATGTTTCGTGCATACAATGGGATCTTTGTTTCTGGAAAATCTTCTTCATTCAGTGCTTTTATTAGCCACTCTCTTGTTAAAATAGAATGATTTCCTCCATTTAGGGAGTCAATGGTATTTCTTATTAGGAGGTTCTTGCAGGATGACCGAAAATCCAAAACTCCATTTCCACCTTTATCTTTAGATTGATGGAGCATTCCCTTGTTTAGTTTTTTAACCTTAGCATGCCATACAAACCTCCAAATATGTTTCTCAATTTCTGTCGCCAGGGAATCCGGGAGGGGGGGGGGGGTTATGGGTGGAAGATAGAGGAGTCGGGGGATGCGATACATGTTGATGTATGTTTGCTCTTTGGAATACTGTCAAAGACCGATTTTTTTCATTGCCATTGACATGTATTGAATGTCTGCTACTTTCTTAGACCATGCCTTCTGCCAAATGTTTCCTTCTGTGCTAATATTAACTCCAAGTATTTTCGTCGACGTCACGACTGGTAAACAAGAAAAATTTTCCAAGCTCTTTTGCCATTTTTCATTATCACTTAGAGGTAGCATGTTGCTCTTTTTCTTGTGGATCTTTACCTTATAATGTTGTTCATACCATCTCAGGGCTCGAATTACTTCCAGTACATCTTGAGATCCATTTGCTAGGAAAGTTGTGTCGTCTACATAAGCCGCTGACTAGAGCACCTTGTCCTCGCGAATGGCTATACCTGTAATACGTGCTTCAATATATTTTATTAAAGGATCAAAGTTAATCTCAAAAAGATACGACGAGCTCGGGTCTCCTTGTCTTAAACCAATTTCAAAGAGGAATGGACTCGTCTTTTCTCCATTCAAAACAATCTGGCCTGTAGCATTTATATATAGGTTCTTAAAAAATTTATAAACTCTTTACAAAAAGAAAATTTCTCTTTCATCAAAATCCATAATATTTCTCTCTCTACCGAGTCATATGCTTTAATTAAATCTATGCGGATTAATACCCATGAAAGTTCACGTTTTAGAAGCTCTTCTTCTTTTTCCAGGAATAGATCTCTCAGCATTCTAAGTATATGTTGTATTTTCCGGCCTTTTATCCCACCGTATTGAGTCTCTCCTAATATCTTCCCAATAATCTTGTTTAGACGATTAGTCCATATTTTTGAAACTAATCGAGTATCGCAGGGCAGTAGCGAAATCGGTCTCCAATTTTCCAGTTTCTCTGGGTCTCCTTTTTTTGGGACCAAAGTAATCACTGCTAGTGTTTGGGTTTTGTCTGCTCCTTTTTTTATCATTTCATTCATCGCCCCTAAAAGTGTTTCAGATATTTCACTATAAAAGAGTTTGTAAAACTGATATCCGAGGCCATCCTTTCCTGGGGCTTTCCCGCTCTTTGTTTCTTTCAGAGCTTGTTTTAGTTCCTGTTCCGTGATATTAGTAGAATGTATCTATTGAATTCTATAGGACCTATAGGCACTACTCTTTTCTTCTTTATTGGTTTAATATCATGAAGAACGTTTAACGGCGATTCCGTAGATATGATAGTTTGGATTCTATGGAAGCTCTACACCTTTTCAAAGAGAGTGAGTATCCTCTCACACCTATACTTCCTTTTGTACCTTTCCATAGCATGTACTTATGGATTCTAGCCGACTATGTTCCTTCCTGTGTTATTTGGGGAGATTACGTTCCTTGGCACCTTTTCAGAGCATGTACTTGTGGATACCTTTCCAAGCAACATGATTAAACACGCTTTTACAATAGTAATTGTTTGATTGACATTTGCAAAAAGGGATAACGAATTCGCAAATTGGACTCTATGAACGATATTAATTAATGTTTGAATAATAGGAGTGTGATTGATTCTAATTAGTGATTGGATATTTTTTAACAAGAAATCTCTGAATAAAATATTTTTCGAGGGAAGGGGTGGTGGGAGCGTGGTGTCTTAGAGTACTTATAATGGTGTTATTTAGGGAGATTACATTCCTTGGCACCTTTTCAGAGGATTTACTTGTGGATACCTTCCCAAGCAACGTGATTAAACACGCTTTTACAATCGGAATTGTTTGATTGACATTTGCAAAAAGGGAAAAGGAATTCACAAATTGGACTCTTTGAACGATATTAATTAATGTTTGAATAATAGGAGTGTGATTGATTCTAATTAGTGATTGGATAATTTTTTAACAAGAAATCTCTGAATAAGATATTTTTGGAGGGATGGAGTGATGGGAGCTAGGTGTCTAAGAGCACTTATAATGGTGTTATTTGGGGAGAGTACGTTCCTTAGCACCTTTTCAGAGCATGTACTTGTGGATACCTTTCCAAGCAACGTGATTAAACACGCTTTTACAATCGGAATTGTTTGATTGACATTTGCAAAAAAGGTATAAGGCATGTGCAAATTGGACTCTATGAACGATATTAATTAATGTTTGAATAATAGGAGTGTGATTGAATCCAATTAGTGATTGGATAATTTTTTAAACAAGATATCTCTGAATAAAATATTTTTGGAGGGATGGGGTGATGGGAGCGAGGTTTCTTAGAGTACTGATAATGGTGTTATTTGGGGAGATTACGTTCCTTGGCACCTTTTCAGAGCTTGTACTTGTGGATACCTTCCCAAGCAACGTGATTAAACACGCTTTTTACAATCGGAATTGTTTGTTTGACATTTTCGAAAATGGAAAAGGAATTCGCAAATTGGACTCTATGAACGATATTAATTAATGTTTGAATAATAGGAGTGTGATTGATTCTAATTAGTGATTGGATAATTTTTTAACAAGAAATCTCTGAATAAGATATTTTTGGAGGGATGGAGGGATGGAAGCGAGGTGTCATAGAGCACTATAATGGTGTTATTTGGGGAGATTACGGTCCTTGGAACCTTTTCAGAGCATGTAATTGCGGATACCTATCCAAGCAACGTGATTAAACACGCTTTTACAATCGGAATTGTTTGATTGACATTTGCAAAAAAGGGGTAAGGAATTCGCGAATTGGACTCTACGAACGATATTAATAATGTTTGGATAATAGGAGTGTGATTGATTCTAATTAGTGATTGGATAATTTTTTAACAAGAAATCTCTGATTAAAATATTTTTGGAGGGATGGGAGCGGGGTGTCTTAGAGTACTTATAACGGTGTTATTTGGGGAGATTACGTTCCTTAGCACCTTTTCAGAGCATGTAATTGTGGATACCTTTCCAAGCAACGTGATTAAAAACGCGCTTTTCAAATTGGAATCGTGTGATTGACATTTGCAAAAAATGGATAAGGAATTCGCAAATTGGACTCTATGAACGATATTAATTAATGTTTGAATAATAGGAGTGTAATTGATTCTAATTAGTGATCGGATAATTTTTTAACAAGAAATCTCTGAATAAAATATTTTTGGAGGATGGGGTGATGGGAGTGAGGTATCTTAGAGTACTTATAATGGTGTTATTTGGGGAGATTACGTTCCTTGGCACCTTTTCAGAGCATGTACTTGTGGATACCTTTCCAAGCAACGTGACTACACACGATTTTACAATCAGACTTATTTGATTGACATTTGCAAAAAGGGATAAGGGGTTCACGAATTGGACTATAAAAACGATATTAATTGAATAATAGAGAAAAAAAAACAGAGCTAGATAGTATTTGTGAATTGGATTGTATGACGGTGGAGAAAAAGGGTTGAAGTGATTAGCAGTTAAGGTAACCCTGAAGAGCATGTTAATTCATACCTTATTATTATAAATTTGAGACAACATAAATCTATGAAGATGGTTAATGATGATAGAATGACATTGCGAGTTGACCTAGCTCTACCTCTCCGATGTGTTCTGTGTAATAATACACAAGTGGTGTTTGAAAAGTGTTGTCAGTTTAAAATAGCCTAACGTTATTGTATACTAAAAGTTGATACTAAGAGAGATATAGATGGCAAGAACAGAATTTTAATAATGAAATTCAGAAAAAACCTTAGAAATCATTGCAAATCAAGTAGTAAGGTGTATGTGAGTACGAACCATCAAGGATCATAAGTACCAACGACCCTAACACGCAGAGACATCAACCCCCCAATGGTCCCCTATCCCCAAACTCAAAGGGCGCCCCCCTCCCTACCAACTTTTTGCCCCCCCCCCTTCTCCATTTTTTAAATTTTTTTAAACATGATATATTTTTTTTCAACTCTTTTTAAATGTTTTCGAATGAGATGAAACATACTTAAATTCAGTAAAGTTTCGTCATGGTTTACCTTGTCACAGTTACATTCTCTTGATTTTTCAAAGTTCATTTTGGATTTCTTTCATTGAAATGCAAGAGTTGGAATATTTCAGTAGTGTTTTGTTGTGCTTTACCTTATCACAGTTACATTCTCTTGAATTTTCAAAGTTCATTTTGGATTTCTTTCCTTGAAATGCAAGAGTTGGAATATTTCAGTAGTGTTTTGTCGTGGATTACCTTGTCACAGTTACATTCTCTTGATTTTTAAAAGTGTCTGTCTTTCTCTGTTTGTGTGTCTGATTCTATTTGTATGCATGTCCGGGTTGGTGTTTGCAAGTCCAGGAATTTGTCTTTGTTGGTTTGAATGTCTAAAGTGTCTATCTTTCTCTGTTTGTGTGTCTGATTCTATTTGTTTGCATGTCTGGGTTGTGTGTTTGCAAGTCCAAGAATTTTTCTTTGTTGGTTTGAATGTCTAAAGTGTCTGTCTTTCTCCGTTTATGTGGCTGATTCTATTTGTTTACATGTCTGGGTTGGTGTTTGCAAGTCCTAGTATTCGTCTTTGTTGGTTTGAATGTTTAAAGTGTCTGTCTTTCTCTGTTTGCATGTTCTATTTGTTTACATGTCTGGGTTGGTGTTTGCATGTCCAAGTATTTGTCTTTGTTTGCAATACCAATCTTTTTTCAAGTAACTGTAGTCACGTTAGGTTCATTTAGGATGACTTAGCGTGGCGCGCCACGCTAAGTGAACCTAAATGAACCTATTGTGAATACAGTTACTTGAAAAAAAGATTGGTATGTGAATACAGTAACGTGAATACAAATAGAATCAGCCACATAAACGGAGAAAGACAAACACTTTAGACATTCAAACCAACAAAGACAAATTCTTGGACTTGCAACCACCAACCAAAACATGCAAACAAATAGAATCAGAGATACAAACAGAGAAAGACAGACCCTTTAGACATTAAAACCAACAATGACAAATTCTTGGACTTGCAAACACCAACCCAGACATGCAAACAAATAGAATCAGACACACAAACAGAGACAGACACTTTAGACATTCATACCAACAAAGACAAATTCTTGGACTTGCAAACATCAGCCCAGACATGCAAACAAATAGAATCAGACACACAAACAAATAAAGACAGACACTTTAATCATTCAAACGAACAAAGACAAATGCTTGGACTTGCAAACGCCAACCCAGACATGTAAACAAATAGAATAAGCCACATAAACGGAGAAACACAGACACTTTAGACATTCAAACCAACAAAGAAAAATTCTTGGACCTGTGAACAGCAACCAAGACATGCAAACAAATAGAATCAGACACAAAAACAGAGAAAGACAGACAATTTAGACATTCAAACCAACAATGACAGATGCTTGGACTTACAAACACCAGCCCAGACATGCAAACAAATAGAATCAGACACACAAACAGAAAAAGACAGACACTTTAGACATTCAAAGCAACAATTACAAATTCTTAGACTTGCAAACATCAACCCAGACATGCAAACAAATAGAATCAGACACACAAACAGAGAAAAACAGAAACTTTAAACATTCAAACCAAAAAAGACAAATACTTGGAATTTTAAACACCAAGAAAGACATGTAAACAAATAGAATCAGCCACATAAACAGAGAAAAACAGACACTATAGACATTCAAACAAACAAAGACAAATTCTTGGACTTACAAACACCAACCCAGACATGCAAACAAATAGAATCAGATACATAAACAGAGAAAGACAGATAATTTTGACATTCGAACCAACAAAGACAGATACTTGGACTTGCAAACACCAACCCAGACATGCAAAGAAATAGAATCAGACACACAAACAGATAAAGACAGACATTTTAGACATTCAAACCAACAAAGACAAATACTTGGACTTGTAAACACCAATCCATACATGCAAACAAATAAAATCAGACACACAAACAGATAAAGACAGACACTTTAGACATTCAAACTATTAAACATTCAAACCAACAAAGACAAATTCGTGGACTTGCAAATACCAACCCAGACATGCATACAAATAGAATCAAAACACAAACAGAGAAAGACAGACACTTTAGACATTCAAACCAATAAACATTCAAACCAACAAAGACAAATACTTGGACTTGCAAACACCAAGCAAGACATGTAAACAAATAGAATCAGCCAAATAAACAGAGGAAAACAGACACTTTAGACATTCAAACAAACAAAGACAAATATTGGCCTTACAAACACCAACCCAGACATGCAAACAAATAGAATCAGATACACAAACAGAGAAAGACAGACAAATTCGACATTCAAACCAACAAAGACATATACTTTGACTTGCAAACACCAACCCAGACATGCAAACAAATAGAATCAGACACACAAACAGAGAAAGACAGACATTTTAGACATTCAAACAACAAAGACAAATATTTGGACTTGCAAACACCAATCATGACATGCAAACAAATAGAATCAGAGATACAAACAGAGAAAGACAGACCCTTTAGACATTAAAACCAACAATGACAAATTCTTGGACTTGCAAACATCAGCCCAGACATGCAAACAAATAGAATCAGACACACACAAACAAATAAAGACAGACACTTTAATCATTCAAACGAACAAAGACAAATGCTTGGACTTGCAAACGCCAACCCAGACATGTAAACAAATAGAATAAGCCACATAAACGGAGAAACACAGACACTTTAGACATTCAAACCAACAAAGAAAAATTCTTGGACCTGTGAACAGCAACCCAGACATGCAAACAAATAGAATCAGACACAAAAAACAGAGAAAGACAGACAATTTAGACATTCAAACCAACAATGACAGATGCTTGGACTTACAAACACCAGCCCAGACATGCAAACAAATAGAATCAGACACACAAACAGAAAAAGACAGACACTTTAGACATTCAAAGCAACAATTACAAATTCTTAGACTTGCGAACATCAACCCAGACATGCAAACAAATAGAATCAGACACACAAAACAGAGAAAAACAGAAACTTTAAACATTCAAACCAAAAAAGACAAATACTTGGAATTTTAAACACCAAGAAAGACATGTAAACAAATAGAATCAGCTACATAAACAGAGAAAAACAGACACTATAGACATTCAAACAAACAAAGACAAATTCTTGGACTTACAAACACCAACCCAGACATGCAAACAAATAGAATCAGATACATAAACAGAGAAAGACAGATAATTTTGACATTCGAACCAACAAAGACAGATACTTGGACTTGCAAACACCAACCCAGACATGCAAAGAAATAGAATCAGACACACAAACAGATAAAGACAGACCTTTTAGACATTCAAACCAACAAAGACAAATACTTGGACTTGTAAACACCAATCCATACATGCAAACAAATAAAATCAGACACACAAACAGATAAAGACAGACACTTTAGACATTCAAACTATTAAACATTCAAACCAACAAAGACAAATTCGTGGACTTGCAAATACCAACCCAGACATGCATACAAATAGAATCAAAACACAAACAGAGAAAGACAGACACTTTAGACATTCAAACCAATAAACATTCAAACCAACAAAGACAAATACTTGGACTTGCAAACACCAAGCAAGACATGTAAACAAATAGAATCAGCCACATAAACAGAGGAAAACAGACACTTTAGACATTCAAACAAACAAAGACAAATATTGGCCTTACAAACACCAACCCAGACATGCAAACAAATAGAATCAGATACACAAACAGAGAAAGACAGACAAACTCGACATTCAAACCAACAAAGACATATACTTTGACTTGCAAACACCAACCCAGACATGCAAACAAATAGAATCAGACACACAAACAGAGAAAGACAGACATTTTAGACATTCAAACCAACAAAGACAAATATTTGGACTTGCAAACACCAATCATGACATGCAAACAAATAGAATCAGACACACAAAAAGATAAAGAAAGACACTTTAGACATTCAAACCAGCAAAGACAAATTCTTGGACTTGCAAACACCAACCCAGACGTGCAAACAAATAGAATCAGACACAAAAACAGAGAAAGACAGACAATTTAGACATTCAAACCAACAAAGAGAGATACTTGGACTTGCAAACACCGACCAAGACATGAAAACAAATAGAATCAGCCACACAAACAGAGAAAGAAAGACATTTTAGACATTCAATCCAACAAAGACAAATACTTGGACTTGTAAACACCAATCCAGACATGCAAACAAATAGAACATGCAAACAGAGAAAGATATACACTTTAAACATTCAAACCAATAAAGACGAGTGCTAGGACTTGCAAACACCAACCCTGACATGTAAACAAAAAGAATCAGCCACATAAATGGAGAAAGACAGACTTTTTAGACATTCAAACCAACAAAGACAAATTCTTGGACTCGCCAACACCAACCCAGACATGCAAACAAATAGAATCGGACACACAAACAGAGAAAGACAGACACTTTTGACATCCAAACCAACAAAGACAAATACTTAGACTTGCAAACACCAACCCAGACATGCAAACAAATAGAATCAGGCACATAAACAGAGAAAGACAGACACTAGGTAAATCACGACAAAACATTACTGAAATAATCCAAGTCTTGCATTTCAATGAAAGAAATTCAAAATGAACTTTGTAAAATAAAGAGAATGTAAAAATCCAAAATGAGCTTTGAAAAATCAAGAGAATGTAACGGTGACAAGGTAAACCACGACAAAACACTACTGAAATATTCCAACTCTTGCATTTCAAGGAAAGAAATCCAAAATGAACTTTGAAAAATCAAGAGAATTTAACTGTGATAAGGTAAAGCACAACAAAAACACTACTGAAATGTTCCAACTCTTGCATTTCAATGAAAGAAATCCAAAATGAACTTTGAAAAATCAAGAGAATATAACTGTGACAAGGTAAACCACGACAAAACACTACTGAATTTAAGTATGTTTCATCTCATTCGTAGACATGTAGAAAAAAAGTCTAAAAAAATATCATGTTAAAAAAAAATGGAGAGGGGGGGGGGCAAAAAGTTGGAGGGGAGGGGGGCGCCCTTCTAGTTTGGGGATAGGGATCTTCGGGGGGGGTTGATGTCTCTGCTGGTTAGAGTCTTTGGTACTTATGATCCTTGATGGTTCGTACTCACATACACCTTACTACTTGATTTGCAATGATTTCTAAGGTTTGTTCTGAATTTCATTATTAAAATTCTTTTCTTGCCATCTACATCTCTCTTAGTATCAACTTTTAGTATACTATAACGTTAGACTCTATTTTAAACTGACAACACTTTTCAACACCACTTGTGTATTATACAGAACAAATCGGAGAGGTAGAGCTAGGTCAACTCGCAATGTCATTCTATCATCATTAACCATTTTCATAGATTTATGTTGTCTCAAATTTATAATAAATAAGGTATGAATAAACATGTTCTTCAGGGTTACCTTAACTGCTAATCACTTTAACCCTTTTTGTCCACCTTCATACAATCCAAATCGCAAATGCTACCTAGCTCTGTTTTTTCTCTATTATTCAATCAATATCGTTTTTGTAGTCCAATTCGCGAACCCCTTATCCCTTTTTGTAAATGTCAATCAAACAATTCCGATAGTAAAAGCGTGTTTAATCATGTTGCTTGGAAAGGTATCCACAAGTACATGCTCTAAAAAGGTGCCAAGGAACGTAATCTCCCCAAATAACACCATTATAAGTACTCTAAGACACCTCACTCCCATCACCCCATCCCTCCAAAAATATTTTATTCAGAGATTTCTTGTTAAAAAATTATCCAATCACTAATTAGAATCAATTACACTCCTATTATTCAAACATTAATTATATCGTTCATAGAGTCCAATTTGGGAATTAATTATCCCTTTTTTTGCAAATGTCAATCAAACAATTCCGATTGTAAAAGCGTGTTTAATCACGTTGCTTGGAAAGGTATCCACAAGTACATGCTCTGAAAAGGTGTCAAGGAACGTAATCTCCCTAAATAACACCATTATAAGTACTCTAAGACACCCCGCTCCCATCCCTCCAAAAATATTTTATTCAGAGATTTCTTGTTAAAAAATTATCCAATCACTAATTAGAATCAATCACACTCCTATTATTCAAATATTAATTAATATCGTTCATAGAGTCCAATTCACGGGTTCCTTACCCATTTTTTTTACAAATGTCAATCAAACAATTCCGATTGTAAAAGCGTGTTTAATCACGTTGCTTGGAAAGGTATCCACAAGTACATGCTCTGAAAAGGTGCCAAGGAATGTAATCTCCCCAAATAACACCATTATAAGTAGTCTAAGACACCCCGCTCCCATCCCTTCAAAAATACTTTATTCATGAATACTTTATGCTTGGAAAGGTATCCACAAGTACATGCTCTGAAAAGGTGCCAAGGAACGTAATCTCCCCAAATAACACCATTATAAGTATTCTAAGACACCTCGCTCCCATCACCCCATCCCTCCAAAAATATCTTATTTAGAGATTTCTTGTTAAAAAATTATCCAATCGCTAATTAGAATCAATCAAATTCCTATTATTCAAACATTAATTAATATCGTTCATAGAGTCCAATCTGCGAATTCCTTATCCCTTTTTGCAAATGTCAATCAAACAATTCCGATTGTAAAAGCGTGTTTAATCACGTTGCTTGGAAAGGTATCCATAAGTACATGCTCTGAAAAGGTGCCAGGACCGTAATCTCCCCAAATAACACCATTATAAGTACTCTAAGACACCCCGCTCCCATCCCTTCAAAAATACTTTATTCAGAGAGATTTCTTGTTAAAAAATTATCCAATCACTAACTTGAATCAATCACACTCCTATTATTCAAACATTAATTAATATCGTTCATAGAGTCCAATTTGTGAATTCCTTACCCCTTTTTTGCAAATGTCAATCAAACAATTCCGATTGTAAAAGCGTGTTTAATCACGTTGCTTGGAAAGGTATCCACAAGTACATGCTCTTAAAAGGTGCCAAGGAACGTAATCTCCCCACATAACACCATTATAAGTACTATAAGGCACGTCGCTCCCATCACCCCATTCCTCCAAAAATATCTTATTCAGAGATTTTTTTGTTAAAAAATTATCCCATCACTAATTAGAATCAATCACACTCCTATTATTCAAACATTAATTAATATCGTTCATAGAGTCCAATTCGCGAATTCCTCATCCCTTTTTTCAAATGTCAATCAAACAATTCCGATTGTAAAAGCGTGTTTAATGACGTTGCTTGGAAGGGTATCCACAAGTACATGCTTTGATAAGGTGCCAAGGAACGTAATCTCCCCAAATAACACCATTATAAGTACTCTAAGGCACCTCGCTCCCATCACCCCATCTCTCCAAAATATTTTATTCAGATTTCTTGTTTAAAAAATTATCCAATCACTAATTAGAATCAATCACACTCCTATTATTCAAACATTAATTAATATCGTTCATAGAGTCCAATTTGCGAATTTTTTATCCCTTTTTGCAAATGTCAATCAAACAATTCCGATTGTAAAAGCTTGTTTAATGATTTTGCTTGGAAAGGTATCCACAAGTACATGCTCTGAAAAGGTACCAAGGAACGCAATCTCCCCAAATAACACAGGGAAGAACATAGTCGGCTAGAATCCATAACTACATGCTCTGGAAAGGTACCAAAAGAAGTATAGGTGTGAGAGGATACTCACTCTCTTTGAAAAGGTGTAGAGCTTCCATAGAATCCAAACTATCATATCTACGGAATTGCCGTTAAACGTTCTTCATGATATTAAACCAATAAAGAAGAAAAGAGTAGTGCCTATAGGTCCTATAGAATTCAATAGGTACATTCTACTGATATTCTCACATAAAAGTTCATTTTCATGGTCGGCTACTTCATTAGTGACGCAGAAACCTTGTAAAAAAACCCTCCAATGTCCAGATTCTCTTTTCTCTTATATATCTTTCGGTAGTAGTCCTGGACTTGCACACGGATTTGTGTCTCTTCTTCGTTTATTTTTCCATCATCTTGTTTCAAACGTCTCATTATATTTTCTCCTCTTTATATTTTTGCTTTCTGAATCATTGCTAGGCTAATTTTTTCCCCTTCATATATTTTGATTAGTCGATTTAAATTTTTTCCGATGTTCAAAACGCTCATTTTCCAGTTTTTTTAGTTCATTTTTAATTTCCTGATACTCGATAATAGTGCTGTTTTCATTCCCATCTATTTCCGCTTTAAGTTGTGTGAGAACTCTTTTCAAGTGACGCTCATGTGTCGTTTTTTCTGCTTTTATTTTTCTTTCTAATTTTTGTATGAAATTTGCTATCTCCCTTTTCATCTTCATCCACTTCTCCAGTTGACTTTTTGATTTTTTTCTTTTTCCATAAAATCCAGGATTTTTCCTTTGATTTGATTCTTTACCCACTTATCTTTAAGCGAGGCTGGGTGCAGTTTCCAAAAAAACAGGCTTCATTATTTGATCTTTTGTTTGTTTTCCATCAATCATTCGCGCAGCATAGTGATCAGAAAAAGTTACATGTTCGTGTTCTATTTGACTAATTAATTTTTCCATTCCGGATGTTACATAAATTCTGTCAATACGGCTTGCGCTGCGAGTTCCCACTCTTGTAAAAGATATGCTATTATTTTTTCTATCCATACATCTAGTAAACTGTAAGTCTGAATAAATTTTTTAAGCGTTTCATTTATACATCTACATGCAACTTTCTTATTTTTTACCGAAATGTCGTCTTCTCTTGATACGCAGTTAAAATCTCCCAGTAAGACTATTTTTCCATTTGGTGGTGTGTACTTTGGTAGTATTGTCTCAGTTACAAAACCTCTCTCCTTTGCATTGTTGGTGCCTGATGGCATGTGTACATTTACAAGGGTCATTCCACTAAGTTTCATAGAACATATTTTACCATCTTCCTCGCATGTAAAATCCTCTGGATTCACTTCTAATTCCTCTTTTATAATGAAGCCTATGTCATGTGTTGTGCCTGCGGTGAAAAGTATGTATCGTAAATTTTGTAAGTTTTTTATGCCTGATGGCATGTGTACATTTACAAGGGTCATTCCACTAAGTTTCATAGAACATATAAGTAGAGAGGGGGGTACCAGCGCGACGAGTACATAATTTATGCATGTTTTTATGGTTTTTGTCAGTGAGAATGAAAAAAACAGTATTTTTCTCACTTGAAAAACAGGAATTTTCTCACTTTTATGTCTGTTTTATGGTTTTTGTCAGTGAGAATGAAAAAAACAGGAACTTTCTCACATTTATGTCTGTTTTATGGATTTTGTCAGTGAGAATGGAAAAACAGGAACTTTCTCACTTTCATGGATTATTGAGTCATTAATCAAATTGTCTCCGGGGAAGTTAATTAATGTCTGACAGATGACATCAAGTTAATTAATGTCTTTGATGTATTTCCAAAGAGAATTGTCTCCGGGGCAAAGTTTAGATCACACATGACAGATGATGTCATGATTGATTGATTGACATGAAAGGGGAATTAATTTGTTGTTTCTAAAGAGAATTCTTTCCGAGATAATGTTTAGATCTTAGCGATGAATTGTTTTAGCGCGGGAATCGGGTTTTCCAAATAATTTGAAATGCGTCAGCGCAGAGATGCCAAAACAAACGCACGCGCGTACGGGACGTACGTGCGTACGTAGGCTAACCTAACATAACCTAACTTAACCTAACATAACTTAATCTAACCTAACCTAACTTAAAAATGGAGAGATGTTTACTAGCTAACCTAGCCTAACTTAGCTAACCTAACCTAACTTACTTAACCTGACTTTACCTAACCTAATCTAACCTAACTTAATCTAGTCTAACCTAACCTAACCATACTCGCCGGAAAATCCCCCCAGGTCGACTTTGTATTTTTCTCTCACTATGCATGCTTGCGGGTGTAGCAAACGTACTCTATGGTTGCTCTTACATTGGGCGGCTTTCCCAGTGGTACTCCATGGTAGGTTATCGAGACTATCGAGTTTATTACGTGCGTTAAATCAGTCATTTTTTACCATTGGAGGGATAAACACCTAAACATATTTTTAAAAAAGACGTAAAAATGAATTATTCGAAGAAAGTTTGTGCACATGATAAAGTCATTGTTGCCTTGAATGCTGACAAAGAGATATATTTGAACTATGGGACAAGTAGTAGTGGAGATCTTATTGGAAATGTGTGCCTACGTTGTCATGACAGTGAGGAGTTAAATTCCTTTGGAGTAGTCAAGAATTTTCATCGTTCAAAAGGTGGATATGTGAAAGTATCATTTCCAGAGAAGTTAGTGCTCAAAGAGAATGCCAACTTAAAAATATAGTTGATGAAGATGGGCAACTTTTAGCTAATGGTTCTGGTAACATGTTAGCTGTTGATAGATCTTATTGTCATCTTTCCGGTGTTAGCATTCGAATGAAATCAGTAAAGAAAAGAAGAGCCTACAGCTGCACCAACATTATAAATCATATCTTGTCAACGTGCCAAAACTGTTGCCTCTGTAAAAATAATGTGATAATAGACAGTGAAATTGCTGGTAAAATAAAAAGAGCATTGGCAGACAATATTACTAATGAATATAATGACAAATTGATTGGAAAATGAAGCACAAGTGAGCATTATTACTACTATTGATCATAAAGTCAATGAATCAAATAATACCTATGATGAAACGTGTATTGAATCAGTAGGTGACATTCCCAGTGGAAATTGTATATGACTCAAAATGGATGAATGATTATTCTAGTGGTTATGAACTAAGAGAAGCGAGTAACTCTAGTATTAAGAGAGAGAGAACTCGATAAATTATTTTATGGAACAGATTCAGAATGTTCAATGCTGTTCAATGATGTTAATAATGTAAAATAATGTCTGTAACATATTTTTATGTTGTTACTTCAATAAAAATATTTTATGCATTACTTTGTTATATTTCTATTATCTTAGGAAACGTTAGCATGTTAAGCGCTTAGAATGTTTATTAAAAGTTGGAGATTTCTCATTTTCTTTGAAAAAAATTAGAATTGAACTATAACTTTTTCTTTTCTCTACGAAAATGCAGAAGAGAAATTTAAATTTCTTTGTGTCTTTGTGAAATTAAGAACTGCAGAGGAAGATTTTTATTTTTCTCTGGAGAAATTAGAATTGAACTGTAAGTTCTTTAATAATATTCAGACTTGAGTTAACTTTTCATGATCAACGTATAACTTTTTGTATCTTCTATGAAAAATTTAGAACAGTAATTTTAAATTTTTCCATCTCTTTGAGAAAAATCTGAAATGAAGTGGAAAATTTTTATTTTTTCTTGAAAAATAGAATTGATCTGTAACTTATTTCTTTTCATATGGATAGTTAGGAAAAGAACTTGAACTTTTCTTCACATCAATGAGAAAATTAGCTCCTGAAATGTCATTTGAGAAGTATTGCATGGTGTTGGAGCATTCAAAAAAGTAGTATACTAAAGTTATGGTGAAAAGGATGAGTACTTCAACTTGTAAAATGGGTTTAGGAGGAACATTAAGAAAAGAACTTGTTCTGAAATGCCTTTGAAAAATATTGCTTGGTGTTGGAGCATTCAAAAGCTGTAAAGTAAAGTTTTGGGTTAAAAGGATGAGTACCTCAACTTGTAAAATGGGCTTAGGAGTGATATTAAGAAGGGAACTTGTTGTGAAATGTCCTTTGAAAAGTATTGCTTGGTGTTGGGGCATTCAAAAAGCTGTAAAGTAAAGTTGTGGGTGTAAAGGATGGTTACTTCAACTTGTAAAATGGGTTTAGGAGGGACATTAAGAAACAAACTAGTTCTGAAATGCCTTTGAAAAATATTGCTTGATGTTGGGCATTCAAAAAGCTGTAAAGTAAAGTTGTGGGTGAAAAGGATGGACACTTCAACTTGTAAAATGGGTGTAGGATGGACATTATGAAAAAAACTTGTTCTGAAATGTATTTGAAAAGTATTGCTTGGTGTTGGCGCATTCAAAAGACTGTAAAGTAAAGTTGTGTGTGAAAAGGATGGGTACTTCAATTTGTAAAAAGGTTTTATGAGGGATATTAAGAAAAGGAAGTGGTTCTGAAATGCCTTTTGAAAAGTATTGCTTGGGGTTGGGGCATTCAAAAAGCTGTAAAGTAAAGTCGTGGGTGAAAAGTATGGGTACTTCAACTTGTAAAATGGGTTTAGGAAGGAAATTGAGAAACTAACTTGTTCTGAAATACCTTTTGAAAAGTATTGCTAGGTGTTGGGGCATTCAAAAATGCTGTATCGTAAAGTCGTGGGTGAAAAGTATGGGTACTTCAACTTGTAAAATGGGTTTAGGAGGGACATTAAGAAAGGAACTGGTTCTGAAATACCTTTTGAAAAGTATTGCTTGGTGTTGTGGTCTTCAAGAGCTGTAAAGTAATGTTGTGTGTGAAATGGATGGGTACTTCAATTTGTAAAAAGGTTTTATGAGGGACATTAAGAAAGGAACTGGTTCTGAAATGTCTTTTGAAAAGTATTTCTTGGTGTTGGGGCATTCAAAAAAGCTGTAAAGTAAAGTTGTGGGTGAAAAGGATGTGAACTTCAACTTGTAAAATGGGTTTAGGAAGGATATTAAGAAAATAACTTGTTCTGAAATGCCATTTGAAAAGTATTGCTTGGTGCTGGAACATTCAAAAAGGCAATATAGTAAAGTGAGTGTGAAAAGGGTGGGTACCTCAACTTGTAAAATGGGTTTAGGAGGGACATTGAGAAAATAACTTGTTCTGAAATGCCATTTGAAAAGTATTGCTATGTGTTGGGGCATTCAAAAGCTGTAAAGTAAAGTTGTGGGTTGAAAAGGATGGGTACTTCAACTTGTAAAATGGGTTTAGGAGGGACATTAAGAAAAGAACTTGTTGTGAAATGCATTGAAAAGTATTGCTTGGTGTTGTGGCCTTCAAGAGCTGTAAAGTAATGTTGTGTGTGAAGAGGATGGGTACTTCAATTTGTAAAATAGGCTTAGGAGGGACATTAAGAAAGGAACTGGTTGTGAAATGCCTTTTGAAAAGTATTGCTTGGTGTTGGGGCATTCAAAAAGCTGTAAAGTAAAGTTGTGGGGGTGAAAAGGATGGGAACTTCAACTTGTAAAATGGGTTTAGGAAGGACATTAAGAAAATAACTTGTTCTGAAATGCCATTTGAAAGGTATTGCTAGGTGTTGGAGCATTCAAAAGCTGTAAAGTAAAGTTGTGAGTTGAAAAGGGTGGGCACTTCAACTTGTAAAATGGGTTTAGGAGGGACATTAAGAAAAGAACTGGTTCTGAAATGCCTTTGAAAAGTATTGCTTGGTGTTGTGGCATTCAAGAGCTATAAAGTAATGATGTGGGTTGAAAAGAATGGGTACTTCAACTTGTAAAATGGGGTTAGGAGTGATATTAAGAAAATAACTTGTTCTGAAATGCCTTTTGAAAAGTATTTCTTGGTGTTGAGGTATCCAAAAATCTGTAATGTAAAGTTGTGGGTGAGAAGGATGGGTACTTCAAGTTGGAAAATAGGTTTAGAAGGGACATTAAGAAAGGAACTTGTTGTGAAATGCCCTTTGAGAAGTATTGCTTGGTGTTGGAGCATTCAAGAAGGAGTATAGTAAAGTTGTGGGTGAAAAGTATGGGTTCTTCAACTTGTAAAATGGGTTTAGGAGAGACATTAAGAAAAGAACTTGTTCTTAAATGCCTTTTGAAAATTATTGCTTGGTGTTGAGGTATCCAAAAAGCTGTAGTGTAAAGTTGTGGGTAAAAAGGATGGGTACTTCAATTTGTAAAATGGGGTTTGGAGTGATATTAAGAATGGAACTTGTTCTGAAATGTCTTTTGAAAAGTATTTCTTGGTGTTGAGGTATCCAAAAAGCTGTAATGTAAAGTTGTGGGTGAGAAGGATGGGTACTTCAAGTTGGAAAATAGGTTTAGAAGGGACATTGAGAAAATAACTTGTTCTGAAATGCCCTTTGAAAAGTATTGCTTGGTGTTGGGGCATTCAAAAATTAGTAAAGTAAAGTTGTGGGTGAAAAGTATGGGTACTTCAACTTGTAAAATGGGTTTAGGAGGGACATTAAGAAAAGAACTTCTTGTGAAATGCATTGAAAGTATTGCTTGGTGTTGTGGCCTTCAAGAGCTGTAAAGTAATGTTGTGTGTGAAAAGGATGGGTACTTCAACTTGTAAAATGGGTTTAGGAGGGACATTAAGAAAGGAACTGGTTCTGAAATGCCTTTTGAAAAGTATTGCTTGGTGTTGTGGTCTTCAAGAGCTGTAAAGTAATGTTGTGTGTGAAATGGATGGGTACTTCAATTTGTAAAAAGGTTTTATGAGGAACATTAAGAAAGGAACTGGTTCTGAAATGTCTTTTGAAAAGTATTTCTTGGTGTTGGGGCATTCAAAAAGCTGTAAAGTAAAGTTGTGGGTGAAGAGGATGTGAACTTCAACTTGTAAAATGGGTTTAGGAAGGACATTAAGAAAATAACTTGTTCTGAAATGCCATTTGAAAAGTATTGCTTGGTGCTGGAACATTCAAAAAGGCAATATAGTAAAGTTGAGTGTGAAAAGGGTGGGTACCTCAACTTGTAAAATGGGTTTAGGAGGGACATTGAGAAAATAACTTGTTCTGAAATGCCATTTGAAAAGTATTGCTATGTGTTGGGGCATTCAAAAGCTGTAAAGTAAAGTTGTGGGTTGAAAAGGATGGGTACTTCAACTTGTAAAATGGGTTTAGGAGGGACATTAAGAAAAGAACTTGTCGTGAAATGCATTGAAAAGTATTGCTTGGTGTTGTGGCCTTCAAGAGCTGTAAAGTAATGTTGTGTGTGAAGAGGATGGGTACTTCAATTTGTAAAATAGGCTTAGGAGGGACATTAAGAAAGGAACTGGTTGTGAAATGCCTTTTGAAAAGTATTGCTTGGTGTTGGGGCATTCAAAAAGCTGTAAAGTAAAGTTGTGGGTGAAAAGGATTGGAACTTCAACTTGTAAAATGGGTTTAGGAAGGACATTAAGAAAATAACTTGTTCTGAAATGCCATTTGAAAGGTATTGCTAGGTGTTGGAGCATTCAAAAGCTGTAAAGTAAAGTTGTGGGTTGAAAAGGGTGGGTACTTCAACTTGTAAAATGGGTTTAGGAGGGACATTAAGAAAAGAACTGGTTATAAAATGCCTTTGAAAAGTATTGCTTGGTGTTGTGGCATTCAAGAGCTGTAAAGTAATGATGTGGGTTGAAAAGAATGGGTACTTCAACTTGTAAAAATGGGGTTACGAGTGATATTAAGAAAATAACTTGTTCTGAAATGCCTTTTGAAAAGTATTTCTTGGTGTTGAGGTATCCAAAAATCTGTAATGTAAAGTTGTGGGGTGAGAAGGATGGGTACTTCAAGTTGGAAAATAGGTTTAGAAGGGACATTAAGAAAGGAACTTGTTGTGAAATGCCCTTTGAGAAGTATTGCTTGGTGTTGGAGCATTCAAGAAGGAGTATAGTAAAGTTGTGGGTGAAAAGTATGGGTTCTTCAACTTGTAAAATAGGTTTAGGAGAGACATTAAGAAAAGAACTTGTTCTTAAATGCCTTTTGAAAAGTATTGCTTGGTGTTGAGGTATCCAAAAAGCTGTAGTGTAAAGTTGTGAGTAAAAAGGATGGGTACTTCAATTTGTAAAATGGGGTTTGGAGTGATATTAAGAATGGAACTTGTTCTGAAATGTCTTTTGAAAAGTATTTCTTGGTGTTGAGGTATCCAAAAAGCTGTAATGTAAAGTTGTGGGTGAGAAGGATGGGTACTTCAAGTTGGAAAATAGGTTTAGAAGGGACATTGAGAAAATAACTTGTTCTGAAATGCCCTTTGAAAAGTATTGCTTGGTGTTGGGGCATTCAAAAATTAGTAAAGTAAAGTTGTTGGTGAAAAGTATGGGTACTTCAACTTGTAAAATGGGTTTAGGAGGGACATTAAGAAAAGAACTTATTGTGAAATGCATTGAAAAGTATTGCTTGGTGTTGTGGCCTTCAAGAGCTGTAAAGTAATGTTGTGTGTGAAAAGGATGGGTACTTCAACTTGTAAAATGGGTTTAGGAGGGACATTAAGAAAGGAACTGGTTCTGAAATGCCTTTTGAAAAGTATTGCTAGGTGTTGGGGCATTCAAAAGCTGTAAAGTAAAGTTGTGGGTTGAAATGGATGGGTACTTCAACTTGTAAAATGGGTTTAGGAGGGACATTAAGAAAAGAACTTGTTGTGAAATGCGTTGAAAAGTATTGCTTGGTGTTGTGGCATTCAAGAGCTGTAAAGTAATGTTGTGGGTGAAAAGGATGGGTACTTCAACTTGTAAAATGGGTTTAGGGAGGACATTACGTAAAGAACCTGTTCTGAAATGCCATTGAAAAGTATTGCTGGGTGTTGGAGCATTCAAGAAGCAGTAAAGTAATGTTGTGTGTGAAAAGGATGGGAACTTCAATTTGTAAAAAGGTTTAGGAGGGACATTAAGAGAGGAAGTGGTTCTGAAATGCCTTTTGAAAAGTATTGCTTGGTGTTGGGGCATTCAAAAGCTGTAAAGTAAAGTTGTGGGTGAAAAGGATGGGAACTTCAATTTGTAAAATGGGTTTAGAAGGGACATTAAGAAAGGAACTGGTTCTGAAATGCCTTTTGAAAAGTATTGCTAGGTTTTGGGGCATTCAAAAGCTGTAAAGTAAAGTTGCGGGTTGAAAAGGATGGGCACTTCAACTTGTAAAATGGGTTTAAGAGGGACATTACGTAGAGAACCTGTTCTGAAATGCTATTGAAAAGTATTGCTGGGTGTTGGAGCATTCAAGAAGCAGTAAAGTAAAGTTGTGGGTGAAAAGGATGGGAACTTCAACTTGTAAAATGGGTTTAGGAGGGACATTAAGAGAGGAACTGGTTCTGAAATGCCTTTTGAAAAGTATTGCTAGGTGTTGGGGCATTCAAAAGCTGTAAAGTAAAGTTGTGGGTGAGAAGGACGGGTACTTCAAGTTGGAAAATAGGTTTATAAGGGATATTAAGAAAATAACTTGGTCTGAAATGCCTTTTGAAAGTATTGCTTGGAGTTGGGGCATTCAAAAGGCTGTAAAGTAAAGTTTTGGGTGAAAAGGATGGGAACTTCAACTTGTAAAATGGGTTTAGAAGGGACATTAAGAAAGGAACTTGCTCTGAAATGTCTTTTGAAAAGTATTTCTTGGTGTTGAGATATCCAAAAAGCTGTAAAGTAAAGTTATGGGTGAAAAGGATGGGTACTTCAACTTGTAAAATTGGTCTATGAATGACATTAAGAAAAAACTTGTTCTGAAATGTCTTTTGAAAAGTATTTCTTGGTGTTGTAGTATGCAAAAGACTGTAAAGTAAAGTTGTGTGTGAAAAAGATAAGTACTTCAAGTTGGAAAATAGGTTTAGAAGGGACATTGAGAAAATAACTTGTTCTGAAATGCCCTTTGAAAAGTATTGCTTGGTGTTGGGGCATTCAAAAAGCTGTAAAGTAAAGTTGTGGGTGAAAAGTATGGGTACTTCAACTTGTAAAATGGGTTTAGGAGGGACATTAAGAAAAGAACTTGTTGTGAAATGCATTGAAAAGTATTGCTTGGTGTTGTGGCCTTCAAGAGCTGTAAAGTAATGTTGTGTGTGAAAAGGATGGGTACTTCAAGTTGGAAAATGGGTTAGGAGGGAAATTAAGAAAGGAACTTGCTCTGAAATGACTTTTGAAAAAATATTTCTTGGTGTTGAGGTATCCAAATCTGTATAGTATAGTTGTGGGTGAAAGGATTGGTACTTCAAGTTGGAAAATGGGCTTAGGAATGACATTACGAAAGGAACTTGTTCTGAAAAGATATAATAAAGCCATAAAAAAGTATTAAAAAAAATGGAGAGGGGACTCTTTGGGGGACCCGGGGAGGGCGTTTGGGGATCTGGGGGCCTTTGAGGGCCAGGTGGTCCTTTGGGAGCCCGGGGGTCCTTTGGGGACCAGGTGAGGGCCTTTTGGGGCCCGGGGAGGGCCTTTGGGGGTCTGGGAGGCCCTTGAGGGCCGAATGGTCCTTTGGGAGCCCGGTGGAACTTGGGGGACCGGGGGAGGGCCTTTGGGGGTCCGGGGGCCCTTGGGAGCCTGGGGGACCTTTGAGGACCGGGGGGGCCTTTGGGGGTCCGGGGAGGGCCTTGGGGGTCTGGGGGGCCCTTGAGCGCCGATTGATCCTTTGGGAGCCCGGTGGACCTTTGAGGACCGGGGGAGGGCCTTTGGGGGTTCGGTGGCCCTTTGGGAGCTTGGCGGGACCCTTGAGGACTGGGGGCTTCCTTCGGGGTTGGGGTAGGGGGATTGGAACCCTTTGGGGTTGGGGTAGGGGGGTCGGAACTCTTTTGGGGTTGGGGTGGGGGGATCGGAGCCCTTTGGGGTTGGGGTAGAGGGATTGGAAGCCTTTGGGGTGCCGGGGGCCCTTTGGGAGCCCGGAGAACCTTTGAGTACCAGGGGTTTCCTTCGGGGTTGGGGTGGGGGGATCGGAACCCTTTGGGGTTGTGTTAGGGGACCTCACGACACTGCTAAAATACAACTTGTGTATTATAACGACCACAGAGTTTTACTCTCAAATTCTCTTCTAAAATCATCTTTTAAATCATCTTTTAAAATGTCTCTAACTGTTTCGCTGAAATAATTCCCTAAAATGGCTAAAACGGTTTCGCCCAAATAATCCCTAAACGTAATTTCAGCGTGTTTCTTTTGTTTTGGCATCTCTGCGCTGACGCATTTCAAATTATTTGGAAACCCGATTCCCGCGCTAAAACAATTCATCGCTAAGATCTAAACATTATCTCGGAAAGAATTCTCTTTAGAAACAAAAATTAATTCCCCTTTCATGTCAATCAATCAATCATGACATCATCTGTCATGTGTGATCTAAACTTTGCCCCGGAGACAATTCTCTTTGGAAATGCATCAAAGACATTAATTAACTTGATGTCATCTGTCAGACATTAATTAACTTCCCCGGAGACAATTTGATTAATGACTCAATAATCCATGAAAGTGAGAAAGTTCCTGTTTTTCCATTCTCACTGACAAAATCCATAAAACAGACATAAATGTGAGAAAGTTCCTGTTTTTTCATTCTCACTGACAAAAACCATAAAACAGACATAAAAGTGAGAAAATTCGTGTTTTTCAAGTGAGAAAAATACTGTTTTTTCATTCTCACTGACAAAAACCATAAAAACATGCATAAATTATGTACTCGTCGCGCTGGTACCCCCCTCTCTACTCATATATAGAACATCCAGAGATCTTTGGTATTAACCACCTTGACAAAGGCCTCAGTAAAAGCAAAGAAACATTAAAGATACCGGTAGAAGACTCTTTCAACATAGATATACTAAATTATCATATCGATAACGAGGATAAGACCCCCGTCTTCAAAGGTAGAAATACACAATAAGAGAGAACATTAAAAAGATTATCTCTCCGAAAACCACTCTAAATAGTAAAGATATAAAAAGAAAGCTAGCGTATTCAGATAATATAATAAGCGCGAACCCAGCCCCTATGCATTCTGTATTAAACCCCGGCACTAATTCAGACTCTCCTTCGGCTAAATCAAAGGGAGTCCGGTTAGTTTCTGCCAAAATTGTAATAAATCAGCAGACTCTCAAGGGAAGACACAAGTATAGAGGTCACTCTAAACAAAAAGACTTAACTAGGTATCCCCCTAAATCAAGATTTTTAAACAATATTAAAGGGGAAAGAATAATAATGATCAAAGACGCTTCGTAAGAAATTGTTTGAGCTCCTGCCCGAATTCTTCCCAGCAGAGATTTGGAATTAGAAGATCAACCGGCCACTATAATACTATAAACTCCTCCTCTTATAGCACAAATGACCAAGAGAAATGATAAGCTAAATTCTGCACCGTAGGATGTGAATGGGATTAATGTCCATAAGAAAAATGAAAGAAATAGACTGAACACGGGAGTCACGAGATAGGGTATAAAATTAGAAACTAGCGGAAGTGAAACTTCCCTGCAGAAAATTTTGAGTCATTCTGAGAATGGCTGAAGTACTCCCCAAACCCCCACCTTATTAGGACCCTTACGTAATTGAATGTAACCTAGTACTTTTCGTTCTAGTAGTGTTAAAAAAGCAACTGAGACTAAGACCATAATTATTTGGAGAAAAATAATATAAATCATCTATGCCCGTGCTATCAACTAAGGTGTCCTTATAAATAGATCCAAGATGAATTTATTTTGGGGGTAGAAACTAATCTGGCTTATGCCGGTCTGAACTCAGATCACGTAGGGGTTTAATAGTCGAACAGACTACCTAGCTAAGCTGCTGCCCTGAGTAGGATCCCTGAACCAACATCGAGGTCACACACTCTTTTGTCGATTTGGACTCTCAAAAAGAATTACGCTGTTATCCTTAAGGTAACTTGCTCTGTATTCATCTATGGACCAATGATCATTTATTGATGTATATATGTTCTCGAGTGTTTATTCTCCTCTCGACGTCGTCCCAACCAAACATCCTTTTCTTCCACCCAATTACCTGCCATTAGATAAAAGACTCGGATGTAAAGATCTATAGGGTCTTATCTTCCTCCCAGAATATTTAAGCTTTTTCACTTAAAGATTATATTCAAGTTAATTTGGGAGACAGGTTGCCTCTCGTCAGACCATTAATTCAAGCCATAAATCAGAAGGCTAATGATTATGCTACCTTCGTAGGGTCAATATACCACGGCCCTTTAAATAATCAGTGGACAGGCCCGACCTCCTAAAATTAAGAGGCGATGTTCTTGTTGAACAGGCGGAGGCAAGTTTTGCCAAATTCCATCCAAAATTTTTAGAATAAATTGTATTACATTTTTGTACTTATACTAATTTTATCACTATGACTGCTTAATTTTGATAATGAGCACCGGCTAGTTTGAATTACTCAACTTTAAATTATTATTTAAGTGACCTGGTTATTACACCCTGGCAACTTTTAAGCCTATTCATATCACTGATGATGATTTAATATAATTTTTTCTAGACCCCGTCCAATAGAAAATCTTCCTGACGGAGCACCCTAAAGGAGTCTCCTGCCAACCAGATATAAAAGTACGAAATATTTTTTTACACCGACCTTAATCTTAAAGAGAATTATGAAACAGTCATCTTTAACTAACATAGATCACCTTATTTTCGGGATTTGACAATAATGGTAAAGATTAGATAAACCCTGATCTAAAAGGTATAATAAATAACTTATTTGAAATTAATGAAATTTTCCGTCTCAGTACTTTTTTGTAAATAAAGTTCAATTCTTTTACTCCTACAATATTGTTTTAAATAATAATAATATAAATCAAAGTTTAAGGAGCACTGTAAAGTATCTTCTTAGTGTAAACAAGATGTTTATTCAAACTCCCTCCCCTCTTTCAAGATGAACCTTCCGGTTCACCTACTTTGTTACAACTTATCTCTTCGGACAAGAGAGCGACGGGCGATGTGTACATTTCTAAAAGCCTTTTTCAGTATGTTCAGTCTTACTTCTAAATCCATCTTCTTTACTGTCATAAAATAGAGATTCCGTATGAGTTTTCATTGTAACCCACCCTCTCCCGGGCATGAGCTACACCTTGATCTGATTTATTAGCCTAAATTTTTAAGAGAGGATATTTTTATCTAGTCCTCTAAACGACGGTATATAAGCTGCATAACTAGCCCGGGTGAAATTTTTCGTGGATTGTCTTTTATGGGGCAGGTTCCTCTAGTAGGTTTAGAAACAGCCAAATTCTTTAGGTTTTAATGCTACTACCCAGGTTAATTAAGAATGGACTAATAGGGTATCTAATCCTAGTCGTTTAACCACCTAAAAGGTACTTTAACCAAAGAGTTCAGGATAAGTACAGATTTCACCCCTGTTAAAGTGAAACGCTCTTGTCTCAAAGTCCCCTTATTAACCTAAAAAGTTTGCTTTAGGAAAATTTATGACCGCGGATGTTGGCACAGAATGATCCCCCTATCTTATAGATCGCTATCCCTAAGAAATAGATAATAATACCAATCACTGCACCACTAATCTAGATAAATATACTGCATACGACTCGAAGAAAAAGTAAACAGCCCAGCTAGAATCAAACTTTTACTCAAAACCATAAAATGAAAGGATGCGTAGCCCGGACTACGGATATAAAGGAAAGCACCCAAACGATCAAAAAGAAAGGATAATTATATCCTATGTTGACTACTAGCTAGTAAAAATACTAAGATTGAATTGTATGTAACCGATGCCACAGGTAGAATTGGAAGAACTGTAAAAGTATTCTAGCCTGCAAGCGGCCGAAACCCATTCTCTGACCGCTATATTAAGTGGACCCACCACAACATAATCTTGTTTAACAAAAGAAATCGATCCCGAATTCCAAAGAGCGTTAGATATATAAATCTAACTCAATACAACATTTAGTCGGCAATAGGATTCGTTATATTGTTTTTGAATACTTACTCGATATAAGAGTCGAATGAATATGATCTAATACCCGGAAATGACCACTAAATGAAACTGGCACCCCCAGCATACTATTAGGCGAAGTTAAATACTGCACACGAAATGGATAATAAATGATTCACGAAAGTTTATTTGAATACTGGCTCTAATCTATTTATGTTTAAAAGAAGAGCAAAATAAAACTTAGAGAAAAAATAGGGAAGTAACCCAACCCTACGAACCTTAAATCTTCGATGAAAAATAAACTAATTGCCGCACATTTAATCTTGTATGTGAACCAAAATAACATTCAGTTAACATTAAACTATGCACATAATAAAATGATGTGTATATATCAAATGTATGTCTATATGTGAATTTGCATATTTGTATATTAGTATGCAGGCTGCCTTCACAGTAAGACCCCCCCCTCTCTCGGACATGTGGGTATAACCCCATATGTCCGAGACGGGTCTTACTTAAGAAGTTAAGCTTAAACATATATATATTATTGTTATATGTACCGTTCTGTATATTGCATTCACCGCTCTTTTATTAGAACAATAAAAGAGTGGTGAATGTAAATTATTTATATCATTTACATATATATTAAATTTTATTTAAACCCCTCTTAAGAGGGTTTGTATAATAACATAGAGATATTGATTTATATTTACCTTGGAAGATTTTTTGTTTCAGGGTAAATAAAATCATTATCTCATTTAATACAACCGTCTTAAGAGGGTCTAAAATTTAATAGAGTTATAAACTTATTAGCAGTATATTTATCCTAACATTGCGTGTTAGGATGAAATATGCTACTAGTAAGTTTATATCTGTTCTTATGTATACATTTTATGAAATTCCTTTTTTGATTTAATACAATTTAAATGAAGTTCTATATGCATAAATTAGTTTAAAATTCTAGGTCCAAAACCCTTAAAATCACTAAAAATCAGCTTAAACATTACGTTTAGAGAATTTTGTGCACTACTTTATCAATACTAATGAGGGGTCTATTGAGTTTGTTATGAAAAAAAGCCCTATTCAAGATGCTGCCTTAAAGACTGAGAAATGTAAATTTTAATTCAACCCAATTTTGGCTCCTAAAAACTTCTAAAATGAAAATTCCGACCCTCCCTACCAACAAAATGACTTAAAATGAACTAGTAAATTAACCTTACTAAGTACCACGGTTTTCATGGTGATTGGCGTGGGAGTTTAGTTTATCGTGATACAGATTTTATATACTATTTGAGTAACGCTATATGTTAAGCTATGACTTAGCCTCCGAGAAAAAAGTAGTGAGCATATATAAGATTTCACGAGTGCAGATTTGACGGGTGCTTGCGTAATTTGTCTTATCTTCAGTATGTACAAGAATGTGCAGCGTAGTTTCACTTGGACATTGCAAAAAAGCTGGCAACCTATAAAATGGTCAAACTCGTTTTGAAACTATAGGTAAAGGTTGTATAAGACAACCACATTGAGGTAACATCCGTTACCTCAGTTTTGAGGCAACATCCGTTTTTTAGGGACCAATCAGAGACAGCGATGGTTATTCTATATACGATATTTTTTTGGTCATTGGATTTGAATCAAAGGAGTGATTTTCATTGCAATTCATATTAGTAAGAGAATTGAATTCAGAGAGAATAGTTTATTTGAGAGGATATTAGTAGAGAAAATGAGTGGAGATTACATTATTGGCGATTAATGGTGGAGCCACCAGCAGCAAAGATATGCGAGTACCAAATGTGGCTGTGGAAATAACCGGAGGCTGTAGACTATGTCTTGAATGGGACGATATGTATGCTAGATACGTGATATCATTAAGCAAATTTAAGCTGGAAGAGCAATTATGTTTTGCTGCGAAACTGAATATTGTGCATATAAATAGACCTCAGGCAGCATTATGTGTGCTAGTGAAATATACTGATGAGAACAAAATGCATCAGTGAATATTATTTTTGTAATTATGCTCAATAAAATTGTTTCTAAATCAAAGGTATTTTTCTTTATATAGTAGACTAGCGTATATTTTTTAGAGTAGAAAAAATTCTGGTTAGTCTGAAGTTGGTTGTGACAGTGTTAGGACTCTAAAAAATGGATAGATTTGAGAAAGAGTGAATCATGGGAAATCTAGTGTTTATGGAAAACGTTTGATTCTAAATGACGAATTTCTAGAGCTGTCAATTCAAAGAAAGATATTTTCTCAGGGAATGATTGTCGATATAATGAAAACTGTTTCCCCATCATTAGACCACTGCATGATGCTTGTACGGCGTGGTCTAAATGCATTTACAAAATTTACTGATATACGAGTTTTAATCACGACACGGCAAAATGATATTGTGTATATGCTTTTAAACACTAGTTTAGAAATTTAGGTCTTTTTTCATGAGAAAGAGGGCGTTCAAGGATGATTTACTCCTATCACTCTCTCTATCCCAGTCAATTTGTTGTTGTTGCTTGCTCAGTTTCATTGTCGCAGTGAGAGTGTCAACGCTTAAAAATATGCTCCATTCATGCCCACTATGTATGTACACACTGGGCAGTTTACATTATGTGAGAATTGCACAATGATTGATGAGTATAGTGAAAAGTTTAGATTATGCAAACCGTGTAAATTGCATACAGGATATGCTGTACAAATTAAAGGTTGTAATTCCTGTCTTGAAGAAGTGTGTGACTCTTATCTTAGAGGGCACCTATGCTCCTATTACCACTATGATAAATGTAATCAGTGGAAGAATACTCATCCCGGTATGATTGGAAAGAATCCTAAGTGTGATTTTAGTTTATTGCTACGAGATTGGTATCGTCGTGGTTTTAGATTGTTCTGGGAGGAGGAGCCGGGTCAGCGATTCAACTATTGGAACAAAAAAAGAATATGGTTTCTACTACGTCATCGTTGTGAAGACAATAGCTACTATGATTAAAAACCCACTGATTTTTATTTGGCTGTGACGGAATGTGATTCGCCACTTGAGGACACTGTTTGTTTCATTGTTTCAAATAAACAAATTGAAACATGTAAATTCTTTAGAATGAATGAGTATAGTATCATTGACTATACAAAGAGATATGACAAGAGTGAAGTTACACTCTACTGTAGAAAATGTGACCCTGACATTGCAGTACATCAGGATCAGTATACTGTGAATTCAGGTAATCTACCTGCATTAGTTATTGTCGACAAATACCTATACCTAGTAGAAGATAAAATCTAATGAGTAGAAAAGTCGTTTTTATATCATGTATATACATTTTGTTCATTTATTAATAAAACAATTTCACATACATTTTTAGAACTTTTTATTCGTAGGGCACTAAAATCCATATTAAATACGCTTGTAAGTATATTTTCCACTAGAAAGTCGTTCAATCGAGGTAGATCAACGTAGACGTCGAGAAACTGCTTGTAGGTATAGCCACGACATCTGAACATGAAAAAGAGTAGTGCATGAAAGCCACATGTCTTAGTCGTTAAATTCTGTACTCTTCGTTGATTTTGAATAATAGTTTTCCCACTGCTTTCAATAAATTTGCTGATGACGATAGGCCAAGAGGATAAAAAAATTCAATATTCTTCGCTGTTTGAAAGATGCATAGCCAATGGCCTGTCTTCAAAGTCGATGGACTGCTATTAACAATGATTAGGGTATTGTTTACACTTGGAATTTTTTTCAATGAAGTCCGATGGTATGCAATAGGTCTTGTACTGGGACATGTATGGATGTATACTAATTACGTTGATTATTTGGTTTGTGTTCATGGTACTAGGTCTAGTAGAACACTGCCGTCGGGTATGATTTCCCAATAGGTTTCAAATTGACTCAATGATATTAGCGTGATAATCTCAGTCAAAGCATCGGCAAATGTACACTCTAAACGTACATTCCTGTTCGTAATATGCTCATATCCTGAGTCCCCGACAAGTCCAAAACAATTACCCCATGATTTTTTGAAAACATTGAATCGATTATTCTATTTTCAAATAGTTGAGAGTCATGATCTAGGGAATGCATGGTCAACTCGTACATGTTCTATAGGATTTTTTGTCAAATGATAGAGTGTACAGTGGAATACCATTTAATTTCCACACAAGACTAGATATACCAAAAAAATTAAAATCGTGGGGTGATTCAGTCAGGATCCAACGGCACTGCCACTCTTCCAAAGGCCAAAGCCAATTTTGATGGGATTTCTCCATTGATAAATGATTAATCGCTATAGCTACGAGAACCGGTGGCAATGTGACGGTGATTGGTGATCGTATGATGGACAAGAAGTTTAATGTTGTTGCCATTGGCTCTTAGCTTTTCCACTGCCAATGCAACAGAGCTCATAACCTGTTGTTTTCGGACGTAGAGAATTTCCGATGTGATAATGACATTTGCATCGGGTGCTGCAGGAAGTGTTTTTCTCAAAATGAAATTTGATGGGGCCAGTTACAACTTTATGTCAATCTTGACATTGGGGAGTAGCCATTGGGATATATTGAATATCTCATGATTTATTTTTCCAACCAGATGATACTCCTCGCTCAATGCAGTAGTCAACTCACCGTCAGTATCAACAACTGATCGATATTCATAGCCCAATGATTGTCCTATCAACTCCTTGTATGCCTGTGGTGTCATCATCATAAATTGTCTGTAGCTTGCATAGTTGGATAAATTATTGCTAGTGCTCACCAATGTTCCATTAATAAATAATTTAATTTGTTTGAACAGGTTGTGTACAATACAGTTTTCGTACGAATAGATTCAATGAGGAACTGATTGATGGATATGATTCCTTGTGGGGGAGATAAGTCATATTAAGAGAAGAAATCCTTCTTTGATCTAAAACTCTTTTTCTTTTTCTTCTTCTTCAGCTTATTGGTCTTCCTTGTTTTATTCCTCAAAGTCCTTTTTGATGTCTTTCGCTTCGCGCCTGGGTGGACACTGAAGAGTGAATGACGTGCACGCATCCTTTTAAATCCCTCCCCATTTTGCCGAGATTTTAATTGCTCACCAACGGCTCTTGCTGAAGATCTAATATTTTCCTTAACACTCTCCTTGAAATTCTTGCCCGACCCCCAGTCCTGTAGTGTTGAGGCAGCAAAATTTGATGCAGCAGGTACAAGATATTTTTGGCAAGGGTAGTGCAGAACGAAATACCCTAGCAAACCAGCTACCAAGACCATAACCAGACATTGTAGGTCGACCCTTGTAGTAGTTCAATCCATTGCCTATTTGACGTGGACTCAGAGCACCAACATAGCAATCGATATCGGGACAGACAAATGGAATTCTTCTATTGTTCATTTTAGGTGGTGTTTGTGACGTCGACAATGGGTCGAAAATGACATGTAATTACTACTAAGCCTATTTTTATTGCTAAAGGATCACTCAATTCACTTCTTAGTGTTAACTGACAGAGTTTCAAATACGAATTGTGTTTACAGGAACGTACTGAAGATGCTTTTATAGTGATGTACAAGTTCATGAGTTGTTTTTTGTTCAAGAACACGTAGAGAGGGACATTTGAATTAACAACTCTCGATGTTTCCACAAAGGATGCATAGAGAAATATGCAAGAGTCCGAGGCAAAACCATGTAAATAATCAGCAAAAATAACTTGATCCATCCCGTAAACGGTGCCAGAATTTTCCCCATTGATTATATTCTGTTTTAAAGCCAAGAACGTCTCTCAGATTATCATTGAGAATAATTATTTCAGTGTCAACAGGTGAGGTAATGTAAATCCTATCGTGTTCCAATGAATAATTAAAATAGAATGTACCATTCCTACGATATGAGATTTTTCTATTGATTGTACGACACAAATCTGTGATATTATCGTATTCAATATATTTCAATTTAACATGTGGATATTCGCTAGATTTAAGTTCTTCAACCCATTCTTAGTCGACAAAGAGTGACCAATCGAATGGTATAACTTTTATATCATACACACTATCATTTCTCAGGATGTCATAGGTATTTTTGAGAATACAGTCGACAAGAGCCACTTCATACGCACCGTCAAATTTGATGGCGGGGGAGAGTTTGTCCCAAAATCACTTGTCTTATTAAAGTAGTTGTAGAGAGGATCAGAAACGTTGGACATAAATGTTACATAGAAATCATTGGGCATTGTCAATATCTTCAACACCGATCCAAGAATCAAATTCAGAGTTGTATCCTAGCCACCGAAAAAGTAACTGTTTCCTACCCCTGCGAGTACGAGTCTTTAATATCTTTTCAATTTGATAGATTTCACTATTATTTTTAACCTTTTTAGTTCATAGTCATAAAAGCCGACAAGAATCTCTTCATCTTTGGTATCGTGCAAACGATAAGTTATGGGTTTAGTGTCTAGGATTTTTGCCACTTTGAAAAGTTCTGTGGACCACAAGTAATTCCCCTTTTCATAAACATTAGTTTTTCTATTAATTTGAACAGTATCACCAACATTGAATTTATTTTTCTTCTTGACAATCGTTTCATTGGAATATTGTTTTAAGAAAGGTGTCAATTGTATCATGATCAGACTGATGAACTTCCGTTGGGGTTGAGTTGGACAGTGATCAATGAGGTCGTTGATTATAAATCAACATGATTTTATCTAAATCATGAATAAAAGCCGGTGCATTTTCCAATGTGCAATATCTTAAAATTAAAAGTCGAATAGTTCTTATCAATCGTTCGGCCAATGCAGCCTTTATAGGACTTTGACTATGATAGAGCAGTGTACTATATTTCACTAGTACTTTTGCAACATGGGGATTAACAAATTCACTATCGCGATCCGTTTGAATTTTTTTATACGACTCCTGTTCGAGAATGCTTTCAATGGCCTGAGCAACTTCAACGCCTCTCTCTTTGACCGCAATGGAATTGCAAATGCATAACGACTATAAAAACTGATTGCAAGTAGAATGTACTTGTACGGTGTATTGTGACGTTGTTGAATCTTATCTAGAGTTACGAGATCTGCTTGCACTATATGCAATGGGAAAAAGGCTTTAGTTTTTCGATAATGGTTAGCACGAAGTCTATGATTTCTATGCAGAGTGTAACTTGATTCATTTTGTAGATAGTCTTGTACACTTTTAGTGTACACACCAGTGACTTTGGAAAGAGTGGTGGGAGAACTTAAACTCCCCGCTTCACCAATATTTTCATAAACACCTTTCAGAACTTCAACCATTTTGAACGTAAACACGTAGTGTAACGTCTGCTACTCTTTTGTATACTAGTTGTGGTTGGTGATGGGGGTGATAGTGACATGATACGTTTTTGCTTTTGTCTAGCTATCAAAGGTGTGCTTCTCCTCATTGTCGAGTTCCCACTAGGTGTGCTAGTATTTTCCAAATTGATTTAAAATCTTCTTCTTCTTCTTCATGTTCATATTTTAATGGTGTTGTTGTTGTTGATGACTGCGCATGTTCATTTATTTTTTTTAGAATTTGTATATTGCTAATAAGACTTTTGGGGAAGTTTAATGTATTTAGAAAGTTGTATAGATGAGCGTCAAATGATAATAGTCCTTTACGATTTGTAACCATATCATAGATTAAATCAAGTAGATTATAGCTCTTGCCCTGAATTATAATCCCTTTCTCATTGCTAACAACTTGAATATGATCTTGACCACTTTTCATGAGATAAGTTAGGAGTCCTTTACTTTGTTCACGATATGAGTGGGGCATTAGATTTCCAATTTTCAAGATAATTGAATCCAATTCCTCCTTCTTTAATAATGTTCCAATAGCAGCAGCAGCAGAATCCTGAGGAGATGATTCTTTTTTGTGATCAATGCCACTGGCCTTCGCACGATAGGACTTATGTTTATCCACTCGTTGAAGTGCATCTTGAAGTAAAAGCAGTTTTTTTACCATCCTCAATATTCTTGTTGTCAATGAATTTACTCAGTTTGTTCTCAAAGTGTTCCACGGGTGAGAGAGCGAGTTCTACTGAAGTCAATTTATATGGTTTTGCCCACTCTCTAGAGAAAACTGTTTACAAGTCCTGCAATTATTGGCAGTAAAAGTGTGAAAAAAGCTGCCGCCGCCCGCCTGAAGAAGACGTTTCTTTTCAAAATTCTCTCCTTTCTTTTTAGAGGCCAATGTACGTACAATGGAACGATGTTGCTTTGCCTGTTGCTTATCTACTTCTGGCAGTTAGACATTACCCTCGGTCAAATTTAAACAAAGTTCAGATATTAGATTAATGAAGTCATTGTCAATACCATGTTTGAGTATGGCTTTCCTAAGCGAGGGTTTTGAAGTGCTTAGAACTGAAGACAGATGTCTATTTTCATGTAGTTTCTTCAGTGTCATGATAGCAACTAATAGGTCTTTCTAGTGTTCACAGGGAGATATACTGTAATTTCATTGTCAAAATTTCTGTGACTACACGCAAATCCTCGGGTGTATTTTGATTAAGATCCAATAGGATATAGCCGTAGGGTTTATTAGTTGCCTGATTGTATGCTGAGAGCAGGAATTTAGGGGCGCCTGGGTAGATTTGTTTATTGAGAGTTATTAGAGAGCTAGAATCACGAACAACTCTGTAGATGATATAGTAGGTACAGTTCAATGCAAGTGTTCGCATACATTTGCTCTGATGAAAGAGATTGTTTAGAACCAGACTAACGGAAATCTGTTCATGATGAGAGTGAACGGTGAATGATTACAGCATTTCCTGGGACCATTGTTCAATAGATTCAGCCAGATCGTCAATAATCAGCCAAGAGTTTGCTTCAACAAATTTGAAAACATCAAGTCCCTGTATGAATTGTATCTGCACCAATCCCGTCGTGGCAATTGCTTTTATTTTATCTTATGACTCCTGCCAAATACTGTAACAATAGTATTTTTTTTCGGCTTTTCCACAAACATTTTATCACAATTTTTATTATTTTAGTTAAGAGTGTTGTTTTGCCCGACATTGACGGCCCACACAGAAACGATCTGAATGGTGTTTTAAATTGATACATGTTCCCTTCAACAATTCACCTGAAAACTAACTGTAGACTACATTTGTCTAATGACTAAATAATTTCCCTACTAGTCCGTTCAAGAACAAAATCAATAAAGAATCATATTTCTTGTATTATAAAAAAACAGCACTTCACAGAAAACAAAGAAAAATACACTTTTTAATTTATTTATAAAAAAAATGCACTAGAAAAAGCACTTAAAATAATATCACTTTTCTTTTCAATGCAACATGTATATTTACAAGAGCACAAAAAAAAAATCTGCTCTAAGTAAAAAAAAAAGATAACTTTGGTAGTGGCGGTAAGCCCCCCACTGGCGACTGCCCCCCCGGGCAACGAATCCCCTCCCCCCCCCCCCCCCAAGGACACGAGCCCCCCCCCCCCCCCCAAAGCCTTTGAGTATGGCTTTCCTAAGCGAGGGGTTTGAAGTGCTTAGAACTGAAAATAAATGTCTATTTTCATGTAGTTTCTTCAGTGTCATGATAACAACTAATAGGTCTTTTTAGTGTTCACTGTAATTTCATTGTCAAAAATATCTTTGACTACACACAGAACCTCGGTGTATTTTGATCAACATCCAATTGAATATAGCCGTAGGGTTTATTAGTTGCCTGATTGTATGCTGAGAGCAGAAAATTTAGGGGCGCCGGGGTATATCTGTTTATTGAGAGTTATTAGCGAGCTAGAATCAAGAACAACTCTGTAGATGATATAGTAGTTGCAGTTCAATGCAAGTGTTTGCATAAATTTGCTCTGATGAAAGAGATTGTGTAGAACCAGAGTAACGGAAATCTGTTCATGATGAGAGTGAACCGTGAACAGTTGTAGCATTTTCTGTGACCATTGTTCAATAGATTCAGCCAGATCGTCAAATAATCAGCCAAGAGTTTGGTTGAATAATGGTGAAAAAAACATTAAGTCCCTGTATGAATTGTATCTGCACCAATCCGTCGTGGCAATTGCTTTTATTTTATCGTATGACTCCTGCCAAATACTGTAACAATAGTAGTTTTTTTTTCGGCTTTTCCACAAACATTTTATCGCAATTTTTAATTATTTTAGTTAGGAGTGTTGTTTTGCCTGACATTGATGGCCCACACAGAAACGATCTAAGTGGTGTTTTAAATTGATACATGTTCCCTTCAACAGTTCACCTAGAAAACTAACTGTAGACTATTCATGTCTAATGACTAAATAATTTCCCTATTACTAGTCCGTTCAAGAATAATAATGAGAAGAAGACGAATAAAGAGTCATATTTTCTTTTATTATACACACATAAAAAAAAGTAACAACAATTAAAAAATACTACATTGAAAAAAAGCACATTAAACATGAAAAAATACACTTTTTTAATTTATTTATAATAAAAATACAATATTTACATAGGCACTAGAAAAACACTTTAATAAATACACTTTTTTATTTATTTATAAAAAATACAAACATTTTTAGAATATGCACACACTTAAAATAATATTATCACTTTTATTTACAGCATTTGGTATGGGCCCCCCCGGCTGCGGCGGCTAGGAAGCGGGGGGGGGGGGGGGGGGGGGTTGGGCCACTGCCGTGGGTCAGGAAGTGCCGCGGGAAGGGCCGCGGATCGGGAAGCGGGGTATTAAATAGTGGAATTTGATCTGCCTTGCACACGGACACAAACTGAAAATTGCTTGTGATAAAAAAAAGAATTTAAAAACACCCCCATTACCCCCCCCCCCTCCCCAAAAAAAACCTCCCACCCAATTTATACTTTATTTTAAATGAATTTAAGTTAATTTTTCTAGACCGAGTTGTTTTCTGTACTCTACACATTCAACTCGGTCTGAAATTAAATAATGATCGTGTGGTAGTACCTTCACACCATCTTAAAGTACACAGACTTTGTCCGATATGGCCGACATGCGTTTTTCTCAACTCTAGCTTTTTAGTTTTAAAATTATAAAGAGCGAATCGCCATGACTTTCGCTCTTTGGACTAAACCACGTTCCACACAGTTTCTATTCACACTCATGTCAAAATTATTTTTCACAAAGTGTGTAGGTACCCCCTTGCAAACTTGTTTGATATCCTTGTTGTGCGTTTCCACACAGTATACCTTCGGCCCAGGAAACACACCACTGGATATCAGATCGCTACTCGTTTAAGATTTTAGCATTAACAATTGATTTGGGGCCTGGCGTTTCACTAGCTCTGGTAGAGGGATTCATCCCAATTAGTGTAGTCCATTCGTGAGCTAATGTACTCACCATTTTCCAAATCATTCATTAGATTTCCAGTTTTTGAGTTTTAACAGGAGTGAAACTCAAACTCAAACTCAGGAGTTTTAAACAGTAATACACTTGAACTTGTCCCTCAATCGGCCACTGTACCTTGCTTACATTATAATAAAATGACAACACGAGTTTCTTAGATATTTCAGTTATTGCACTTCCGCCTGAATGCAATATTTTTATTTAAAACAATTTTTTCTTTTCTTGCGACATAGGAGCACCATATCAGAGTCTATGATTGTGAACGATGTGAAGTTTGGATCCGCAATGATTCGAGAACAATCTTTAGGGTTGGTTACAATGTCACAACGACTTCTGTTTCGTAAGCTTTCGCACATTTTACCGAAAGCTGAGTTCAAAATGAGCTTATAGACTTCTTTTTCAACTTTCGTTTTCGCTTGTGAACGCTTACTGACAAAGGTGTCAATAAACGTTTTCATGTAAGGCTTTTGATCAAATTGGAGGGCTCTATGAATCTTTGTGACCTTGAAACCATTGGACACCATCCATTTCAATAGCACGTGATGAACAACGATATTCTGTTTCGGGTTGAGGTCGGCAATTAGTTTTTTTGTTTTGAAAGTACCCAGTGCATACTCCCATCCTCTACTAAAGATAAATTGTAGGGGCTCAGAGAGTCCCTACCCACCGGTCTATTTATGTACGGAAAAACAAAATCGTTTACCGAGTCATGGATTTCCATGGGTATTTCACCGTCAATTTAAAAAAAACCATCCCTGTGCCCCATTCTCCTTAACACTAGCAATGTCAGGGAAATTCGAAGCACACGGATTGTCAAGCCATTTATAATTGCCACACGGCAAACAGTAGTGAGACATTGCCGATGGGTAAAGAGAATTCATATCCAAAAAAACTGTGTCTGACTTTTCATCGGTGTGCTGTCCGGTCGGATCAGTTTTCATGATACGGTCCCCGTGAAAAATATACCCACCCCTCTTTGATCTCTCTAGAAACAGATGCTGATCCACTGGCAATCAGACCTATTTCTTCTTTGCTGATTTTAGGTATCAAGTCCATCACCAGATGAGAAGCGGAAAAATAATAACCTAAATCCAACCGAAATTCCCCATAGATTTTATCCGTATTTTTGCACACAATGTCCAGAAGAGTGAGTACGTCACTGGCCAAGTATAGTTTACAATAATCCCACCCATTTTTACATCCACCCTTTGCCCAAACCTCTTAGCAAATTCGTAGTCGCTAGTGGTGCACTCACTCTCAGTAAGAGAGTTGTAAAAAGCTCCAATGGGCGGTAACGACACTTCATCTAGCCTCGAGCCAGAGTTGTAATAATTATATGGATATATACCCTTACACGTTAATAAATCATACATTTCATCATCGGGGAAGAGCTGTTTGAGGAGGGGGAAGCTATCAAAATTGTCGCTTCTCTGTACCTGAATCAATTGACTTAAAGATTTGGGGAAGAAGCTGAAGGAGTCTAAAAAACGGATTTTATTCAGGCACGTGTTACCCTTGTTAACTGTTTTCCACATGAATTCTATCAGCAGTAACTTCTCCGATGATTTTATGATTTTATATGAAAAAGAACCATCTATCCATGCGTCATCTACAACTCCACCCTTGGCAATGCGGGCCAACGCCAGTAGAAAAACTTTAAGTCATAATTGGAATTGTACATAAAAGCTGCTACGAAATATTGCTGTCTAAAGTTGAAATTGCACGACTGATGTGCTACCCCCCTAAAGTTGCTCCCCTCCGATGTAATTTCCTACCACAAATGATCATGGTCGATCACCTTCCTCCTCCCCTCATTCCCAACACAATCATCAAATTCTCCCTTGAATCCCCAACACATTTTACGATTTTTAATGGCCAATCTGTCATCTGGTGATAGGAGCACGGGATAGTTTGTGTAACAAAGGCGCGAAATCGCACCGTTCGCTGTTTTGATTAGACTGACCAATGCCGAGCGCATACAGTCTTCGCCGTCACCCAACATCTCAACTACATCCAGCACTTGCATGGTATTATTGGAATCTCGTTGCGCGTGAGCGTAAGAGACCGCTATGGCTTCATGTATTTTAACACGATTTGAATTTGACGAATCGTACACGTCTGTGAGTTTCGTTTCTCAGTCCAAAGCGATCTTATTGCTTTGCAGGAGGGTGTTTTGGAAATTTTTAAAACGTAAGATCGCTCTTTCTTGGTTCTCCGCTTACCGTCATCCACAGCCTGGTATCCATGACGTTTACAGAGTTTCATGTGATGCTTTAAACTTTAAATCAGAGCTAAGTCTTGAGAGGCATGTTGGACAGTAATAACACACATTCCCCTTTTTACCCTCCCCCAAAACCCAACTAATATCGGTAATTGGATTAAAATGTCCAATTGAATCGGGGTCTGTGGGTGGATGTGTATAGAAGCCAAACCCAATGTTCCACTAATTCAATTGAAGGAGCCCTCACTGGAAATAATACGCCCTTCTTATCGGAACGGTGACCTTCCTCAATTTCTGTTTCATACTGTAACACCGTGACACCAATCTTTAAATATGCATTAGCCCGCTCAAAAATATCTATTCCTTTTAGTGTCACGGGAAATTGACCATTTAAACAATTAAAATCTACTATGGGGTACTTTGAGCCCTCCCTACCATTAACTGCCATTTCATTCAACTTTTTCTTAGATGCATTATCGTGCAGAGGTCTGTATGCGGCAATTAAAAATGCATACTTGAAACAATGTAGCCTCGCATCGAAACGGATTCGTTGTACCCCTGACATTCCACTAAATCTGAATGATATTTTTAATTCAATATTCCGCTCGCTCCCCTCTTAAAATAAATCATTTTTAAATCTACAAATATTACCATTTAAATTTTCAATAAATAAAACCACCGACCCACTACCCCCCTCGCTATAACTTTCCCACTTAGTTTTAATGCTATTAACCCAATTTAGAAAAAAACTCTCATAATTTGATTAATGCGGACGAATTGCCAACATCTCTGCGTGCAAGTATTTTGAATACAGCTCGTTCGCATTTTCATTAAAAAATATTTTTAGTGCTATTGAAGCTTTTAAACTGACCCCCCACACCACACCCCCATCTGTTATTCAAGAATGGCTCGAATCTTATAGTATATAAATATGTAATGGCATGGGGATCTTTTATTATATCCCCCGAGACTAGAGAGTTAAAGGGGTCACCGAATTTGGCGCTGTAGACCTTTGTGTGGTGCAAGGCAGAGTTGGAAAGAAAAAAATCTGGAAGAGAGGATACTTGTGCTGTTGTTGTATCATTATTTCTACTACTACTAGTTGTATCATTAACCAGAATGGTGGAGTGTGACATAGAATTGTCAGTAGCACCGCCCCAGTCTGTTCAATTGCAATGGACGGTCAGATATTATGTTTTACAGGGTGTTTGGGGATAGCTGATCAAGCCAGCCTGTATTGTCCTGTGACGGAATTTCTTTATGAGGACCCGGTTTAGATGCACTACTAACACCACCTAAATGCTCTCTCGTAAATCTATCTGTCCATTCCAGATCCTCCACCATGTCAATGTCACAAGTTAAATCGTCTAGGCTGACCATGTCCCCAAAAACAATCATTTAGAAAACCCCTATGCCATTCCATATTTTCTAGAAAACTAATGTAGGTTCATCTCTAAACTCCATTGGTGGTGGTAGAATTGGTTAAGGTCCACTAAATGTTGATCTTTCATGAACCAATGAAGATGGCGCTGCTAATTCATTAATCTTTAGAAAAAGGTTTATTTTCCATGTGAAATAACCATTATTTTATAAAGTTGAAAAACCATATTCATTTTTTCACCCCACCCACAAAGCTCAATTTCACCCTCCTAGAATTATTTAAGCTAAATACTTGCCCCTATCCCCACCCCCAGGAAGTTCAGAAAGACGCAATACCCTATTTATGCTGAAGCATTTCTAGTCGTATGTTTACCAGGATATTGAATAAGTACCATTTTCACACCACCCACAAAAACTCAATTTCTCCTTCCTAGAATTATTTATGTAAATACTTGCCCCCACCCCATCTTCAGAAAGTTCAAAAAGACGCAATACCCTATTTATGCTGAAGCATTTCTAGTCGTATGTTTACCAGGATATTGAATAAGTACCATTTTCACCCCATCCACAAAACTCAATTTCCCCTCCTAGAATTATTTTAGTAAATACTTGCCTCCATCCCCCTCCCCGGAAAGTTCAGAAAGACACAATATCCTTATTTTTGCTGAAGCATTTCTAGTCGTATGTTTACCAGGATATTGAATAAGTACCATTTTTCCCCCCCCCCTCAGAAGTTAATCCTCAGAACTCCCTCGGAATTAATATTATAGCACAAATAACATTTTAATGTCTCTGACATACATACACACACTTTTACATTGTTGAAAAATGACGAAAAGAAAAGACTAAAAAAAAATTGGAAAGAAATAGGTTGATATTTCTAACACCATGTAGAAAGAAAAGGTAAAAATTCTCAAATTTCCAAATTCAGACTGTCCTTGTGTGCAGGATGGTCCTGACAAAGCATGATGGGGGATAGATGAGGCAGAGTCGTCCGTTTCTTGCATAGATGTGGCGGCGATGTCACTGGCTTGTACAGATGAGCCATCGGGAATCACCATCCTGTGAGCAGCCACCATTCTCTCTTTTCGGTTTTTGACCAGACTGTATTTCGCGTGATCCTGGATGGCTCAGCTATCTCCAGTTGTTGCATTGGAGTATCGCCATTAGCCTTAGCTCTCTTTTGGGGGGAGAGAGTAACTGCAGGAATCCTCCTCCTTAAAAAGAAGACAAGATTTAGTATGGAAAAACGATTCCCATTTTTACAGAAGAAAAAATTAGTACCCCTCGCTGCATCAAATCCGATACAATGATTTAAAAATAGATCTAAAAATATTCAGCTATAAATATGATATAATTAAAAGCTAACTAAACACTAAACTTCAGTGTTGCGTGTCAGAATGAGCACATTAGTTTTCTAGTCAAAGGGTATATGTGTCTGCACAAACAATCCCCCCCTCCCCTTGACGTTTCCATGCCACGAAATAGTTTGTTTTCACCTCACAACGAAGGTGTTACAATTGAGACATTGCTCCCTCCTTCGCCTTGTATTTTTGTAAAAACCCTCTTAATCATCAAATACACTTGAAAATAGAATATCTCGTCTAATTAGGCTAGAATACAATCTCTATTCTCTTTCTTCAAAGCGTTTAGAATTACACATTTCCATCCTTGGTTTTCTTAATCCAGATAAGGCGCATGCCAATGTTGTCTTGAAATCGGCCCTCTTGGTAACAGAATTATAAACACAGATGGTTTTGGACCGGAAAAAGATTTTTAATAATGGGAAAAATGATAATAGGAAAAAATGAGATTTTGAGGAAAAGAACTAAATCTAATGAATTAAACTCGTAAACAGAGGAGGGGAGGAGGGATTTTATTTAAATAATAGAAAAAAGTGCGTACTTTACGTTTTCTAGCGACTATACTCATCATATTGTAGGGTATGTATTGTTGGGGGGAGGGGTATGCCCCCTGAAATTTGAATTTACTGGAGAGATGGTAAAATTATTCTATTTGGATATAAATTAAGAAATTTAATAAGCTGTACTCACATTGTAAATTGATGTATCCATTGCTTCAATGTCAATAAATTAATGTATTATCCATGGTATGTTAAATCATTATGGACAATTTAATTGTAAGGTATGGCCATTATATACACATTCTCAAGGACGAATAAAAAATCACTCCTTTTATTGTAACCAATCACAAATCAAGTTATCGTATATTATGAGTAACCTCCGCTGTCTCTGATTGGCCCCTAAAAACGGATGTTGCCCCAAAACCACTCTGGTTGTGTTATATAATCTCGACTATACTCTCAAAACATGTTGGACCACTTTATAGCTTGCCAGCTTTTTTGCAATGTCCACTTGAAGCTACGCTGCACATTCTTGTACAGTTGATTATCAATAACAAAAAGCCCAGTCTGATTATCATATACAACCTTTACATATAGTTTCAAAACGTGTTTGACCACTTTATAGGTTGCCAGCTTTTTTTTTTTACAATGTCCAGGTAAAGCTACGCTGCACATTCTTGTACATACTAGAGATAAGACAAATTACGCAAGCACCCGTCAAACTGCACTCGTCAAAATCTTATATATGCTCACTACTGAAAAAACTCCTCGGTCAAAACTGCTTCATTTATGAAGCGTTCTCGGGGGGGGGGGGGGAGGGGGGAGTTTTTCTCATCCGGCTGAATTAAATAGTAAGCTAAGTTAAGCTACTGGGCTCATACCCCACCAATGATAGAAAAATCTCTTTAAATGATTAAATGATTATGCTTATTTTTACTACATCCTTATGGTATCTACCCACTTCTGATCAGGTTTGTGGGTTAGAATAGAAATAAATTTCTTTGAGATTTATCCCTATTATAATTGAAGAAAGAAAGAAAAATAGACTAAAAGTATTTTTTAATTCAATCGGTAACCTCAGTGATCCTTTTAGCAAGTACACTAAATCAATCATTTTCATTTTTAATACCCCTTGCCTAATAATTAAGATCGGAGCAGCCCCGTTTCACACATGTGAATGGTGAGTATTTCCAAGTCTATATAATGGAAGATCTTAGCCCTCTAATAACTTTTCAAAAAATGGACCTCTTCTAGGGCTAATTATAACCCAGTTTACAAGCTCCTTTTGTATCCTTGTCAGAAACGATTGTCGGAGGGCTACGGGGTGTTAGCTATTCCAATCTCCGCCTAATTATATCTTTTCCTCTATTAGACATTTATCATCGCTTATGATTAATACAAAATTCAGATTTTTTTAGTATCAACTTATTATGTCACTTACTTATTATTCTTTGTCTTGTAGCAGCCCTATTACGCAGAGGCGGCTATTCTCTCTAACTCAGATATGCGATAACACCAGACTAACTTATAAGACTTCAATTTCATTCGGTCTCCTCTCTTTGGCCGGGACTCCCTCCTTTCCTAGGGTTTTTTATAAAACGAATATCTCTAGAAATAAACATCTATCCCCCTTTATTATCTTGGCTCTTGTTTCATCTTCATGTCTCTCAGTCTATTTTTATTAAAAATTGCTATGAGTTTTCTTCTGTTTCCATCAGAAATAAAGTCTAGAAACATAGAAGTTCTGGCGGGTTTTATCCAATAAGATTTAATGTCTTTACTTCCCCTGTTATTTTTGTAAAGCTTCAAGCGAACTAAACTACCAGCCTTCAAAAGCCGGAAATAGAAAATTCTTAAGCCTTAATTATTTTACGTCTTGCTTAGACGAAGGTGTTATCTACATAATTACAGTATCAACGTAATCCTTTTTTATCAGGCACCTCGTCCCCGTATTATTATATATGAAATGTAAATTTCTCTTTAGGAATAAAATCCTACGTGCACAAAACACCTATATATATGTATACATGCTTTACTGATTAATGATAATTGTAAAAAAATCAGAACCAATAAGCCTAGGGATTAGTAGGGAGCCATGTATTACTCCCAGTCGACACCACTGCTGCCATCTACAATTGATCTAACGCTGACAGGCTCTAATTTATTCAAGGATTATTGATCGAGTCTAAAGGGATCAATGCCCCCTTTTTCAAGGTCGATTTTATTTGTTGTTTTCTAGGTGTAACGACTCCAGGTGCGAAGTTTGCACATGCTCATTGACGGGAACAATGAATTGATCGACTCGAGGGGAAGTGGATTTCTGAGAAATTGATTACATAAGCAAAGACGTTGAATTATTGATCCACGAAAGGGGAATTTATTTGTTGTTTCTAAGGAGAATTATTGATCCCATAAAGAGATCATTTTTTCCCAAGGTCACCGGATCAAAATCTTGAGATACAATTTTGTTCAGCATAGTCGAAAAGTATAATAACTATTTATTTGAGGACGAATTAATTCCCCACAGTCTCCAGGGAAAACGGCTGCAAGTTATTACTTTGCCAATTGTTTACATATAGGATTGGTTATTAGGAAGTATATAGACATTTTCAGGAGGGATTTTTCCGCTGGAGGTGAGGGTGGGTCAGAGGGGAGGGAGTTACGTGGTAGATCTTTCCATGGAGGCATTTTTCATGGGGGAAGAGAATTCCATGAAGAAGGGGATGGAATTCCCAGCATTATTTATAAAACAACCAGAAATTAAATAAGAAAAACAGTTTTTTTCAACTGAAAGTAAGGAGCAACATTAAAACTTTAAAACAAACAAAAAACATTGCGTATATAAGAGGGTATGCCTCTCCTCAATAGCCCGCTCTTATGATAAATTTTTTTTAACTTTTGAAAGAGGTTATTATCATAGGCAACGCAATCGCGCTGCCTAAGTAAACAACGCTATTGGCACAAATCTATTATTATTTTTTCCTTTAGACCAGGGCACTTCGTATCGAAGGAGTTGTCATAGAAAAGGACCCATTCAATTGGAAATTGGAGTGGCTTGTGCCCTTTTAAATAGTCAAAATTGATTGGACGTCAACTAACACCCCTTCCATGCCCACCATTTCCCCAAACACATCAATCAAAAATTTTGAAATAGCTATTTTGTTCAGCCTAGTTGATTTCCAGATAGAATTATGTTTTTGAGGAGGACATTCCTCCCACAGCCCTTAGGGCAAAGGCTTTGTAATTATGCCCTGGGAGCATATAAGCTTTATATAGAAGCTTTGTTTGTAGAAACTTCAAAAAGGGTTCATTCGATTGGAAATTCAAAAGGCTAGTGTCCTTTTTAAAATAGTCGAAAGTGACTGGAGGGCAACTAACCCCCTCTCACGCCCACCTTTTCCCCAAACACATCCAATCAAAATTTTGAGATGGCCATTTGTTCAACGTAGGTGAAAGATCTGGAAATTAGGTTTTTGAGGATGACAACCCTCCCCCCAGCCTCTCATGGCAAGGGTTGTAATTTGTGCCCCTGATGCATAAAAGGTTTTTATAGAAAACCTTGTCGTAAAAAACTTCAAAAAGGGCTCGTTTGATTGAAAATCGAAATGGCTAGAGCCCTTTTTAATAGTCAAAAAGTGATTGGAAGGGAACTAACGCCCCTTCCACCCCCACCATTTATACAAACACAAACCAATCAAAATTTTGAGATAGCCATTTTATTTAAAGTAGTTGAAAGGTGCGAAAATATCTTTGAGAATGACACTCCCCTACAGACCTCAGGGTAAGGGTTGTAAGTTATTCCCTGGGGGAATATATAAAAGTTTTTATTGAAAGCTTTGTCATAGAAACTTGAAAAAGGGCTCTTTCAGTTGAAAACTCAAAGGGCTAGTGCCCTTTTTAGTAGTCAAAAGTGACTGGAAGGGAACTAACCCCCCTCTCAGGCCGAACTTTTTTCTCCAAACACATCCAATCAAAATTTTTCGATAGCCATTTTGTTCAACGTTGTTAAAAACTTTAGAAATTGGATCTTTGAGTATAGTAACCCCCTTTGAGCCCTCAGGGCAAGGGTTGCAAGTTACTCCCGGGGACATATAAGGCTTTTTATAGATAGCTATGTTGTAGAAACTTCAAAAAGGGCTCATTCGATTGGAAATTAGAAGGGCTTGTGCCCTTTTTAATATTCGAAAGTGATTAGAGGTTAGCGAACACCCCTCTTACACACACCATTTCCCCAATCACATCCAATGAATATTTTGAGACAGCCATTTTGTTCGACATAGTCAAAAAGTCCGGAAATTATGTTTTTGATATTGTATTTTTCTCACAGCTCTACTTTTTAACAATAAAATACTTTAGCGCCAAGATCGAGGCGTTGAGGAGTGGCAGTCCCTTTCATACACGAATAATTAGTGTTTGTTTAAAGTTATAAAGTCGCTCCCTACTTTTAGTTAAAAAAAAACTTGTATTTTTTAATTTAATCATAAAAAGGCTCGGCCTCATCGAGATGTATGTTAGTAGTGGTATCAATAAAGAAAGCAATTATTTTCATTTTTCTCTCTGTCTGTTATTAAGAAAAAACTATTATTATTCCATGCTTTTTATTTCTTCTTCTCTTTTTTCACTCTTAGTATTTTTATTTTCCTGTTTTGGGGAAATGTTTTTTTTTAATTACCTAAAAATAATCAAATACTTGAGAGGCTTAAGCATCGCTCGTAAGTTTATATCTAATGAATTAATGGCCAATTATTCATGAAAGACTGTCTTAGCCGAGTGGTTAGCACGCGAGACTTGAAATCCTTTGTACGTCAAGACAGGGATTCAAGTCCAGGTGTCACTGGTTATTTGTTATGGAACGGGAGTCAGTAGCGTGACTCTGTAACCTCAGCCAGAGTTGACTCTGCTCTAAATGGGTACCTGGTGAAATCTGAGGAAGGTAAACAGGAAGGGTTTGCGAAAGCACAGAATGGCTGACCCCCAACCCACTGTTATATGTCCTGGCTGAAAGGGTCATGAAATGGAAATCAGCATCGACGGTAGGGACTGTGAATTCAAGTGCCGTATTCTTTATCTTATCTCTTCGATTTCTTAATTTGTCAATGCTATAAATTGTTTGTTGAACACCAGAATGCATTTTTTTTCACAAAGGAACATACATGGAAGAATCTTAGTCCATATCTCCTATTCATGCGATTTTTACCCTAACTTTCAACATTTGTAATAATTTGCCAGATTTTTAGTCTTTAAATCAGTTGTTTCAAATTTCGCACCCAACTGATCCCCCCCCCCCCCCGAAATGAACTAAATTCTTGAGTTTTTACCTGGGACAACATAATTTTGAGTAAAACCAATTGTTTGAGTAACAGCGTTGATTACCAAAAATGAGAAAAAGGATCTCCAGAAATCTTTAATATTTAGAGCCTCCAGAATCACTTATGTTCCAATAATATTCCCTGATTTTCAAGTGTTTTTTTATAATAGGAAACCATTAGAGAGAATTTTTATTAAGGTCTTCGTAGAACTGCCACGCAATGGTTCCGGCTTAATCTTTCACAGACTTGTGTTATGCTAAGCGATGGGAGGATGCTGGGGATCAAGCGGCTCTAGCACTGCTGTGAAAAACGAGTACTAAGAATTTCCAGGTGAGAAATGTTTACGTGCGTCTCTTCTACAAGAGACACACTATATTTGAAGTATTATTTGAATTTACATGTGTCTCTTTTGTCTCTTAGTAAAAAAACAACAACCAAGCAAATCTAATAAATCAGCAAACCTTTTCAAAAAATTACAAAAAAAGTCAGAGATTCCTGACTTTTTTTTATAATAAGGGAGCTGATGTGTTCCCCTCTGTGGGGGAACACATTAGCCCCTTTATGCCCTTTTTCCGCCAAATGCATACAATAAAAATTTGAGATAGAGATTTTTCAAAAATAAGTCCAAAGGGGAAAATAACCAAACTTCCAGGGCTGACAAAAAAACCCTACGGCTCTCTGCCAAAGGTTGTAAGCTTAGCAAGTTGCCCATGGTAATATATAAGATTTTAGGGGACGGGGTCGTAAGAGCTTCGGAGAGGGTTCATTGCTTGGAAATTGAAAGTTCAAGTAACTTTTTGGAGGGTCCTAAGTCATCATAGGGAAGCCAGGCTTCCCCCATGCCCCTTTCCCCTAAGTAAATCCGATCAAAATTTGAAGATGGATATTTTATTCGAAATAGTCAGAAAGTCCAATAATTACGCTTCAAGGATTGAACCCCAGCCTAGCCCTTGGAACAAGGGATATGAGTTGTGAAAGTTGTGTGTTGTTAATATGTGTATGTTTTCACAGAAAGGAAGGTCGTATAAACTTTCGATGAGGACTCCATTCGATTGGAAATCGAACATTTTTAATGCTCTTTAATAAGAGTCAAAAATGATCGAAGGATAACCAGCTCCCCCTCACACCAATTTTTCCTCAAATACATCAGATCAAATTAAGTTTTTTTTGCATAATATGTTCCTTGCCATAAAGAAGGGAAGACTTTTGGGATCAAAGAATTGTCCTCAAATTCGATTTTGTACGATCCAGACTTCAGCAAGACAAAACATATCACGTTTCTAATGCAGATCAGTATAAAGCTTTTATTGAAAATTAGCTTTTGAATTAATTGGGGTTTGCTTCTGGAAAATATGATCTTAGAAGAACAAAATAAATCTGACTAAAACATCTTGAATGTCAGGAAGCAAATTACTAGTGTTCAGAACTTCGGATGTATACCTTCAAATTTAATGACGTGTACACATTTAAAATAAGCTTGAAAAGAAGATTGTTTTTTATGTTACTACTAAAATTCTTCTTAGAGTCTCAGTTACTATTGGCGTGACTCTACTTATTTTTGTTATCTTGAAACGTTTGATCAACGTCAAATTTCATATATAAAGTTGCTGTGCTTGATTTTAGGGGCAGTCACGCTGTGAACTCACAGGAATTAAAGATAAACATTTCCCCCATGTATTTAGGAGCATCTTCAAAGCGTAAGAATGGTTTGAGTCACAGAGGCACCAGGTGTGCTGTATATGATAATATGAGATGGAAGAAACTATCATAGGTAGCGCGCTAGCGCTGCCCTAAGTAAGAACAATGTGAGCACAATGTGTTTTTCTTTCTCAGCTGGGCACTTCGTATTCGAACGAGTTGTCCGTAAAAAACTTCGAAAAGGGCTTATTGGATTAGAAATTTGAAGAGCTAGTACCCTGTTAATAGTCAAAAAGTGGAATTGGATGGCAAACCAGCCCCCTCCCCAACGCCCATAATTCCCCCAAAAACCATCAATAAAAATTTTGAGATAGCCATTTGTTCATAGCGTAGTTAACTTCTGATAGAAAATAGGTTTTTTAGGTGGGCGAGGACACTCCACCACAACCCTCAGGGCCAAGGTTTTTGAAGTTTATGCACTGATTGGGGGCATATAAGGTTTTTATAGAAGTTTTGTCGTAGAAACTTCAAAAAAAGCTCATCCGCATTGGAAATTCAAAGGGCTAAGTGCCCTTTTTAATAGTCAAAAGTGATTAGATGGCAAACTAGCCCCCCCCCCCGCCCATCATTCCACCCCAAACACATCCAATGAAAATTTTGAAGATAGCCCATTTTATTCAGCGTAGTTGATTTCCAGATAGAAAATATGTTTTCAGGAGGACACTCCCCACAACCCTCCGGTTCCCCCCCCCCCCCCAACGTTGTTTAATAAATGCCCTTTCGGGCACGTATAAGGTGTTTATAGAAAGGGTCGTCGTAGAAACTTGCAAAAGGGGCTGATTCGATTGGAAATTGAGAGTTCTAGTATAGCCCCTTTTTAATAGTCGAAGCGATTAGAGGGCAATTATCCCCCCACGCCAATCAGTCCCCCAAACACGTCCAAATCAAAAAAATTTTGAGATAGCCATTTCGGTCAGCGTAGTTGATTTCAAGATAGAAAAATATGTTTTTGAGGAGGGAAACTACCCCAAAACCTCAGGGCAAGTTTGTTTAAAGTTATGCCCCTGGGGGCATATAAGGGTTTATACGGGACCGCGTTGTCGTAGAAAACTTCAAAACAGGCTCATCCGATTGGAAAATTTCGAAGAGCTAGTACCCTTTTTAATTACCTGAAAAAAAAAAAAAGAAGAATATGATTGGAGGGCAATTAGCCCCCCACCCACATCCATCATTACCCGCAAACATATCCCAATTCAACATTTTCAGATAGCTATTTTGTTCAGCCTAGTCACTCCCGCCACAACCCTCAGGCAAGGGGTTTAAGTTATACCCTGGGGGCATATAAGGTTTCCTATGAGAGGTGTTGTCGTAAAAAGCTTCATACACAGGCTTCATTCGATTTGCGATTCGAAGGGCTAGTACCCTTTTTCATAGTTTGAAAAGTGGTGTGGAGGGGCAAACTCAGCCCCCCCACGCCTATCATTCCCGAAAACATATCCCCATCAAAAATTTTGACGGTAGCCATTTTTTAGTTTCAGCTTAGTGTATTTCCAGATAAAAAAAAATAGTATGTTGAGGCGGACACTCCCCACAACCCTCAGCGGCAAGGTTTTTAAGTTATGCCCTGGGGGCATATAAGGTTATCTATAGAAGCGCACTGTCGTAGAAACTTCAAAAAAGGGCTCATTCGATTGGAAATTAGAAAGAGTTAGTGCCATTTTGAAAAGTCAAATGGTGATTGGATGCGGCAACTAGCCCCCCCCCCTCACGCCTATAATTTCCCCAAAACACAGCCAATTCAAAATTTGAACTAGCCATTTTGTTCAGCGTTAGTTTATTTCCAGACTGAAATTCTATGTTTTTGAGGGGGACAGTCTCAAACAACCTCAGGGCAGGGTTTTAAGTTATGCCCTGGGGTCATATTAAGGTTTGTATAGAAAGGAGTTGTCGTAGACACTTCAAAAAATGGCTCATTCGATTGGAAAATTCAAAGGGCTAGTGCCCTTTTTAATGAGTCGAAAGTGATTAGAAGGGCAACTTAGCCTCCCCCGCCCTTCATGTCCACGAACCGCATCCAATCAAAATTGTGAGATTGCCATTTTGTTCAGCGTAGTTGATTTCGAGATAGAAAATATGTTTTTGCAGGAGGACACTCCCCGGAAAACCCTCAGGGTAAAGTTTTTAAAGTTATGCCCTGGAGGGCATATAAAATTTTCTATACAAGGTGTTGTCCTAGAAACTTCAAAAAGGCTCATTCTATGTGAAAATTCAAAGGGCTAGTGCCCTTTTAATAGTCGCAAAGTGATGGAGGCAGCTAGCCCACCACCCCCCGCAAGCCCATCATTCCCCAAACCACATCAAATTCAAAATTTTGAGATAGCACTTTTGTTCATCGTAGTTGATTTCCGGATAGAAAATACGTTTTTCAGGATGATACTCCCCCCTCATACAAACCCCCCCAGCCCCCTCAGGGCAAAACGCTTTTAAGTTATGCCCACGGGCATATAATGTTTTTTATAGAAGGGGTGCATCGTAGAAAACTTCAAACGGGGCTCTTGAATTTCGATTTGGAAAATGAGAGTTCTAGTGCCCTTTTCAATAAGTCAAAAGTGATTGGAGGGCAATTAGCCCCCCCCACGCCCCATCATTCCCCAACAAACACATTCAATCTAAAAATTTTGAGATAGCCATTTTGTTCACAGCGTAGCTTTGATGTTCCAGATAGAAAATCATGTTTTTTAGGGAGGACACTCCCCCACTAACCCGCAGGGCTTGGGTTTAAGTTATACCTTGGGAGGCATATAAGGTTTTTATAGAAGGTCGTAGTGTAGTAGAAACTTTAAAAAAGGCTCATTCGATTAGAAATTTCAAAGGGCATAGTTGACCTTTTCAATAGTCTAAAGTGATTGGAGGGAGAAAGACTAGCCCCCCCAGCTGCCCATCATTCCCCAAAACATATCCAATCAAAATTTGAGATAGTCATTTGTTTCAGCGTATAGGTCACTCCCCCAGAGACCTCAGGGCAAGGGTTTTTTTTAAGTTATTACCTGGGGGCGTATAATGTTTTTATAGAAGGCCAATGTCATTTGAACTTCATAACAGGTTCATTCGATTGGAAATTTGAAAGGCTCGTTACCCTTTTTAGTAGTCACAAGTGATGGAGGGCAACTGGCCCCCCACGCAACATCCTTCCCCGAAAACACACCAATCAAAAATGTTTAGATATTCATTTTGCTCGAGCGTAGTTGATTTCCAGATAGAAATATGGTTTTGGAGGAGGACACTCCCACACAACCCTCAGGGCAAGGTTGATTTTACGTTATGCCCTGGGAGCCTATTAAGGTTTGTATAGAAGGCGTTGTCGTAAAAACTACAAAAAAGACCTCATGTTGATTGGAAAGTAATCGGATTTGTGCCATGTTGTAAATAGTCAAAAAGTGAATGGAGGGCAACTAGCCCCACTCCCCCCTCACGCTCATCATTTTCCCAAAACATACCCAATCCCCAATTTTTGAGAATGAGCCATTTTGTTCAGCGTAGTTGATTCCAAGATAGAAAATAAGTTTTTGAGGAGGAAAATCTCTCACAACACTCGGGGCAAGGGTTTAAGTTATGCCCTGGAGGGCATATAAGAGTTTTTATAGAAGGAGTTGATCGTAGATAGTTCAAAAAAGGCTCTTTCCCTCATTGTAAATTCAAAGGGCTAGTGCCTTTTTTAATAGTCGAATTGATTGGAGGGTAACTAGCCCCACCCTACGGCCTATCATTTCCCCAAAACAAATCCAATCAAAAATTGGAGATTTTGTGTGACAGCGTTTTTTTTTAGTTGATTTCAAGCTAGAAAATATATTTTTTTTTTCCTTTTTTCCTTTGAGGGACACTCCTCCACATCCTTCAGAGCCAAGGCTTTAAGGTTTTTAAGAGAGGCGTTGTCGTGTGAAAGCTTCAAAAAAAGCTCATTCGCATTTTAAATTCAAAGGGCGTAATGGCCTTTTTAATATGGTGACAGTGATTGGAGGGAAAACTTCCACCCCCCTCCACAACCCATCATTGCCCTCAAAAAAGTCCAATAAAAATTTTGAGCTCAGCCATTTTGTTCAGAGCATAGTTGATTTCCAGATAAAAAATATATCTTGAGGAGGGAAGGCCCCCACAATGCCTCAAGGCAAGGATTCAAGTTATGCCACTGGGAAGGTGTATAAGGTTTTTATTGAATCTTTGTCCGCGTAGAAACTTGAAAAAGGGCATAATTCGATTTGAAAATTAAAAGTGGATAGTAACCTTTTTATAGTCGAAAGTGATGTGAAGGCAATTAAACCCACCCCCCTCCCCTCCACGCCACCTTTTCTCCAAAGCCAATCCCAATCAAAATTTTCGAGAGCCCATGTTTATTTCACCACGTTTAGTTGAAAGTTTGTGGAAATTAGGTCCTTACAGGCTGGACAACCTCTCCCCAACAGCCCTCTGGGGGTAGTAAGAGTGATATACGATTTGAAGAGTGCAGATTTGACGGGTGCTTGCGTAATTTGTTTATCTCTAGCATGTACATGACTATACAGTACAGTTTAACGTGCACATTGCAAAAAAAGCGAGCAAATCTTTTATGCATATAAAGTGGTCCAACAGGTTATGAGAGTAAATGGTTGTGATTGCTAATAAGACAATCAGGACTGTTTTTTTTTTTTGCTTATTGATATCAATTTCACAAGAACATGCAATACCAGTTGCACGTCGGAAACAAAACAAACCACCAAGCACCATTCATGTAAACGCACCAGCACAAAAAAAACAAAGCCCACATGTCCATGCCATTCCAAAACATTTATACCCCACCAACAACACACACAACCCAACAACTAAACAAACAAAAACCACAAAAACAGGTAACCAAACCAAACCACACATAACAATAAGTACTATCACAAACCAAACACCACCAACAACAGGCAACACCCAGACCATTGTACCCCACCCAACCAACCACATTTCACCAAACCCCCCACATCAAACTACACATTCACAACCATTTAAAAAGCTAGGCAAAACCTATAAAGTGGTCAAAAATTTGTTTTGAGGTATAATCGTTTTTTTTAATAGAAAACTAGAGATTTTCCAAATTGCGTATTTAGGAATGATTTCGTAGGAAAAGCTGTCTATCACCCATTGGCCCCTTATCCACTGTTCCATTTCTCTTGAAGTATGATGCTTATCAGAGCGGTTTCGGATTTTTTGGACAATGCCTTTAGCCAGGTATAGTTTGATATCAATGTGTCCGGTAGATAGAATTTGCCCCCCCCCCGAATGGAGTCCTATGATAGGAGGAGAAACACAAAGGGTTTAGAATTTGCGAATTGGACTATAGGAACGATGATTAATTGAATAATAGGGGAGAAAAAAACACTTTGGATGCTACAATCAGAATATTGTTTGATTGACATTTGCCAAAATAGGGTTAAGGGAGTTCGCGAATTTGGACTGTAAGAACGACTCTTATTTGAATAATAGGAAAAAAACAGAGCTAGATAGGCATTCGCGAATTGGATCGTATGAAAGTGGAGAAAAAAAAGAGTTAAAACTGAATCAGCAGTTAAGGTAACCCCGAAGGGCCTGTTAACTCAGGCATTTGTTATAAATTTGTTGAGACAACATCAATCTATGGAAAATGGGTTAATGATGATAGAATGACCTTGTGATTTTTGACCTAGCTTTACATCTCCGATGTGTTCTGTATAATACACAAGTGGTGTTTGAAACAGTGTTGTCAATTTTAAATAGGGTCTACCCTTATTAGTATACTAAAAAAGAAGATGATATACAGAAGAGATGATGTAGGATGAGCCAAGAAAATAATTTTAATAATGCGAAATTCAGAAACGAAACTATAGAAATCCTTGCAAATCAAGTAGTAAGGTGTGTGTGAGTACGCTCCCCCCCCCCCCCCCCTAATCATCAAGGATCATAAGCACCAATGACCCCTAACCAGCAGAAGACATCAACCCCCCAAAGATCCTCTACCACCAACCTCGCGCAAGGGCACCCCCCCCCCTCCAACTTTGTTTGGCCCCCTCTCCCCATTTTGTTGGAGTTTTTTTTTTATTTCTTTTTGAATTTTTATAATTTTTTAAATGATATATTTTTCAATTTTTTTTTAATGCTTCGGATGAGATGAAACATACTAAAGCAAACAAAAAAAAGCACTTTACTGAAAAAAATACAAATGATGTGCTATGGTCAGTTTAGTATAATTACACTGCATTAAGTAATTAAATGTTAATGATTGATGTATTAAAAGTTATAAAGTGAAAAAAATATATATGTCTTCATTAAATAGTGCAATTTTGTTCTGGGTTTGGAAAGGCTAGGGGTTTTGAGCCCAACTTATGTTAATTTCTGCTTGTTTTGAGTTTGACTCTCTAATTATTATAATTTCGTTAGTTTGGGTTTCATTTATTTATCGATTGTTGAAGTGTGGTAAGTTTCTCGCTTGGTAGATTATTTGATTTATTGTGATATTTTTTTAATCGAGGTCTTTACGTTTCTTTGAAAAACTATTTTTGTTGACATTTTCTTTAAATTAATAAGAGATAAGATTCAAAAGGTTGTTCTGTTTGCCTAACATACAGATTGAAAATTCACTTATGACGTAATTTTGATATGTTGTAACGATGCAGGGCTATATGAAATTTTTCTGCGATGTCTCTGTTTAAAACTCTACCTGTTGTGGCCCTAAAAAAGGGCATTTTTATTTCTTAATTGCCAAGAGAACGACCCTTCACGCGTCTTATTCGCTTTGATAATGAGTTCGGGGGAAAAATAATTCTTTCGAGGACGCAAGCTAAATAACCCTTTTTAATTGCTTATTTCATAGACAGTGTGCGCAATCGCGTGCCTAGTACAAGAACGATTGTTGGCACAAATGTATTATTTATATTATTTGTTTTTCCTTAGACCAGGGCAAGTAGTTATCGAAAAGTTGTCGTTAGAAACTGGAAAAGGGCTCTTTCGATGGAAATTGGAGTGGCTAGTGCCTTGTCAATAGTCTCGAATCGAAGTTGATGAAAGTAACTAACACCCTTCCACGTACACTATTTACTCAAAAACATCCACAATTCAAAATTTTAGATAACCATTTTGTTCAGCGTAGTTGATTTCCAGACAAAAATTATGTTTTTGGAAGAGGACACTCCCACACACCTCAGAGAAGATTGGTAAGTTATGCCTGGAGGTATTAAGGTTTTCTTGTATATAAACGTTGTCGTAAAAACTTAAAAAAAGGGCTCATCGATTGGAGATGAAAAGGCTATACCTTTTGACTAGTCAACAAAGTGATGAGGGTCAGTAAAACCCGTCTAACGCCCACCACTTTCCCAAATACATCCAAATCAAATTTTGAGATAGCCATTGTTTCAACGTTTTGAAAGTTCCTGGAAATTAGGTCTTGAGGATGGCATCCACCTAAATAGTACCCTAAGGGCCCCTAAACAGCTCCTATGGGATAGTTCCCTTTTTAATAGCGAAAGTGATTGGACGGCAACTAATATCCTTCCGCGCCCCACCGTTTGACTCAGGTTATTTATGTAATTCTCTTCGTTTGGGTTTTTATTATTTATCATGGATTTGTGGTAGTTTCACGTTGGCAGATATTTGGTTTCATTTTGTTCATTTTTGTTTAATGAAGTCCTTTACCTTTCTGTTGAAAAACTATTGTGGAAAAAGTCTTTTTTTTATATTAATTGGCAAAATATAGTCAATTGTTAGTTTCACAGTAATGAACAAAATTGAAGCCTAGAAAATGTACCATCATTTCCCCCTCCGTTAAATTTTCTGTAATATCTTCGAACGTGCTTATATTTCTCAATCTAGTTTCAGGAACTGAAAAGGCCGGGCACAATTAGGATTTTTTGGAGGCGTTCCACCCGAATAAAAACAAGAGCATAAAAAGGTAAACATGACAACTATAGAAAGTACGAGGAAAAAATGATGATGTTTGTGGTTGACTCAGAGGCCCTCCTTATAACAACGAGTGAGAGATTTCCCAATTGAAAGTATTTAATGAGACCATAATGTCTTTGCCATCACTGGCGACAATTTTCCATCCAACAGTTCAGTCTTTTAATGTCTTTAATTTTTCCAAAATCCTATTTAATAAGCTGGGCCTCATTGTTCGATGTTCTATTTCCAGCCAACCTTTTTATTTTTTGCTAATATGGAATGAATATAGAAAAAAATAACGACAAAGCATCAGCACCAACTTTGGGAAAGGTTTATTCGTTTGTGCATAATCCAATTTGTGGTACAAAACTCGAGTGTCTTAAAAAACTGTTCAAGTTTCAAGGAGGGATTTTGTGCCCGGCATTGAAATTCTTCACCCTCTAAATCTAAGTGGCTTTTTCTACAAAATTTGACCAATCAGCTAATCAAAACTTTCAATACACTGTTTTTTTATCTGACACAATCTGATAGTTTTTTGATCATAGTGTCGACACAAGATCTTTTTTTCGTTGCACTGTAGGCTAAATAGTTTTAAAGAGATGTATGCACAAATTTTCTCAGCGAGTTCTATATCAAGGCATTTTTTGGCGTGGGTGGGCATGGGAGGATCTGCTAAAAATTATTCTCGAATTTTGAAACAGAGTACTTCCGAAGATTCAAGCGAAAAGGAATCATGTTTGTAAAGAAGTATAAAAACAGGAAACTGTAATTTAATAGTCATTTTGGAAACCTAATTTATCCAGGGAAATTTAAAAGGTTTTACTTATTCAAAGGTTATGGAAGTGAAGAGCCATATTCTTGAAAAAAATA
>JAPEVW010000119.1:0-123836 GCA_027921565.1 Artemia sinica
AGCCTCAGGTTTGCTTGGATGTTATGAGTTTCCATCTCAGTTTTCATCTCGTGTAAATGGTCTCTTAAGGGCTGGGCAAACGTAGCTGCTTTCGGGAATGATTTCAGCATCAGTGAACAAACGATAGTGGCAAGAAACATTTGATGATAGAAAAAAACTTATGGCACGAGATTTTCAAATAAAAATCATGGACACCAAATATTCAACTGGAGTTTATTAATAGTCGAATGATTGATTTCAGCTTATAGTCTCAGCTCAGTAGCGGGATCTTTCACCACAGACAAATCTGGCTGAATATTTATTTATATCTCTATTTTTTGTGATGATCATGATAAAAAATCGGCAATAATCGCTGCCAAAAACTAGAAAATTTTTCAAGCTCAAATTGACGCCTCTTTCTTTAAAATCGACGCTGATTTGGAAATCAGCTACGTGTGTGTCCTGCCCTTTACTGTAAATAAGGACGAATAGATGGCTTAATATAGCACCATTATTATTCTTCGGTTCTTGGGCAAACCATTTACTAACAATAGTAAATTAGAGAAATTTTGAATATTTGTAGAAGTAATTTCAATATTGTAGAGGGATCTTACTTTGTTAGGTTATTAGCAAAATATTGCTAGCAATTGAGATGTATAATTCATCTTAAAGATAAATTAACTTACTTTTCAGCAGGTATAACAAAATGGCAAAAGGAATTTGAATATGTAGCAAGCCAATTATTTTCGAATAACCAAAAAAAGCCAAAAAAGAACAAGCATTGACTACCAAAAAACTATTACAAATTCTAAAAGAGATTGATTGAAATCATTCCTGACTAAAAAAAGGTCACTAGTCCCGAATAATCAACAGTAAGATAAAGCACAATAATTCTGCCCGCGGAAAGTCCAAACCTTTTCAGGTTGCTCAGTATTATTTTGTAACCATTTTGAGTCTTGTGTTTACCTATCTGTCAAGGTCTTTGTGCTATCATCTGGTTAGAATGTTCGAAGGGACATCTTAGTATCGGAGAATTGTTTTAAATTAGTCGATTGCCCATACTGAATAATCTTTGGAAAAAAATATATCATTTTTTTATATAGTAATTTTAGTCTAATAATGAAAATCCATGTTTTTATATACAATTGCTAAAAAGCGTTGCTTTTAGATAAATTTTTAGTAATTTAGGCCATCTTTTCAGACTAAGCGTCACTCTTTCACTGCCACTCCTAGTGGCTGATGTATCTGCTACGGCCCACTCTTCGACTTTAGCATTTCGATTTGATTAATCCTACAAGTTATTTATTGTCGCATAGTTTATCAATTTTTATGTTTCTTTGGAACTGTGCCTTGTCTCCCCCTACTCCATTTAGATATATAGGACCAGTTTGTAATGAATTTTGCGCACGTATTTTGGTCTTTATTTATTTTTTATTTGGTCTTACGCATTCTAGTATCTTATGGCATTTCCCAATACTATCACTGCCACTGAAAAAAGTAAAATGGTTATCTTGTCATCTAAAAGAAGGCTAACCCAAATATTAACAAAAACAGTTCATGGTGACTATACAAACCTTGAACAATTTGCTTGGCTTTCTGAAGAAGAGGTCCGAATGATAAACAGTAGTAATGTAATAACCTAACAAACAATAGTAATGAAAAGGAAACTAATTTTGGCATAAAAAAGCTTGGATTTCTACTGTTTCTTTCAAGGAAGAAAGAGAGTATAAGCACGTTTTAAAAAAGTCAAAAAACTTGTGAATTGTTTGAGAAGCAAATTGGATAGAATGAGATGGTCAATCGGTGGATCTGATTCATTTTGGGAGGAGGAACTTAATCCAAGTTTAGTAAAGGTGAAGATTAAAATTAAGATTCCGGCATATTCAACATGTTTAAACAAGGTTGAATATGCTTGTCAATGGTAGATTTTCTACCTTATAGTTGAAAGTATGCATTAAAAGGGAAGGAGTGTGTATTATTTAGGTGGGTTTCATAGCACCTTTTGAGCTACCACAGTTAAACTGTCTTACTCAACGAAGAGTCCTGTTCCAGTGATTTATTAAGTGGTAAACCACCGAGTGCGTCAAACTACTATTTACTGTAGAAATATAACGGGGATCATCCGTACTTTTACCCTGTCAGAAGCTAACATATATGTTACGTTTCTCAAATACATCTTTTTGTGGAGGATACGTTTTTAAGTCAACACCTATTGCTGCTAAGAGTGGCAGTTTTAGCCATTGCTAAAACTATGACGTAACAAACTCATGTGAGTAAAATGTGAAAAACAGAACCTGCGTCTTAAAATAGCTCCTCATTTGTTTAGGGGGACAGTAAAAATGTATTTTAACATACACATTTACACATACGCCGTTTAACTCTCCTAATTTCCAAGAACTGACGTCTCTGAGTCAGTAAGTTGAGAGCCTTAATATTGAAGTAGACAAAAAAATATGGAATGCTGAATGAAATAAGACAAATTTCATATCGGTATACTTTAATTGTTTGATTTAGTTCAAAATGTTGATTCAGTTTTTTTTTGTCTTGGATAGAATTACTAGTTTCGTTGGTATTTGATTTTGGTCCAAAAGCTTCCCTTAAATAACAATGTTAAAATACAGGTGCATGAAAATAAAATAAAGTTATTGATAAAGCAATTCAAAGTTTCAAAATAATCTTTGCAACAGGAATTTCAATAACAAGTTCAAACCAGTCAAAACTAAGATTTTTAGATGGACCTTGTCGCTGAATCATTTTTTCATACACTATGGCCCCCTTTGTCCAAGAACTTGCTTAGGTAAGTTGTTCCAAGCCGCGTGGAAGAAAAAATTGGCCTTTATTGGGGAACAGATGTTTTTTAACTAGCTATTGTGTGTTTGGGTTCCCTAGCTCCAGCGAATTAGGAATAGAAGTTTAAAGTTGATACAAAAAACAGTTTTTGCCCATTTTAGGCTATATTAACTTCTAAAACAGGATCATCAGAATAAGACACTTTGCAATCAACAACTATATCGAGTGAGGTGGTATGTCTACAAATCTTCGATAAAAAAAAAATTAGATAAAAAAGCCTTCAAACCAAAAAGTCAGCCTGAACAACCCTTAAATTTCTAATTGTCTTCAGAGCCCATAAGTTCCTACGCATACAATTTTCCAAAATGTTAATATATTTACTAAAAAGAAGTCTACAAAAAGTATAGGTGGAGCTGATTCTTGTTTTTGTGAAGCAAATTTTAAGGATTTTTGAAAGTGAATTTCGGTAGTTCCAGGTAGTCTATGCTATTATATCCAGTGATTGTGTCCAGTGAATTTTAGTAGTTCCAAGTAGTCTATGCTATTATTTCCGGTGATTGTGTTTAACTGACGTCTTCTATAACTCAAATCATGAAAATAAATAACAAATAGACTACGGGTAGAAGGAGAGTTAGGCTAGTGGGCAGGTGGCATCTGAAATGGAAACAAAGAAAATAAAAATTTATATAAATGTGATATAAATTCACCAAGTATAAAGATTTTCAACAGAGATGTAAGACGTAGGCCTGAGAAATTCGATTAACATTAACATTCAGTTCATGTTTGGGTGCCCACAGTAAAATTCAAGTTTTAAAATATCGGCAGTACCTAGAGTTTCTTCTTTGAATAGCGGGAGTTCCAGCGCATTAATAACTTGATAATTTTCTGCATGATCTTGCCAATCAGAAATTAACACCCGTATCTTTTACTAATGGGAGCCCATAACTGATGGTGATCGCTTGTTCTGCAATTAGATATTTACCAGCCGTATAGACGCTCTGTCTATATAAAAGACAACATTGCCTCATGCCTCATAATAAACATCAACTATCTCGATTATGCAACCTTGGCAAGAGCGGTGGCGACAACCACTGAAAAGGTTCGAACCCGGTACTATGTAATACATGTCACGTCCAAATTCTTTGGGCAGGATTACCAACCTCTGTGCAGGCGACTGAAGCCAAAAAAATCTACAAATATTTATTAGATGTAATATTAAATTAAACAAACTAAATATTTATTGACTAAAAAATTTGATCAAATACTTAATATCTATAAAAATTTGCTACAGTATATTTGTTTAACATAATGTTGTAAAAGGTTTGATAGAAATGGAAATAAAAAAAGGACCTCCAACTCTGCCCTACAAAATCAAAATGGGTAAGCCACAAATTCAAGTCTTAGGAATAATAACGGATTTACTTGAGGCATGGAAAACGAGGGTACATGTTGTTTTGAATAAGGCAGGCTGGGAAAGAGGTATACGATAATTCATCAGATGTCATCAAAGGTATTGGAAAGCTGACAGCCATCCACTATTTATCTAACTCTAAATTACGAAAAATGTCAATTGGTGCTGATTTGTCAAATCTTTGACAAGCAAAAATTTGCTTTTACCTGAAAGACGAGCCTCCAACCGAATTTCTATTAATAAATTAATGTACTTATAAGTTATTTTTATTCATTAAGTTTTTTTTTTTGTCAAATTTCAAATTTGGCTTGTTGAATCTTTGACAAGCAGAATTTGTCTCAATTAAGACGCTGAGTCTTCGGTCTTGTTTCATTTGATGGTCCATATTTCTGATTATAACCAATTGTAAATTTAATTTGTTCGGGCTGTTCTCTTGGTCTTATCGCGTTTGATAGCTCAGGTGGTTACAAAAAATCATCAATAATAATTGTAAATTGTTTTTTTGGGCCTTCTTACTGACATTTTATAACTGGTCACATTCAAACCTGTAAGCTCAATAGTAGAGATGCTCGTCTGGATTTGCTGACACCCCCGTACCAAACAGGTTTTTCTGGTAATCCTATTCTACAGGTCATTACACCTTTGCCAAGAGACGGGTTTTCTATTGTGACATCAATTTTTTGGAGGTCTAACTCATGGATACATGTTTATTTTTTTATTTTTTTTTTAAACTGGTATTTTTTCAATGAAGTCCATAGCACTTTGCAAAAACCCGTGAATGTAGGACTGAAAGTCTAATTACTAATCAAGTTAGTGTGACCGCCATTTTTGATCTGGTTAAGTGGGTATAATCTGGTTTGGTTTGTTATTGCGAGAGGATTACTCAATTTACATCTTAGTGTTAACTGGGCAATGACTAAAGGAACATTTGAAGGTGGAGAAAAAAAAAGGGTAATTAGTGACTAAACACTGCGGGAAACTTCCTAAGAAGAGTTTTTGATGCAAAACGTCACCTATGAAAAGATTCTTTTAAAAGAAACACTTCAAATTGAAAAAAGAAACCATAAGCAAATAATCTTAACAAAGTTTAATCTCTTCCAAAAGAAACTTAAAAAGAAAACAAATTCAACCCATTTCTCACTGGCAAATTCCTACGATATTTTTGGGTATATAAAAAATATAATTTCCCATTCATGCTAAACTTTGATTGAACAAATATTAGACAAATCTACTTCACTTATACAAGTAGAATTATCTGGCAAGATTTCTGTTTCAAGAGGTTTATCCGATATTGGAATGCAGTTTTTAGAATGCGCCATTGAAGATGTATCGCTTGTGGAACTTATTTTCAGCCTCAGCTTCTTTACAGGGCTTCTGTCTTCTTCATTACCACCTGTCTTTCCTTTTTCAACCGACCACTTCGTTTCCGTAGCCTCAGAGTTTCTAAGTTTTCTTTTCAGCTTTGCTGGGTTTTCCGGGTTTCTTTTCTACTTTTCCTATAAGTGCTTCATCTTTCACATCAAGTGGAATTTCCGAAACTCTTCCAGATGTTGACATGAAATTGTTGTTTTTGTTTTTAATTGTGTGCAAATGACCTTTGTCTTATCTTTAATGTATGTCTGACAAGTTTGTTTCTTTTTCAGGCTAGAAAACTTGGGGGAATGTGTATCACTTCCATTACTTAAAGAACCATATTCTACTCTTTGCTTTTTCTTCTTTGTTCGCTTGTTTCACACTTGGAATGAAAGTCCAATTCGTCATAACGAGGATGTAAAGATCCTGATGCCAGCAGAGCACAGGACTTTAACTCACTTTCTGTTAGTTTGTTTATCACTACTGTAGAGGACTTCAATTGTCTCCGAATTCCAGGTATTTCAGCGAGGCTAATGAAACATCTTTCTGTCTTTTTTTATTTCCTGAAATGGAAACTAAATTTAAGTAATAAAGATTGTTAACTTTAAGAGCAGCAGTTTATATCCCTACTGACTTCCCTTCATGACAGATAAAAGTAAGGAGCGACTAGTTTTTTTGGAGTTGAGTTGCACGAGGGTTGACTTGCACGAGGGTTCAGTTACATGCGGATTCAGTTACACGGGGATTAGTTAAATGGCTTTATTATATCTTTTCAGAACAAATTATTATTTTAGGGAATTATTTCGGTGAAACAGTTAGAGATATTTTAAAAGAGGATTTTAGAAGAGGATTTGAGGGTGAAACTCTGTGATCGTTATAATACACAAGTTCCATTTGAACAGCGTTGTGAGGTCCCTACCACAACCCCAAAGGGCACCGATCCCTCCACCCCAACCCCGAAGGAAGTCCCCGGTCCTGAAAGGTTCTCTGGGCTCCCAAAGGGTCCCCCGGCGCCCCAAAGACTCCTGAGCCTCCATTATAATATTTTTAAGGCTTTATATATCATTTCTATTTTTTTGATAACTTGATAGGTGATTTGAATAAAAGGAATTCAAATATTTTGTCTATGAAATAGAAGCTTACTCAATTTGCAAAAAGATATTCCATTTTGCACAACTCTGATCTGATTGAATTGTCACCGACAATGAGATTTAATCACTGCTAAGCCTATTGTTACTGTGAGAGAGTTACCCGATTTACAGCTTAGTGTTAACTGACAAGAGTTTGGTAACAAAAATGTGCAGTTTCTATAAAAATGACTGAATTACAAAATCAAAATTAAATTGCATTTACTACTTTTCATTTAAAACTAATGCAGCTTCAATAAAAAATTGAAATTATTTCGATTAAACTATTGCAGTTTCTATAAAAATGAATGAACTACAAAATCAAAATTAAATTGCATACTACTTTTCGTTTAAACTAATACAGTTTCTATAAAAAATTTGAAATTATCTCGTTTAAACTATTGAAGTTTCTATAAAGTTAAGTTAAAAAACTGCTCACCAAGTTTAGCGAAATAAAAGCGTCTATTTGCAGCATTCCCCTTCATCTTCCAAATGATAAGAAGGAACTGAATGTATATCATCCCATTTTGAAGGTATTTCATACTATACCTATAAGTCTCGCTCTTCTTATCAGATTCAAACGCTTAATATCTCATGCATATGCGAGTCAAATTTCATCTTAAAGCCCCAACGTATCTGATGAAGTAATTAAAGTCTTAGGATCAATTTCATAGGAACACTCGATACCCTTAAAATGTCTGATTCAAATTATTAAACCTATGGAAATTCTTGATTATGTAATTCAGTCACTTTTACAGAAACTGTACATTTTTGTTACCAAATTCTGGTCTAGATTTCATTTTTACAGAAACTGTACATTTTTCTTACCAAATCTGGTCTAGACTACCTTTGATTTGGGAAGCTGTAAGAAAACTTGCTAGTTCGAAGTTTCTTTGGTAAAATTCAGTAGGGAACTTGAACTTTCTTCACTTCATTGAGAAAATTTAAAATTGAACTAGAACTTTTATTATCTTCCGTGAAAATATTCACAAGTATGGTATTACTGTTTCTATCTTCCACTGAAAAATTTAGAATTGAACTTTAAATTTCTTTATGTCTTTGTGAAATAAAGAACTTAAGTGGAAGATTTTTATTTTCTCTGGATAAATTAGAATTGAATTGTGTTCTTTGGTAAAATTCAGTAGGGAACTTGAACTTTCCTTGACTTCGTTGAGAAAATTTTAAATTGAACTTTAAATTTTTTCATCTCTTTGAGAAAAGTCGGAACTGAATTTAAGAAAATTTAGAATTAAAGTGAAACTTTCTATCTTCATAGAAAATAATCACAATAATAGTATAACTTTTCCTATCTTCTATGGAAAAATTAGAACTGAACTTTAAATTTTTTATGTGTTGGTGAACTTAAAACTGACGTGGAAGCTTCACCTATGAAATACTAAGAAACCTTAGCTCAGAAAAGTCTGAAATATCCAACTACTCATCCCAAACTAGAATTTCCAGTCAAATGAGCCCTCTTAGGATATTTTGGTACCACTAGATCGATAGACCAAAAATATTTTGAATACACACACGCAAAAACTCACACATACACACACACAGAAACTTACACACACACATAAAAACTTACACACACACACACACACACACACAAAAAACTTACACACACACACACAAAAACTTACACAAACACAAAAAACATCTTTGCTAGAAAACTACTCTACGTGAACCTAGATCAACCCAGAAAAAAGTTTTTGTCACTCTAATAAGTTTATCGCTAGACATAGCTTTACAGAAAATTTAAGTTTGAACAATTATTCGTTATTATTTCACCTCATGTTTGATTTAGTCTAGTAGCTCTTTACTTTTAGTTGAAAAATGTCCTCTTGTGGGTTGTGGAAAAAAAAAGTTTTTTGTCACTCTAATAAGTCTATCGCGTAAGGAACAACACCGCTGAATCTGAAGGTCTGATTTACATTCAGATTTATTGACTTTTTTTTTTTTGGGGGGGGGGGTGTTTCTCCCTTTTTCGAAAATCAGGCTCCCTGTTTTTCAAAATCCCTTTTTCTTCTGAGGCTTGGAGCATTTGGTGGCTAGATATTAAACGTAATGAAATTTATATAATTGCAATCTGCATAAAAACCCAATTCTTGTCAATTGTTATCAAAATTCCATTTTTGAGTTTTGGTTACAATTGAGCTAAGTCGCTCCTTCATTACAATTTAACACTATGAACTATTTGATAAAACTTATTGGGCTAACGTCCTATTTTTAATTAATCCTGTAGCAAGCCGGAGTTTTTGAAGCACGATTCACGCTATTAAAGCTTAGTATTTCTGAGTCCAGTTGAAATGTGCACCATTTTAGAAAATTCTCTTTTTGGGGGAAGCTTTTGGTTCCTTTACGTGTACGTAAAGGATTGAAATACCCTTACAGGCGTCTTCTTTTCTTCGATATATTTGCTTACTTGGTTATTCAGCGTAAACAGCGAATTTATGGCAAATCCAGGGAAGAATTTTTTTTTGAAACGCTTTCTGGGTTTCATTACAAAAGTGACGTTCCTTGCAAAAACATAAGTTGTTCCCACAAAAGGATTTTCGTTCTTAATTAGAAAAAAAAAACACTTTTCCACAAAATAAGTTTTTCAAAGAAAAGTAAAGAACTCCATTAAACAAAAAAATAGCAAAAATAACATCAAATAATCTACCAATCGTGAAACTGCCACAAATCAGCATCGATAAATAAATGAAACCCAAAATGAACAGAAATTACAATAATTAACCGAGTCAAACTCAAAACGAGCAGAAATCACTCTAATAAGTCTATCGCGTAAGGAACGACACCGCTGAATCTGAAGGTCTGATTTACAGTCAGATCTATTGACTTTTTGGGGGTGTTTCTCCCTTTTTCGAAAATCAAGCTCCCTGTTTCAAAAATCCCTTTTTCTTCTGAGGCTTGGAGCTTTTGAAGTACGATTCACGCTATTAAAGCTTAGTATTTCTGAGTATTATTACGAGAATCACTACGGGAGAGGAATCTATATCTTGGGGATTAAAAGAAATTAAAACTTCTTCTTATCAGATTCAAACGCTTAATAGCCCAAGCTTATGTGACTCAAATTTCTCTATAGAGCGCTAACGTGTATCTGTTGAAATAATTCAAGTCCAGTTTCAGAATTCCTATCAAGTCGAACAGTAAAGCAAAAACAAAAAGAAAAAAAAACCCTAATTTTAAACAGTTTTTTTGGGAAACAAGGTGAAATTAAAGTGCAACTCGTATAAATGAAACCTGAAGCGAACAAAAACTATAATAATTAACCGAGTCAATCTCAAAACCAGCAGAAATTAACATAAGTTGGACGCTAAACTCCATATGCCTTCCCAAGACACGAACAAAATTTGCACTTTACTGAAAAAATACAAATGGTTTTACTTTTACACCTTTAATAATTCAAATGACATTAACATTTTGATTACTAGAGATTTTATTGACGTTACGTGCCTATTAATTGGAATTTAACACCTAAAACGCACTCCTATTGCAAAAATCACTAATTTCTGGTGTTTTGGATTTGCCAAGTTTTAAATGTTAAGAGTGATAACATTTTTTCCACCACGCGTGTTTGTGCTAACGAACTCATAAGTAAGGAGCGACACGACTCAATAGTAACCGAAACTCCAAAAACCAATATCCCAACTTCGGAAGTTTCAAGCTCCTATCTGCAAAAATGTGGAATTAATTTCTTGAAGTAATTGATACTTAATGAAGAAAAAGGTGAAAATTATAGGTTTTACACACACACACACACACACAAAACAAAGTTCGCCCTCGCTTAGCATGCACTACCTAGTGTGCATCTTGGAGCACCACGCGATCTGTACAGTTCCAACCACATTTGGCACATTTCCACCACGCGTTGCACAGTTGTGATATGCTAGACAAAGTTCACCACGCTTGGCTGTGTATGTGTATGTGCGATCATAGGTTAGGTTAGCCTATGTACGCGCGCGTACAGTTGAATAAAATATGCAAAGTCGACATAAACGAGGTTAATTTAGACGATGGGCGCCATGTAACCTCGTCTAAATTAACCTTAAAAAATGAAATAAAGTTTTTTTTTGTTTCATTTTTTTTTCATTTTTTTTTTTAAAAATGAAATAATTGCAAAAATATTTTTATATATTTTAACAAGGGATTGCAATAGTTCAAAAAGAAAACCAAAGTTTTGAGGCTCAGTAGAAAATCGGTGTTAGAAATCGGTCTTGCTTCAATAATCAACAATATCTTTGATAAGACAATCAGTTAACACCACCCATTACACCCCCCGAAACAGAAAACAGGTAATTGCAAATTTTTTTTTTACACATTTAAAAAAGAGATTAAAATAATTCAAAAACCTTCAAAAGAAAACCAGAAACTGAAGCTTGGTAAAAATCGTTGTTAGAAATTGGATTTGCATTAAAAATCAAATATCTTTGAAAAGATGCCGTATGAAGACAGTAAATTACGTCTATATACAAATACCATTTCCATTTCATATTCCAAAAACATTACCAAATTTCTTTTGTTTTAAGTACATGGAATAACAAGTTGACAAATTTTTAAATCGCTAGTTATTATTTAAACTGTAAAAATTGTGTGGTCCTGAGAAATAATTTTAATGTTTTAATTCAAACTTACAAATACAGTTGAATAAAATATGCAAAGTCGACATAACTTTATTTCATTTTTTAAGGTTAATTTAGACGAGGTTACATGGCCCGCCATGTAGCCTCGTCTAAATTAACCTTAAAAAATGAAATAAAGTTATGTCGACTTTGAATAAAATATGCAAAGTCGACATAACTTTATTTCATTTTTTAAGGTTAATTTAGACGAGGTTACATGGCCCGCCATGTAACCTCGTCTAAATTAACCTTAAAAATGAAATAAAGTTATGTCGACTTTGCATATTTTATTCAACTGTACGCGCGCGTACATAGGCTAACCTAACCTATGATCACACATACACATACACAGCCAAGCGTGGTGAACTTTGTCTAGCATATCACAACTGTGCAACGCGTGGTGGAAATGTGCCAAATGTGGTTGGAACTGTACAGATCGCGTGGTGCTCCAAGATGCACACTAGGTAGTGCATGCTAAGCGAGGGCGAACTTTGTTTTGTGTGTGTGTGTGTGTGTGTAAAACCTATAATTTTCACCTTTTTCTTCGTTAAGTATCAATTACTTCAAGAAATTAATTCCACATTTTTGCAGATAGGAGCTTGAAACTTCCGAAGTAGGGATATTGGTTTTTGGAGTTTCGGTTACTATTGAGTCGTGTCGCTCCTTACTTACAGTTCGTTAGCACAAACACAAAAAAATGTTATCACTCTTAACATTTAAATCTTGGCAAATCCAAAACACCAGTGTAGTGATTTTTGCAAGTGCGTTTAGGTGTTAAATTCCAATTAATAGGCACGTAACGTCAATAAAATCTCTAGTAATCAAAATGTTAATGTCATTTGAATTATTAAAGGTGTAAAAGTAAAACCATTTGTATTTTTTCAGTAAAGTGCAAATTTTGTTCGTGTCTTGGGAAGGCATATGGAGTTTAGCGTCCAACTTATGTTAATTTCTGCTGGTTTTGAGATTGACTCGGTTAATTATTTTAGTTTTTGTTCGCTTCAGGTTTTCATTTATACGAGTTGCACTTTAATTTCACCCTGTTTCCCAAAAAAAACTGTTTAAAATTAGGGTTTTTTTTTTCTTTTTGTTTTTGCTTTACTGTTCGACTTGATAGGAATTCTGAAACTGGACTTGAATTATTTCAACAGATACACGTTAGCACTCTATAGAGAAATTTGAGTCACATAAGCTTGGGCTATTAAGCGTTTGAATCTGATAAGAAGAAGTTTTAATTTCTTTTAATCCCCAAGATATAGATTCCTCTCCCGTATGATTCTCGTAATAATACTCAGAAATACTAAGCTTTAATAGCGTGAATCGTGCTTCAAAAGCTCCGGCTTGCTACAGGATTAATGAAAAATAGGACGTTAGCCCAATAAGTTTTATCAAATAGTTTTTTAGTGTTAAATTGTAATGAAGGAGCGACTTCAGCTCAATTGTAACCAAAACTCAAAAATGGAATTTTGATAACAATTAACAAGAATTGGGTTTTTATGCAGATTGCAATTATATAAATTTCATTACGTTTAATATCTAACCACCAAATGCTCCAAGCCTCAGAAGAAAAAGGGATTTTGAAAACAGGGAGCTTGATTTTCGAAAAAAAAAGGGAGAAAACACCCCCCAAAAAGTCAATAGATCTGACTGTAAATCAGACCTTCAGATTCAGCGGTGTCGTTCCTTACGCGATAGACTTATTAGAGTGATTTCTGCTCGTTTTGAGTTTGACTCGGTTAATTATTGTAATTTCTGTTCATTTTGGGTTTCATTTATTTATCGATGCTGATTTGTGGCAGTTTTTACGATTGGTAGATTATTTTGATGTTATTTTTGCTATTTTTTTGTTTAATGGAGTTCTTTACTTTTCTTTGAAAAACTTATTTTGTGGAAAAAAGTGTTTTTTTTTTCTAATTAAGAACGAAAATCCTTTTGTGGGAACAACTTATGTTTTTGCGAGGAACGTCACTTTTGTAATGAAACCCAGAAAGCGTTTCAAAAAAAAATTCTTCCCTGGATTTGCCATAAATTCGCTGCTTACGCTGAATAACCAAGTAAGCAAATATATCGAAGAAAAGAAGAGACGCCTGTAAGGGTATTTCAATCCTTTACGTACACGTAAAGGAACCAAAAGCTTCCCCCAAAAAGAGAATTTTCTAAAATGGTGCACATTTCAACTGGACTCAGAAATACTAAGCTTTAATAGCGTGAATCGTGCTTCAAAAACTCCGGCTTGCTACAGGATTAATTAAAAATAGGACGTTAGCCCAATAAGTTTTATCAAATAGTTCATAGTGTTAAATTGTAATGAAGGAGCGACTTAGCTCAATTGTAACCAAAACTCAAAAATGGAATTTTGATAACAATTGACAAGAATTGGGTTTTTATGCAGATTGCAATTATATAAATTTCATTACGTTTAATATCTAGCCACCAAATGCTCCAAGCCTCAGAAGAAAAAAAAAAAGGGATTTTGAAAACAGGGAGCCTGATTTTTGAAAAAGGGAGAAAAACATCCCCCCCCCAAAAGTCAATAAATCTGAATGTAAATCAGACCTTCAGATTCAGCGGTGTTGTTCCTTACGCGATAGACTTATTAGAGTGACAAAAAACTTTTTTTTCCACAACCCACAAGAGGACATTTTTCAACTAAAAGTAAAGAGCTACTAGACTAAATCAAACATGAGGTGAAATAATAACGAATAATTGTTCAAACTTAAATTTTCTGTAAAGGTATGTCTAGCGATAAACTTATTAGAGTGACAAAAACTTTTTTCTTGGGTTGATCTAGGTTCACGTAGAGTAGTTTTCTAGCAAAGATGTTTTTGTGTTTGTGTAAGTTTTTGTGTGTGTGTGTGTAAGTTTTTGTGTGTGTGTGTGTGTGTGTGTGTGTGTGTAAGTGTAAGTTTTTATGTGTGTGTGTAAGTTTCTGTGTGAGTGTATGTGTGAGTTTTTGCGTGTGTGTATTCAAAATATTTTTTGGTCTATCGACCTAGTGGTACCAAAATATCCTAAGAGGGCTCATTTGACTGGAAATTCTAGTTTGGGATGAGTAGTTGGATATTTCAGACTTTTCTGAGCGAAGGTTTCTTAGTATTTCATAGGTGAAGCTTCCACGTCAGTTTTAAGTTCACCAACACATAAAAAATTTAAAGTTCAGTTCTAATTTTTCCATAGAAGATAGGAAAAGTTATACTATTATTGTGATTATTTTCTATGAAGATAGAAAGTTTCACTTTAATTCTAAATTTTCTTAAATTCAGTTCCGACTTTTCTCAAAGAGATGAAAAAATTTAAAGTTCAATTTAAAATTTTCTCAACGAAGTCAAGGAAAGTTCAAGTTCCCTACTGAATTTTACCAAAAGAACACAATTCAATTCTAATTTATCCAGAGAAAATAAAAATCTTCCACTTAAGTTCTTTATTTCACAAAGACATAAAGAAATTTAAAGTTCAATTCTAAATTTTTCAGTGGAAGATAGAAACAGTAATACCATACTTGTGAATATTTTCACGGAAGATAATAAAAGTTCTAGTTCAATTTTAAATTTTCTCAATGAAGTGAAGAAAAGTTCAAGTTCCTACTGAATTTTATCAAAGAACTTCGAACTAGCAAGTTTTCTTACAGCTTCCCTAATCAAAGGTAAATCTAGACCAGAATTTGGTAAGAAAAATGTACAGTTTCTGTAAAAATGAAATCTAGACCAGAATTTGGTAACAAAAATGTACAGTTTCTGTAAAAGTGACTGAATTACATAATCAAGAATTTTCCATAGGTTTAATAATTTGAATCAGACATTTTAAGGGTATCGAGTGTTCCTATGAAATTGATCCTAAGACTTTAATTACTTCATCAGATACGTCGGGGCTTTAAGATGAAATTTGACTCGCATATGCATGAGATATTAAGCGTTTGAATCTGATAAGAAGAGCGAGACTTATAGGTATAGTATGAAATACCTTCAAAATGGGATGATATACATTCAGTTCCTTCTCACAATTTGGAAGATGAAGGGGAATGCTGCAAATAGACGCTTTTTATTTCGCTAAACTTGGTGAGCAGTTTTTTAACTTAACTTTATAGAAACTTCAATAGTTTAAACGAGATAATTTCAAATTTTTTATAGAAACTGCATTAGTTTAAACGAAAAGTAGTAAATGCAATTTAATTTTGATTTTGTAGTTCAGTCATTTTTATAGAAACTGCAATAGTTTAAACGAAATAATTTCAAATTTTTTATGAAGCTGCATTAGTTTAAATGAAAAGTAGTAAATGCAAATTAATTTTGATTTTGTAATTCAGTCATTTTTATAGAAACTGCACATTTTTTGTTACCAAATTCTTGTCAGTTAAACTAAGCTGTAAATCGGGTAACTCTCTCACAGTAACAATAGGCTTAGCAGTGATTAAATCTCATTGTCGGTGACAATTCAATCAGATCAGAGTTGTGCAAAATGGAATATCTTTTTGCAAATTGAGTAAGCTTCTATTTCATAGACAAAAGTATTTGAATTCCTTTTATTCAAATCACCTATCAAGTTATCAAAAAAATAGAAATGATATATAAAGCCTTAAAAAAATATATAATGGAGGCTCAGGAGTCTTTGGGGCGCCGGGGGACCCTTTGGGAGTCCAGAGAACCTTTGAGGACCGGGGGCTTCCTTCGGGGTTGGGGTGGAGGGATCGGTGCCCTTTGGGGTTGTGGTAGGGACCTCACAACGCTGTTCAAATGGAACTTGTGTATTATAACGATCACAGAGTTTCACCCTCAAATCCTCTTCTAAAATCCTCTTTTAAAATATCTCTAACTGTTTCACCGAAATAATTCCCTAAAATAATAATTTGTTCTGAAAAGATATAATAAAGCCATTTAACTAATCCCCGTGTAACTGAATCCGCATGTAACTGAACCCTCGTGCAAGTCAACCCTCGTGCAACTCAACTCCAAAAAAACTAGTCGCTCCTTACTTTTATCTGTCATGAAGGGAAGTCAGTAGGGATATAAACTGCTGCTCTTAAAGTTAACAATCTTTATTCACTTAAATTTAATTTCCATTTCAGGAAATAAAAAAAGACAGAAAGATGTTTCATTAGCCTCGCTGAAATACCTGGAATTCGGAGACAATTGAAGTCCTCTACAGTAGTGATAACCAAACTAACAGAAAGTGAGTTAAAGTCCTGTGCTCTGCTGGCATCAGGATCTTTACATCCTCGTTATGACGAATTGGACTTTCATTCCAAGTGTGAAATAAGCGAACCAAAGAAGAAAAAAGCAAAGAGTAGAATATGGTTCTTTAAGTAATGGAAGTGATACACATTCCCCCAAGTTTTCTAGCCTGAAAAAGAAACAAACTTGTCAGACATACACTAAAGATAAGACAAAGGTCATTCGCACACAAATTAAAAACAAAAACAACAATTTCATGTCAACATCTGGAAGAGTTTCGGAAATTCCACTTGATGTGAAAGATGAAGCACTTATAGGAAAAGTAGAAAAGAAAACCCGGAAAACCCAGCAAAAGCTGAAAAGAAAACTTAGAAACTCTGAGGCTACGGAAATGAAGTGGTCGGTTGAAAAAGGAAAGACAGGTGGTAATGAAGAAGACAGAAGCCCTGTAAAGAAGCTGAGGCTAAAATAAGTTCCACAAGCGATACATCTTCAATGGCGCATTCTAAAAACTGCATTCCAATATCGGATAAACCTCTTGAAACAGAAATCTTGCCAGATAATTCTACTTGTATAAGTGAAGTAGATTTGTCTAATATTTTGTTCAATCAAAGTTTAGCATGAATGGGAAATTATATTTTTTATATACCCAAAAATATCGTAGGAATTTGCCAGTGAGAAATGGGTTGAATTTGTTTACTTTTTAAGTTTCTTTTGGAAGAGATTAAACTTTGTTAAGATTATTTGCTTATGGTTTCTTTTTTCAATTTGAAGTGTTTCTTTTAAAAGAATCTTTTCATAGGTGACGTTTTGCATCAAAAACTCTTCTTAGGAAGTTTCCCGCAGTGTTTAGTCACTAATTACCCTTTTTTTTCTCCACCTTCAAAATGTTCCTTTAGTCATTGCCCAGTTAACACTAAGATGTAAATTGAGTAATCCTCTCGCAATAACAAACCAAACCAGATTATACCCACTTAACCAGATCAAAAATGGCGGTCACACTAACTTGATTAGTAATTAGACTTTCAGTCCTACATTCACGGGTTTCTGCAAAGTGCTATGGACTTCATTGAAAAAATACCAGTTTAAAAAAAAAATAAAAAATAAACATGTATCCATGAGTTTGACCTCCAAAAAATCGATGTCACAATAGAAAACCCGTCTCTTGGCAAAGGTGTAATGACCTGTAGAATAGGATTACCAGAAAAACCTGTTTGGTACGGGGGTGTCAGCAAATCCAGACGAGCATCTCTACTATTAAGCTTTACAGGTTTGAATGTGACCAGTTATAAAATGTCAGTAAGAAGGCCCAAAAAAACAATTTACAATTATTATTGATGATTTTTTGTAACCACCTGAGCTATCAAACGCGATAAGACCAAGAGAACAGCCCGAACAACTTAAATTACAATTGGTTATAATCAGAAATATGGACCATCAAATGAAACAAGACCGAAGACTCAGCGTCTTAATTGAGACAAATTCTGCTTGTCAAAGATTCAACAAGCCAAATTTGAAATTTGACAAAAAAAAGAAACTTAATGAATAAAAATAACTTATAAGTACATTAATTTATTAATAGAAATTCGGTTGGAGGATCGTCTTTCAGGTAAAAGCAAATTTTTGCTTGTCAAAGATTTGACAAATCAGCACCAATTGACATTTTTCGTAATTTAGAGTTAGATAAATAGTGGATGGCTGTCAGCTTTCCAATACCTGTTGATGACATCTGATGAATTATCGTATACCTCTTTCCCAGCCTGCCTTATTCAAAACAACATGTACCCTCGTTTTCCATGCCTCAAGTAAATCCAGTTATTATTCCTAAGACTTGAATTTGTGGCTTATCCCCATTTTGATTTTGTAGGGCAGAGTTGGAGGTCCTTTTTTATTTCCATTTTTATCTATCAAACCTTTTACAACATTATGTTAAACAAAAATCACTGTAGCAAATTTTTATAGATATTAAGTATTTGATCAAATTTTTTAGTCAATAAATATTTAGTTTGTTTAATTTAATATTACATCTAATAAATATTAGTAGATTTTTGGCTTCAGTCGCCTGCACAGAGGTTGGTAATCCTGCCCAAAGAATTTGGACGTGACATGTATTACAAAGTACCGGGTTCGAACCTTTTCAGTGGTTGTCGCCACCGCTCTTGCCAAGGTTGCATAATCGAGATAGTTGATGTTTATTATGAGGCATGAGGCAATGTTGTCTTTTATATAGACAGAGCGTCTATACGGCTGGTAAATATCTAATTGCCAGAACAAGCAGATCACCATCAAGTTATGGGCTCCCATTAGTAAAAGATACGGGTGTTAAATTTCTGGTTGCAAGATCATGCAGAAAATTATCAAGTTATTAATGCGCTGGAACTCCCGCTATTCAAAGAAGAAACTCTAGGTACTGCCGATATTTTAAAAAACTTGAATTTTACCGTGGGCACCCAAACATGAAACTGAATGTTAATGTTAATCGAATTTCTCAGGCCTACGTCTTACATCTCTGTTGAAAATCTTTATACTTGGTGAATTTATATCACATTTATATAAATTTTTATTTTCTTTGTTTCCATTTCAGATGCCACCTGCCCACTAGCCTAACTCTCCTTCTACCCGTAGTCTATTTGTTATTTATTTTCATGATTTGAGTTATAGAAGACGTCAGTTAAACACAATCACCGGAAATAATAGCATAGACTACTTGGAACTACTAAAATTCACTGGACACAATCACTGGATATAATAGCATAGACTACCTGGAACTACCGAAATTCACTTCAAAATCCTTAAAATTTGCTTCACAAAAACAAGAATCAGCTCCACCTATACTTTTTGTAGACTTCTTTTTAGTAAATATATTAACATTTTGAAAATTGTATGCGTAGGAACTTATGGGCTCTGAAGACAATTAAGAAATTTAAGGGTTGTTCAGGCTGACTTTTTGGTTTGAAGCTTTTTTCTAATTTTTTTTTATCGAAGATTTGTAGACATACCACCTCACTCGATATAGTTGTTGATTGCAAAGTGTCTTATTTTGATGATCCTGTTTTAGAAGTTAATATAGCCTAAAATGGGCAAAAACTGTTTTTTGTATCAACTTTAAACTTCTATTCCTAATTCGCTGGAACTAGGGAACCCAAACACACAATACCTAGTTAAAAAACATCTGTTCCCCCAATAAAGGCCAATTTTTTTCTTCCAAGCGGCTTGGAACAACTTACCTAAGCAAGTTCTTGGACAAAGGGGGCCATAGTGTATGAAAAAATGATTCAGCGACAAGGTCCATCGAAAAATCTTAGTTTTGACTGGTTGAACTTGTTATTGAAATTCCTTGTTGCAAAGATTATTTTGAAACTTTGAATTGCTTTATCAATAACTTTATTTTATTTTCATGCACCTGTATTTTAACATTGTTATTTAAGGGAAGCTTTTGGACCAAAATCAAATACCAACGAAACTAGTAATTCTATCCAAGACAAAAAAAAACTGAATCAACATTTTGAACTAAATCAAACAATTAAAGTATACCGATATGAAATTTGTTTTATTTCATTCAGCATTCCATATTTTTTGTCTACTTCAATATTAAGGCTCTCAACTTACTGACTCAGAGACGTCAGTTCTTGGAAATTAGGAGAGTTAAACGGTGTATGTGTAAATGTGTATGTTTAAAATACATTTTTACTGTCCCCCTAAACAAATGAGGAGCTACTTTAAGACGCAGGTTCTGTTTTTCACATTTACTCACATGAGTTTGTTACGTCATAGTTTTAGCAATGGCTAAAACTGCCACTCTTAGCAGCAATAGGTGTTGACTTAAAAAACGTATCCTCCACAAAAATGTATTTGAGAAACGTAACATATATGTTAGCTTCTGACAGGTAAAAGTACGGATGATCCCCGTTATATTTCTACAGTAAATAGTAGTTTGACGCACTCGGTGGTTTACCACTTAATAAATCACTGGAACTGGACTCTTCGGTTGAGCAAGACAGTTTAACTGTGGTAACTCAAAAGGTGCTATGAAACCCACCTAAATAATACACACTCCTTCCCTTTAATGCATACTTTCAACTATAAGGTAGAAAATCTACCATTGACAAGCATATTCAACCTTGTTTAAACATGTTGAATATGCCGGAATCTTAATTTTAATCTTCACCTTTACTAAACTTGGATTTAAGTTCCTCCTCCCAAAATGAATCAGATCCACCGATTGACCATCTCATTCTATCCAATTTGCTTCTCAAACAATTCACAAGTTTTTCGACTTTTTTAAAACGTGCTATATTCTCTTTTTTCCTTGAAAGAAACAGTAGAAATCCAAGCTTTTTTATGCCAAAATTAGTTTCCTTTTCATTACTATTGTTTGTTAGGTTATTACATTACTACTGTTATCATTCGGACCTCTTCTTCAGAAAGCCAAGCAAATTGTTCAAGGTTTGTATAGTCACCATGAACTGTTTTTGTTAATATTTGGGTTAGCCTTCTTTTAGATGACAAGATAACCATTTTACTTTTTCAGTGCAGTGATAGTATTGGGAAATGCCATAAGATACTATGCGTAAGACCAAATACGTGCGCAAAAATTCATTACAAACTGGTCCTATATATCTAAATGGAGTAGGGGGAGACAAGGCACAGTTCCAAAGAAACATAAAAATTGATAAACTATGCGACAATAAATAACTTGCAGGATTAATCAAATCGAAATGCTAAAAGTCGAAGAGTGGGCCGTAGCAGATACATCAGCCACTAGGAGTGGCAGTGAAAAGAGTGACGCTTAGTCTGAAAGATGGCCTAAATTACTAAAAATTTATCTAAAAGCAACGCTTTTAGCAATTGTATATAAAACATGGATTTTCATTATTAGACTAAAATTACTATATAAAAATGATATATTTTTTTTCCAAAGATTATTCAGTATGGGCAATCGACTAATTTAAAACAATTCTCCGATACTAAGATGTCCCTTCGAACATTCTAACCAAGATTGATAGCACAAAGACCTTGACAGATAGGTAAAACACAAGACTCAAAATGGTTACAAAATAATACTGAGCAACCTGAAAAGGTTCGGACTTTCCGCGGGCAGAATTATTGTGCTTTATCTTACTGTTGATTATTCGGGACTAGTGACCTTTTTTTAGTCAGGAATGATTTCAATCAATCTCTTTTAGAATTTGTAATAGTTTTGGTAGTCAATGCTTGTTCTTTTTTGGCTTTTTTGGTTATTCGAAAATAATTGGCTTGCTACATATTCAAATTCCTTTTTGCCATTTTGTTATACCTGCTGAAAAGTAAGTTAATTTATCTTTAAGATGAATTATACCATCTCAATTGCTAGCAATATTTTGCTAATAACCTAACAAAGTAAGATCCCTCTACACATATTGAAATTACTTCTACAAATATTCAAAAATTTCTAATTTACTATTGTTAGTAATGTTTGCCCAAGAACCGAAGAATAATAATGGTGCTATATTAAGCCATCTATTCGTCCTTATTTACAGTAAAAGGGCAGGACACACGTAGCTGATTTCCAAATCAGCGTCGATTTTAAAAGAAAGAGGCGTCAATTTGAGCTTGAAAAATTTTCTAGTTTTTGGCAGCGATTATTGCCGATTTTTATCATGATCATCACCAAAAAATAGAGATATAAATAAATATTCAGCCAGATTTGTCTGTGGTGAAAGATCCCGCTACTGAGCTGAGACCTAAGCTGAAATCAATCATTCGACTATTAATAAACTCCAGTTGAATATTTGTGTCCATGATTTTTATTTGAAAATCTCGTGACATAAGTTTTTCTATCATCAAATGTTTCTTGCCACTATCGTTTGTTCACTGATGCTGAAATCGGTTCCCGAAAGCAGCTACGTTTGCCCAGCCCTTAAGAGACCATTTACACGAGGATGAAAACTAGATGGAACTCATAACATCCAAGCAAACCTGAGGCTCCAGGCTGGATTCGTTCAACGAAAGTGCATTTTTGCTTCCATCCTCCTTCATCAGTCTCTTGTTGAACCTAACGAAGAGCTCTAGTTCAACTTGACCTCAAAGTTGCTAGATGCAATGCATTTCTGCCATTTTGGCGTTTTTTTTTCTTGAGGCGGTTGCGCATTGAATTTTACAGATCGGCACCTTTTTTTTACGGGGAAAATCGTTTACTCGGTATATTTTCGGTAGAAAAATTCCAAGGTTGATTCTTAATTGAAATCAACTAGTTACAGGCATCAATCAATGGCTAATTGTTGAAAAAGCCAAGACAGATAGTCCGGTTGAGAGGCAAAGTTGGCATAAGTTCTTTTTAAGATTGTATAAAATGATGTCATTTTACCTGTTGATGGATAAGTCTAACACCCATCCGTCCATAAATTATTCCTAGGGCAGAAGCTATGGTTGAGAGTCATAGAACTAAGGATGAAAGATCGGATTGATTTTGGGTTAACATGTGGCAGACAATGTCCAATGGACTTGGTTGCAAAATAGGGAACTGAATTTGCTTGTACTCACAGGCGAACAAGTGACCTAATCCTAAATGGCTTCACCACTTGTAGTCTCAAGTTGAATACCATGTTATAAAATTGATACACGACCAACAAGTCCTCTGGACTCACAAGCTAACGGGGAGGCCTATAGTTTTCCAAGTGTTTGGTTAAATGGCACGGGTAAACGGTGGGAGTAAGTATGACTCTCTTATTGAATAAATACTTGTATGTTAGCTTTTGGAAAGGTACGCCCACCTAGAGTCTCGGGCAGGTTGATTAAGAATTTAAAATTGATACAGGACCCTTAGTTTGCCTGGAATGATAGGCAAAAAAGCGCCCAAAGCCTTATAGTTAGGTTAGGTAGAATTAATAACCATCAGCTAACTCCTACACCCAGCAGGTCAATCCTTACCTTTATCTACTGATCGTTAAATAGCGACTTATATTTCTAATGTGAAAAGAAGCCATATATAAGTGAACTATGATATCAGAGTCAACGCTATAGCGTTGCCTATAGTAAAGGCCATACGGCTCCAATGTTGAGTAAAGCTCCAAGGTTGAGTAAAGTTAGATTGAAGTGGGCACTATTCAACCTAACCTAATTTTTTCTAGGACTTCCAAGATCATGGTTCACATTTGCAGATAGGCAAATACTCAGGACTTCGTTTGAGGGGGGGTTGGCACTTTTGGAGGGGAGGGTTACCAGTTTTAAAAAGAACACTGGTTTGTTAAACAGAAAGTGAGGAAATATCAGTGAAAAAAAAAACACATAAGAACTCAAGATGTCAGAAAGAGGGGTATAGGTCCAAACTTATTTCGCAAAGACTATGGTTAAACAAATTCTTAGTAAAATCAACTTGGAGATCTCCATCTAAACTCGAACGTGCTTTTCAATTTGTATAACAAAGAGACGCAGGTGATCTCAAAAATACATATTACAGTTGAATATTTCATTGAGTACTTTTTGCACTGGTGAAAACAAAACTAGGATTTTGTGAAATATCAAATATATGATTAAATGATTACAATCGTTTATCAAGTTAGTTCCCATATATTTTTAAAAAAACATATCCTAGCAAACGAGGAGAAGTTAGTAAATTGCACAAAACGCTAAAGGCGCGTTGAGAGATCGTACTTAATCGATAATTAGCGGTTATTTAAAGAATTGGTGCTTAATCCAAATTTTGGGAACCTTATTTGGTGAAATACCGTAGCTCGGAGATTTCTATTATATACAACTTAAGAGACTAGAATTGTGATACCAGGCTATCAATTAGGGAGGAAGGAGGCGATAACTTCCCCCTTCTGTTGTAAAAATACTTTTTTTTGTATCAACCAGTTTGAAGCAATGAACTATAAGTAAGGAGCGACCAGGCTCAATAATAACCGTAACTCTAAGAAACGAAATTTTCATACCAATAGATATATCAAAAGAATTAGATTTTATCTTAATTTCAGATATATAAGTCTTATTAAGTTTAGTTGAATCCAGGAAAGGTTAAGAACATAAGAAAATTTGCCAGATTTCCGAAAAAAAAGAAAGAGACCCCCTAAACCTCATAGAATTAATTAAGATGTATTGATTTCATCCTTCTTATAGACAAGCAAATTTGTAATATGCTGAATTATGTTCAAAGAAATAACTTGGATCTTGTGTATAAGTTTAATCTCAAGCTACCAAAGCATAAACTTTAATTGTGTATATTTACGAAAAGATTGTCGAACGTCATATAAACCAAATTTTCTAGAATTTCGTGGTACAGAAATCTACTACTACTACTATTACTAACAACTCACCGCAGCACCAAGCCACCAGAGGCCAACACTGCTATGCACGCTCCTCCTCCATCCCAATCTATTCAAAGCCTCCCTTTATACTCCCGCCCATGAAGTTCCCATTTTCTTTAAATCTTTCTTTATGACGTCCTCCCACCCCAAGTGGAGACGACCTGCTTTCCGTTTAGACCTAGATGGTTGGCCAAAAAGAACAATCTTCGGCCATCTGTCATCCTTCATCCGCACAACGTGCCCTAGTCACCTCAACTTTCATTATATTATTCTTTCTTTCATTATAGCCCTAGAGAGCGGTATTGAACCACATTTTTCGTATAGCCTATTGTTTGAAATACGGTACAGAAATCTTGTCTTATTTATCACAAAGCGGAAAAGCCTTGGTAAATGTATTTACCAGTTTGTGTCACAGCTTTGCCACCTGTAGCAGGAAAATGCTATTTTACCACAATTTTACCATGTACATAGTTTTACACAACATACATAGTTGCCGAAACAAATTGTAGGAACAAAAGATGTATTTAATATACTTTTTTTTGACTGGTAAACAAAACGATATGACTTGAAATCGATAACCTTTAAAGTGAGAAAAACTTATGTTTTTTTCTCTATAATAAGAAAAGTCAAAGGTTTTTTAGGTTTAAAGGTTAACATATTTCTATGATGGGCCTTGATTCTCTATTCCACCAAAAACAAAAGTAAAATAATTTTCAACTCTAGGCCTACCTTTTAATGAATCAAGAATCTTGAATTTTAATAGATATTGAGAAAAGTCGTAGCATAAATAAGCAAATCGGTATTTTTCAACATTTTTCTTTGCGCAAAATTCAAAGTAGACAGTTATAGACATCGAAAAACTGGATTTAATTGCAAAATTCAGGATATTTTTTTTTATTTTATCACGAAACCTCTAGGAGAAGATATCAAGACATATTGAAGCTTAATACACAGTATTCAAAACTAACAGAGAATAAAACCTGAATAATTTGGCTGAAACAAATTTGAGGAACAAAATGTGTATTTATTTGACAGAAATACAAACAAAATTACTAAAAATCCATTGACTTTAATAGCGGAAAGCTTAGTTTTTTTTTTACAAATGTGAAAGTTCAAGGGGGGCAGGGTCAATCAGTGCAAAGAAGGACCATAAAGCTCTATTCCGATTATGACTAATTTAAGATTTGCTAGTTGGATGAGGAAGACCAAAATATTAATCTTGAATTTTTACTATTTATCAAGAAAGGAGACTTACTGATTTTACTCGGATATGTCAAGAGGAAAGTAATTCTTTACAGTAATATCAAATTAATCGAACAGGCAGACCTAGGAAGGAAATCGGTGAATTTTGTAGATTTATTGTGCCAGAAAATTCAGATAAACAAATAACTATATCAAAATACAACAGTGAATGTATTTACAACATATGTTTCTAACACTCGACATGTGAGGGTGACGGTCACAATCCTCTGAAGACACGAGTTTACCAGTAAGCAAGCGGCTCCCAATAGGGCAGAGTATTTATCCAGCTTATTTTTTAGCAGTACTGCTTTTCTTTGTATATATCTCCAATTTTTTTTTTTTTAATGTCAAGAATGTCCTAAGTATTCAAATCTTAATTTTATTTATAAGGGATAACAGATTATGAATCGGAAAATCCAGAAATTCCTAATTTTTCAAAAATAATTTTGGCAAAATATTAAAAATTTTTCTGTAATAATCAGGATGCATTTTTCAACACGAAACCAATGGGGGTGAGGGAGAAGTACTAAAACAATACTGAACCAGAAGTGTAATATACAGGATTCTAGAACAACAAGATAACTTGTAGAATTTGGTTTAATTCCCCCATCTTGGGGGAACATTGAATGAATTTATTCGACGGAAAACTAACAATATATATATATATATATATATATATATATATATATATATATATATATATATATATATATATATATTATATATATATATATATATATATATATATATATATATATATATATATATATATATATATATATATATAATATATATATATATATATATATATATATATATATATATATATATATATATATATATATATATATATATATATATATATAATACTATATATATATATATATATATATATATATATATATATAATATATATTATACATATATTTACATATAAAAGCTTTTCCATTTTGTCTTTTCTGAAGTTCATTTTATTAAGCAAAGTAATGTAATGTAGTTTCATATAGCAACTTTACAGTTATATAGTACAACAGTCAGGGGGCTATTAGTGAATATCAACTTGCTCTCAATCACTTTTAATTAATCATCATGTAAATGGAAACATTTCTTATTGACAAGAAAGTCTGGATCCGCTTGAATAGCACCTACTTCAATAGCACCTCTCAACCACCCCCCTCCAAAAAAAAAAAGTAGCTACATCCCTGATTGCAGTTCAATTATCAAGAATCAGAAAAAAAAGGCAAGAAAACTGTGGAAACAAGAGAAACCAGAGAAGTTTTAATGAAATCACTCGGAAATTACTCTTTTCTAGATAACTAACGAAGTTTTCCGTAAAGGTGCAAAAAATGGCAAGAAAAGTGACTCCTGATAAAAAACGTTTTATTTATTACTATATATTATTCAGTTTAATAGGCTTTAAAGGTGCAGAGGGCTGTCCAGTTGGAGGATGTACACAATTATTTCCCTACTGCAACTCCTGGATATTTGAGCAGTACCTCTGTAAGTGCGACTACATGGGTCTCTATTCTGCAACTTTACCAGGTTTTCTTCAAATGATTAGTAGTGTTGAAAGAATTTCGAATCTCTCTACCCTTGACTTCTAGGTTAATTTAGTTGTTGTCGTCGTCTCCTAGAAGGCTCTATGCAACATAGAACATAATACGGCTCCGAATCAACTGTAAAAAAGATCCTTAACTCTCTTTATGAAGAGTCCAGACTACAGCTTTCTGGAAAAATGAGAAGGAAAATTACTTCTGTTCCATTTTCAACTTTGAGCTGGAAGAGGATTGTCCACGGCGGAAACCCTACAAACTCCTTAACAATCCAGAAGATCTGTAAAAATTCCTAAATTCCTGAATAAAAAAGTTTGCCCTTAAAAGACCTCAAGAATCTCCATTACAAGGGGGGAATTCCTAGAATGGAAACACTGTTGGTCGCTTATATTCAATAAAACAAGGTAATAGACACGTGAACATAAGACACAAACTGCCATACTCTAACCTGTCAATTATACAACTATGTAATCTGTCACGGAAGAGAAATTCCTGCAAACACGCTAAGCTTACAATATTGAAATTAGTCATCTAGGAAATTGACATTTGACAATTTATCTGTATCTAACATGGAAAAACTTAAAAATTTTCACCAAAGTTTACATATTTTCCCCTGGATTTTCAAAATCTTTTTTTTTTTTTTTCACAAAAAAATTATTCTGTATCCTCCGAGAAAGGTATAATTCATAAGAACATTTTTGTATGATTATGCAATTCAAAACTTTTAGAAATTTCCTTTTTAGTCCTCACAAACACTATTATTTGCACTACTAAAGGTCCTCAAATCTCACAAGAACATTTTCCATGAACCATGTGTGTGCAAAGAGGGAAAGAGTGGATTTCAGGTCCTTTGAAAGCCTCCTAGAAACAAACAAAATAGACATACACGAAGAATGCTAGCATGGCACCTGGCCATTGACAATCTTTATCCCTCCACCACAAAAATAAAGAAAAAACCTTACAGTTTATTTCATAATGGGGGGGGGGCAAACCCAATGGGGGAGGGGGTTGCAACCCATGCTTGACACTTTTGAGTAAAATCACATGGTATGGCGCCATAACTGAGATTTTGAATAAATAGTTCCTTGTGTTAAATCTAATATTCAAAATTTATTTTTCTCTATAGTTAATTTATATCTCTTGTTAATTTTTCTCTTGTATGACTTGAATAAAGAAGAAATAAAAATGTGGAGGAGACGAGTACACCTCATCATATCTGCTATTCCACTTTAGATAAAAAAGGGTGTAAGCTACTTGTTCCTTTGTTTGCCCATCTTGTGTATAATAGTATTTTTTTCTACTGACACATGACCATGTAAAGCAATAACTGATCCAGGATCACAAATTTTATTTTGGGGTACTTGATAACAGTGAGGAGGGGGGCTCTAACTTTTGAATGTAATTAAATACTAATAGACTATTAAAACTACTTTTAATATTTTGTCTAAGTTTATTCTTTGCAAAAAAGTAATATTTAAAACAAACAGTTCTGTAAATACATCGCACAATATAAGGAATTTATTTATTTATTTTTTGTTATCGGAAAATATATCTTATCCCATAATACCCGATATAAACATAAATGATTGCTAAGTCAAACATTCTTTTGTTGTAACCAGAGCCGGAGTTAAGAGTATAGTCCTTCTAATGAATTTGCTTGCGCCCCCGTACCAAACAGGTTGTGTGTACTACTTTCAAGTAATTGGGTTACCAGGGTCATTTGCCTATTACAATGAGCTCTACATGGCTTGGCAGACATGTTTTTTTTTTTATTATGACACCGATAGTATAACTTGATTGGTGATTAGGATTTGAATTCTTTTTTAGGTAAATCCGTGGTCATTCATCTGTAAGTTGATTAGTAGGTTTTTTTTTTAAAACTTGGCTAATAGGTTTTTAAACCTATTACTACGAACGCTACATGCATTCCATTTTTAGAACTAGGAGTGAGATTGTGTGATGCTATAAGACTGGTTTCGTTTCATGGGTTCATTAATAGAAGGACTAATGTTTTTGAAAAGGGTAATTACTTCTTTAGTTTACGAGATTTGCGAATTTTTTGCGAAAAGATATTTGCGTAAAGGTATTGCGAAGGTTAAGAATGCCTCACGGGTAATTAAAGAATGAGATGCTTGCATCAACAATACAAAGAATAAGCTCAGATACTTAATAGATTTGACACTTACAAGAGACATTGCTAGAAAGTATTCAATAGCTTAATTGAAAAGTAACGATAGAATGACATTGTGACTTGACCTAGCTTTACCTCGCCGATGTGGTCTGTATAATACATAAGTAAAAACGTTTGAAAAATATTGTCAATTTAAAAAGAAATGGCTGAAAAGTGTTTTTGAGGGGGATGGGTTGCATGGAGGGGTGAGTTGCACGAGGGTTCAGTTAAAGGGGATACAGTTGCACGGGGGGTTTCGGTTATACACGGGTTCAGTTACAAGGGGGATTCAGTTGCACGGGGGTTGAGTTAAATGGGAATTGAGTTCCACGAGAGTAGTGCTTTGTCGTGGTTTAGCCGTGAGGTCCCTTACCACAACCCCAAAGGGCTCCGATCCCCCCACCCCAACCCCGGGTCCGGGGTCCCGAAGGAACCCCGGTCCTCAAAGGTTCTCTAGGCTCCCAAAGGGGCCGTGGTTTACCTTGTAACTTTTACATTCTCTTGATTTTCAAAGTTCCGTTTGAAGGACTCTGTTGTTTTAAGCCAGTGTGATTTTTTCTTTACATGGTGTTCGTTCAAAAAAGCGAGAATTTCTGTTAAATAAATAATTCTTATATTTTTTCCCTCCGTTCAATTGAAGGCGAGGATTTCTGTTAAATAAATAATTGTTATACCTTTTAAAATGACTACGGGGTTTGAGGGGGCTCTATTGTTTTAAGCCCGTTTGATTTTTTCTTTACATGGTGTTCGTTCAAAAAGCGAGGATATTCCGTGTGATTTTTTGGGAGTTTAATGAATTTATTAGTTACCGAGAGTTCAATGACTCCTCCCCTCAATGACTTCCAGGGGTTTTTATGACTCCTCCTCACAATGAATTCAGATGGTTTTAGGACTCATCCCCTAGCCATAACTCCATTCAACCTTGAGCGAAGATATAAAAGTTTGATGAAGTATTTTTCTGCTTAACAACTACATTAATAACTTCCAAGATGATAGCTTTTTGTACATAACTTAAAATGTCAAAATATGCTTACAGTTCTAGCAATTGCGCTCTGTGATTGGTCAGAGGGGACACGATGTGACTTTCCCACTGGTATTCTATGACAGGTTATTGACACTACCTAATCTATTGCATGTATTAAATCAGTATTTTTTACGCAGTGGAACGATAAACACCATAAGTCATATCTTTTAAAAAAAAAAAGTGAAGATGGAACATTTTAATAAAGTGTGTTTACATAACAAGGTTATTGTAGCATTGAATGCTGACAAAGAGAAGTATTTAAACTTTGAAACAAGTACAGGTGGTAGCACTATTGGAAATGTATGCATGCATTGTCATGACAGTAAGGAATTAAATTTCTTTGGAATACCGAAAAAATTCAACTCTTATGTTTGGTGGTTATGCGAGATTGAGATCTCCAGAGATGATTGCACTCAAAGAGAATGCCAACATAAAAATAATCATGATGATAGAGACAACTCCTTGCTACTGTTCAGGTAACACATTCCCTACTGATACATCCAATCGTCACCTTTCGGGTATTAGCATTCAACGGAAGATCAATAAAAGAAAGGCCTACTCTTCTACTAATATCGTAAAACCATATCTTGTCTACGTGCCGAAACTGTTACCTGTGTAAAAATAATGTGATAATAGACAGTGAAATTGCCAGAAAAATAAAAAGGGCATTGTCAGAAAATATCACGATGGAATATAAAGATGAATCGATGAAAAAACAAAGCACCAGCAAACGTTACTGCCATTGATCAAACAGTCATTGAACCAAATAATACCAAAAGACGAAAAGCATATTGAGCCTGTTGATGAGACACCAGTAAAAATTGTGTATGACTCAAATGGAATAATGATTATTCTACTGATTACGAACTAAGAGAAGACAATAGCTATAATAATCAAGAGAGAACATGGTGAACTATTTATGGAACAGATTCAAAATGTCCAAAGTTAATCATTGATATTAATAATGTATCGTAATATATTTTTTTTGTTAATATTCTACATAGCATTATTTCATTGAAAATATATTATGCATTACATTGTTATGTGTTCATTATTTTTAGAGTAAGCTAGCATATCAAACATTTAGAATGTCTAATAAAACGTCGGAGATGTAAGAAAAGGAATTTGCATACATCTATTGTCAGACACATGGGAAACAAATTCTTTCTTGAATTCGCCTCCTGGATAAATAAAAAAAAAGACATTTCATTCTAGGGTTTTCAGACCTAGGTTTTTTAGATTTTCGTGCGTGCTCGACTCCTGGGTTTATTATTTGAGAAGTTAACTTTAGTATTTTGTGGTTTACGTGCCTGAAATCTTGAATTAGAATTTTTAATTAGCTGTTTAGGTTTCAGACATAGTTTTTTAGATGTTCATGGGTGTTCGGTTCCTGGAGGGTTTTATGACTCCTCCTCTCCAATGAATTCAGATGGTTTTAGGACTCGTTCCCCTAGCCATAACTCCATTCAACCTTGAGCGAGGATATAAAAGTTTGATGAAGTATTTTTTCTACGTAACAACTACAAGTACATTAATAACTTCCAAGATGATAGGACAGTATGACACAGAATTTATCAGTTACCGAGAGTTCAATGACTCCTCCCCCCAATGACTTCCAAGGGTTTTATGACTCCTCCCCACAATGAATTCAGATGGTTTTAAGACTCATCTCACTAGTCATAACTCCGTTCAAACCTTGAGCGAAGGTATAAAAGTTTGATGAAGTATTTCTCTACTTAACAACTACATTAATAGCCTCCAAGATGATAGGACTGTATGACACCGAATTTATCAGTTTGAAAAAATCATCTTGCGGTGTTATATTCGAATGTGCTTTTTTATTATTGTCTATGGATCTCGAAGAAATCGACTGTTATCATTGGTTAGTGAACTATAATCTGTTTTTGAGTATGATAAAAGCTTGTGGAGTACTACATTACGTTTTATAAACAGACTGGGATTCTATGATAGAGTGATTACACCACTTAATAATACTGGTCAGGAACTGAGAAAATGTCCAGGAGGAAGTCAGTGAAATTGCAGCTTTTTCGGAGTTGAAGCACTCTACGTAAAGGGCAATGTACCTACAGATAAAAGTTTTAATTCAAAGTGTGACCCTAGGATTCCACTTTTCAATCTAGAAGAGTTTTACTACTACTACTACTAACAACTCATCGCAGCACCAAGCCGCCTGAGGCCAACACAGCTACGCACGCTCCTCCTCCACCCCAATCTATTCAAAGCCTCCCTTTTTACACCCGCCCACGAAGTTCCCATTTCCTTTAAAATCTTTCTTTATGACGTCCTCCCAACCCAGACGGGGACGACCTGCTTTCCGTTTAGCCCTAGATGGTTGGCCGAAAAGAACAATCTTCGGCAATCTGTCATCCTTCATCCGAACAACATGCCCTAACCACACCTCAACCTTTCTTTCATTATAGACCTAGAAAGTGGTATTGAACCACATTTTTCGTATAGCCTATTGTTTGAAATACGGTCAGTCAGCCGGGTACCCAGAACAATCCTTAAGCAATTTCTCTGGAAAACATCTAGCAAATCTTCATCCGCTTTTCGGAGCGTCCATGCTTCAGAGCCATATTTGACCACTGTCATCACTGTAGCTTCTAAGATTCTAATCTTGGTTTGCAGACTTATCTTCCTATTCTTCCAGACTTTTTTTAACTGTGAAAAAAACACCCTGAGCCTTGGCTATTCTATTTTTAACATCTTCACTGCTCCCACCATCTTTACTAATAATACTACCAAGGTAAGTGAAAATGCCCACCTGATCAATCTTTTCATTACCCAACGTCACCTTTTCATCTTCACTTATTCCTAGCCTTAGTGACTTGGTCTTCCTAACATTAATTTTCAAACCAATACTAGCACCCTGAACTCGCAAAACCTCTAAAACTTCATTCATTTGCTCAACACTTTCATCTAGGATGCTTAAATCATCAGCATAATCCAAGTCCAGGAGACTTTTTCCTCCCCATTTGATTCCGTGGTCTCCCATTGCCTTTCCTGTGCTCCTTAAAACAAAGTCCATCAAAATAATCCATATAAAGGGGGATAGAACACAACCCTGCTTAACTCCTGATTTAATACAAAACCAGCTGCTAACCTCATTCCTACCTTAAACCGCAGCAGTGTTTATTCTCGTACATAGCACTAATCACTTTAATGTATTTGTCTGGTATACCATACAAGGATAAAACCTTTACTAAAGCTCCTCTATCAACAGAATCGAACGCTTGCTCATAATCTATAAAAAACTAAGGACCAAAGGTGTTTGAAAACTTAGGCACTTCTCAATTATTAACCTAAGAGTGAAAATTTGGTCAACACATCCTCTACCTTTTCTAAAACCGCACTGCTCTTCTCTTAAAACTTTGTCTACGGCATCTCTCAGTCTAAAAAGTATCATATTACTAAGCAATTTGCTACCTACAGAGACCAGACTAATGCCTCGATAATTACCACACTCACTTTTATCACCTTTCTTATAAAGTGGCTTAATTAAGGTTTTCCTAAAATCATTAGGTACTTCCCCTTTTTCAAAAATCATATTCATAATCTCCAATAACTTATTTCTAACCTCAGAGCCACCATATTTAAGAAACTCATTTACTACCCTATCAGCACCTGGAGCCTTATTATTCTTTAATCCTTTTAGTACTGTTTCTAATTCCTGCTCACAAAACAAATCTTCCTTCACATCCAAGGTATCACAAACTTTTCATTTTCCTCTATATTTTTTCCTGCAACTCTATCTCGGTTAAGCAAATTCTCAAAATGTTCGGCCCATCTCGCTTTAGCTTTTGTCTTATCGCTAATTGCCACCCCATTCCTATCTTTAACTGGGACAAGTCCGGATTGACTACTACCTCTCAATTTGTTAACGTGCCAGTACAATATTTTACTATTATGCCGTCTAGCTGCATCTTCTAAATCCTCGGCAATTTTATCCATGGCCTCCACTTCACACCTCCTTAGTTCATATTTCAATGCTTTCTCCACTTTCTTTATATTTCTTTTGTTTTCATGTGATCTATCACTCAGATAATTCTTGTACAAGTCCTTTCTCCTTTCTATTAAAACTTAATGCTTTTTCACTAATATTCTTAGCTGCAGTTCTAGCTTTCTTCCCTAATACACCTTCAGCAACTTCACAAATTATTTTTCTAAAATTATTCCAACCATCTTCCACATTATCAAATTTTAAGCTCTCAAGTTTAGTATTCAACTGTTCCTGGAAAGTTTCTCTCAAATTTTCATCCTGGAGTCTACTAACATCATAACTTCCCGGGAGGTAATTACCCTTCCGATATTTCAGCTTTAAATTAACCCTTGACACTACTAGATGGTGATCTTTACTTTTAACATCAATAACAGCACTCCTATATACCCTAGTATCTTGTATTGATCCTGCCAGTCTTCGATTTACTATAACATAATCAATAAGGTTTGCTGTCTTACCATCATGTGAATACCATGTTAGCTTATGAGCCATTTTATGACCAAACACCGTATTGGTTATAACTAGATTGTTATTACCTACAAAATTGCAAAAGTCTGTATCCATTACTGTTTTCTTTTCCTACACCAAATTTACCTAAGCTGGGATACCATCTATCCATATTTCTACCAACCTGGGCGTTAAAATCTCCCAGCAATAACATCATATTTTCTACCTGGGACCTTGTCTATTTGCTCCTGTAACTGTAAGTAAAAATTCATCTGAGTCACTAGTATCTCCATCAGTCGGTTCTACAGGGGCGTATACTACTATAACTGATACCTTGAAACTTTCTAGTCATAAAATGAGCAATTAGTATTCTATTATTAATACCTTCCCAGCCTAAACAAGACTTAGCAGCTTCCTTATTCATCATGAGCCCTACTCCCTGTCTATGTAACCCATCCTTCCTGCCTGAGTAAACAAATTCTATATCACCTATTCATGCTTCCTACCCTGGGATATGAGTTTCTGAAACTCTCCTAATAGATCCAGTTCGAATCGTCTGAATTCGTCAGTCAAAATGTCGATACGATAGTCATTTTTTTTAAAAAATTGTCGTAACATTCCAAGTTCCAATTTCATGTTCTTTAAATCATTGAAATTTTTTCGCCTCAGGAAAAGCAATGATCCCGGATCACAGTGCAGGACGGGGATCACATATCTTCTCAAGTCTACACCGAAGTGCTTAAGCCGGCTTAGAACCGGTCCTAAATTTGAGGGGGGCTTTATCACCGTCCTCAAGACGAGGTTAGGTTCTTCGCACAGTGGATACCTAAGAACATACCTGATCATGATAAATCCATAAGACATGTTAAAAACTATTCTATATCATGGGACCATCGTTTGTGGATGTTTAAGAGTGAACTCTAAGTACTATTTTTATGTAAACATTTGTTGTTGTTTTTTTTTTTCTTTCTCAAAAAAAAAAAAATCTGTTAATACATTTAAGCAATAAATATCTTTAAGCTTAACCCGTCCTTGTTCTTTAGAATAGTTCTATTGTAAGCAAGTAACAAACTCTTTCCTGAAGTCACCTCTTGGATACACAATGCGAAAATTGTTTGTGGTATGGTAAAGAGAAAAAAAAAGTTACTTACTTGCGATTTTTTCATAATTTCTTGAATTAAATTTCTACATCATGTAGCTAAGTGAAAATTGTTTTTTGATAACGAGAAAAAAATAAGTTACTTACTTGCGATTTTTTCATAATTTCTTGAATGAAGTATCTGTACTGTATATCCAATCCAACATGTGAATTCAAGAAAGAATTTGCTACTTAGTTACAATTTTTTCACAATTTCTTTGAATGAAATTGTGTATCCAAGAGTTGACTTCAAGAAAAGAAATTGTTACTTACTGAGAATTTTTTAATAATTTCTTGAATGAAATTTCTACATCATGTAGCTAAGTGAAAATTGTTTGTGATAAAGAGAAAAAAAAGTTACTTACTTGCGATTTTTTCATAATTTCTTGAATGAAGTATCTGTACTGTATATCCAAGAGGTGAAATCAATAAAGAGTTTGTTACTTACTTACAAATATTTTCATAATTTCTTGAATGAAATTTCCGTTATTGCGTATCCAAGAGTTGACTTCAAGAAAGAAATTGTTACTTACTGAGAATTTTTTAATAATTTCTTGAATTAAATTTTCTACATCATTTAGCTAAGTGAAAATTGTTTGTGATAAAGAGAAAAAAAAGTTACTTACTTGCCATTTTTTTCATAATTTCTTGAATTAAATTTCTACATCGTGTATCTAAGTCATGTAAACAATAAAGAGTTTGTTACTTACTTAGAATTTTGTCATAATTTCTTGAACGAAATGTCTTTGTTTATCCTGCAGGTGAATTCAATAAAGAATTTGCTACTTACTTACAATTTTTTCACAATTTCTTTAATGAAAAATTTCTGTATTGTGTATCCAAGAGGTGACTTCAAGAAAGAATTTGTTACTTACTTACTTACAATTTTTTCATAGTTTCTTAAATGAAGTTTCTGCATTGTGTATCCAAGAGGTGACTTCAGGAAAGAGTTTTGTTACTTGCTTACAATAGAACTATTCTAAAGAACAAGGACGGGTTAAGCTTAAAGATATTTATTGCTTAAATGTATTAACAGATTTTTTTTTTGAGAAAGAAAAAAAAAAAACAACAACAAATGTTTACATAAAAATAGTACTTAGAGTTCACTCTTAAACATCCACAAACGATGGTCCCATGATATAGAATAGTTTTTAACATGTCTTATGGATTTATCATGATCAGGTATGTTCTTAGGTATCCACTGTGCGAAGAACCTAACCTCGTCTTGAGGACGGTGATAGCCCCCCTCAAATTTAGGACACTTAAACTCTTCTAGATTGAAAAGTGGAATCCTAGGGTCACACTTTTGAATTAAAACTTTATCTGTAGGTACATTGCCCTTTACGTAGAGTGCTTCAACTCCGAAAAGCTGCAAATTTCACTGACTTCCTCCTGGACATTTCTCAGTTCCTGAACAGTATTATTAAGTGGTGTAATCACTCTATCATAGAATCCCAGTCTGTTTATAAAACGTAATGTAGTACTCCACAAGCTTTTTATCATACTCAAACAGATTATAGTTCACTAACCAATGATAACAGTTGGTTTCTTCGAGATCCATAGACAATAATAAAAAAGCACATTCGAATATAAACACCGCAAGATGATTTTTTCAAACTGATAAATTCGGTGTCATACAGTCCTATCATCTTGGAGGCTATTAATGTAGTTGTTAAGTAGAGAAATACTTCATCAAACTTTTATACCTTCGCTCAAGGTTGAACGGAGTTATGACTAGTGAGATGAGTCTCTTAAACCATCTGAATTCATTGTGGGGAGGAGTCATAAAACCCTTGGAAGTCATTGCGGGGAGGAGTCATTGAACTCTCGGTAACTGATAAATTCTGTGTCATACTGTCCTATCATCTTGGAAGTTATTAATGTAGTTGTTAAGTAGAAAAAATACTTCATCAAACTTTTATATCCTCGCTCAAGGTTGAATGGAGTTATGGCTAGGGGGACGAGTCCTAAAACCATCTGAATTCATTGAGAGGAGGAGTCATAAAACCCTCCAGGAACCGAACACCCATGAACATCTAAAAAACTATGTCTGAAAACCTAAACAGCTAATTAAAAATTCTAATTCAAGATTTCAGGCACGTAAAACCACAAAATACTAAAGTTAACTTCTCAAATAATAAACCCCAGGAGTCAAGCACGCACGAAAATCTAAAAAACCTAGGTCTGAAAACCCTAGAATGAAATGTCTTTTTTTTTTTATTTATCCAGGAGGCGAATTCAAGAAAGAATTTGTTCCCATGTGTCTGACAATAGATGTATGCAAATTCCTTTTCTTACATCTCCGACGTTTTATTAGACATTCTAAATGTTTGATATGCTAGCTTACTCTAAAAATAATGAACACATAACAATGTAATGCATAATATATTTTTAATGAAATAATGCTATGTAGAATATTAATACAAAAAATATATTACGATACATTATTAATATCAATGATTAACTTTGGACATTTTGAATCTGTTCCATAAAATAGTTCACCATGTTCTCTCTTGATATTATAGCTATTGTCTTCTCTTAGTTCGTAATCAGTAGAATAATCATTATTCCATTTTTGAGTCATACACAATTTTTTACTGGTGTCTCATCAACAGGCTCAATATGCTTTTCGTCTTTGGTATTATTTGGTTCAATGACTGTTTGATCAATGGCAGTAACGTTTGCTGGTGTCTATGGCAGGAAAATATCTTCAGGGGTAGTAATTTTCGTGATGTAGCAAATCAAACGTGCAATGTAAATGTAAGCCAGCAGTTTTTTATACCTGTTTTCATTCACAATTCAAATTATGAATTGAAATTTATTTTACCGGCTTTGGCACGTATGCGCAGGGAGGGAGGGGGTGCCGATAGCCCATGGGTAAGTGACTCATTTACCTACAATATTATCCCCAAATCTGCTGAGAAGCTGGTGCTTTTAAAATTGAAATGGCAGGCAGTGGATAATGGGCATACATGCTGGAATAAAATCCGTTTTTTTAGATTTTTATAGTTTTTTCCCCAAGGCTCTGAGTCAACTAATTCAAGTGCAGAAAAGTGACAATTTTGATAGTTTCCTCTCTGCTTAAACAGTGCTTTCCAGACAGTGAAATGTATGACTTACTGACATATAAAGGCATCTATGCATATGACTATTACTGCTCTTGCGCTCGGTTAAGTGAGGAGAAACTCCCTCCCATTGATGCATTCTATAATTTACTTACCGATAGTGAATGCACTGATGAGGACTATGAATTTGCTAAGCGGGTATGGGCTAAGGGTAATTGTAAAAATGGTTGGGATTATTATAGAATGTACTTGGCCAGTGATGTGTTAACTCTTTTAGACATTGGTTGCAAAAACACAGATCAAATTTATTCAGATTTGGGCTAGACATTGGCTATTATTTTTCAACACCGCACCTCGTCATGGACTTAATTCTAAAGATTAGTAGGGAGGAAATAGGTTTGATCACAGATGTGGATCAACAGCTATTTGTAGAAAGATCTATGAGAGGGGATATTTTTTTCATGGGGATCGCATCCTAACAAACGGATCCAACTGGCCAGAACTTTGCTGATGGTGTAAAGTCCAATGCTGTTTTTCTTGACATGAACTCATTGTACCCCTCGGCGATTTCTCACTACAGTTTACCATGTGGCAATTACAAATGGCTTGAAAATCCTTCTGACATCCCCGACATTCACACTGTCGTGGAAAATCGTTCACAAGGATGGTTCTTAGAAGTTGACTGACACACAACATTGGAATTTCATGACACTGTAAAAGATTTTGTTTTTCCGTGCATGAATAGACCTGTGACCAAGGAGTATTTGAGCCCATACAATCGGTCTTTGGTCGAGGATATGAACATGCATTGGACCACCTCCAAGCAGAAACTAATTGCAGATCTGGACCCGAAACAGAATATTGTTGTTCACAACGTCCTATTGCGGTGGATGGTCAGCAATGGTTTCAGGGTCACAAAAATACACAGGGCCCTGCAATTCAATCAGAAACCTTACTTGAAATCGTTTATTGACACTTTTGTCAGTAAACGCTCACAGGCAAAAAGTAAAGTCGAAAAAGAAATGCATAAACTTATTTTAAATTTAGCTTTTAGCAAACGTTTGAAAGAGTACGAAACAGATCATGTTGTGACGTCGTAACATGTCCCAAAGAATGTGCACGAATTATCGCCGACCCCAACTTTGCAAAATTCACAGGAATAGACCCGAATATGGTTCTGCTACACAGAAAAAAGAGAAATGTTGTTCTGAATAAGAATATCGCTGGGGGTGGGTCAGTAATTGAAATGTCCAAGAAACTCATGTTGTCGTTCTTTTACAATGTGTGCAAGGTACAATGGCAAAGGGAGGGAAAGGTTCAAGTTTACTATGGGGACGCAGATTCTCTGTTGTTAAAAGTTAAAACGGGGATTTATTAAATGATTTGGAAAATGGGTTGCTCATCAGCTCTAGGATGGATTTCACGAATTGGAATGAGAGCATCTACCCCGAGTTGGTGAAACGCCAGGCCCCCAATCATCTGTTAATGTTAAGTCAGAGACGGGGAGTGATTTAATATCCAATGGGCTGTTCCCCGGTCCCAAAGTTTACTGTGTGGAGACACACGGTAAGGATATGAAGCAGGCGTGCAAAAAGGTGCCTACACACTTTGTAAAAAATAATTTCGACATGAATGTCTACAGAAACTTTGTACACAGTTGTCTAGTGCCAAGAGCAAAAGTCCAGGCAATTCGGTCTCTACAGTATAGGAACTATACTGTTAGAGTGGAGAAAAATGCCATGTCATGCATATCCGACAAGGTCTATGTGCTCGAGAATGATGTAAGAGTACTCCCCCACGGCCACTTTCGACTTTCAGATCGAGTTGAATTTGTAGACTATCGAAACCAACTCGGTCTGGATTAATTAACTTAAATTCAAAAAAAAGTACTCGGTGGGTGGGGGGGGCAACATCAAGTTCTCAATTGTCATCATCATTTTGATACTGCGGCTTTTGTATACAGAGTTTTTATTTCCGCTTTCCGCATGGCCTCGGGGATGGGATGGGGGGGGGTCCTGCCCGTGGCCGGCCTTCGGCCTCAGCCCGGCCTTCGGCCCCCGGAGGGGGGATTCTCATCTTTTAAATGTTGTAAATAGTGTTTTCTCATATTTTTCTATTCAAATATGCTCAACTGTGTTGCTATTCGTGCTGTATTTTATTTTTTTTTTTTTTCAAAAAATGAAAAATATTGTTCTTGTTGCTATTGTCCTTGTTGTACAAAAAGTGTTGTTAATAAATGAAAAATATTGCTTTTGTTCTTGCTGTATTTTAAGTTTTTTTTATTGTCAATAAATGAAAAATATTGTTCTTTTATACAAAAAGTGTTGATGTTAATAAATGAAAAATATTGTTCTTGTTCCTGCTATTGTCGTACAAAAAGTGTTGTTAATAAATGAAAAAATATTGTTCTTGTTCTTGCTATTACTGTACAAAAAGCGCTGTTAATAAATGAAAAATATAACTATTGTTGTTGTTGCTATTGAATAACGTACTAGGTAGACCTAAGGGAAAATTATTATTATTATGATTTATTCATTAGACAAGTATGTTTTACAGTTAGTTTTAGTCCAACTGTTGTCAACAGCAGTATGTATCAATTTAAAACACCATTCAGATCGTTTCTCAGTGGTCCCTCAATGTCGGGGAAAACGACACGTTTAGTTAAAATAATTAAAAATTGTAATAAAATTTTTTTGGAAAAACCAAAGAAAATTTACTATTGCCACAGTATTTGGCAGGAGTCCTATGATCAAATAAAAGCAATTGCCACTGCCACGTCCATGCCAATACAATTCATACGGGGACTTGACGTTTTCAATAGTATTGAACCAAATTTATGGCTGATTATTGATGATTTAGCTGAATCGATTGAACAGTTCTCACAGGAAATGCTACAACTGTTTACTGTTCTCTCTCATCATGAACACATTTCCATGACCCCAGTTCTACACAATCTGTTTCGTCAGAGCAAGTGTATGAGAACCCTTGCTTTGAATTGCACCGTCTATATTATCTACCGAGTTGTTCGTGATTCAAGTTCTCTAATAACTCTCAATAAACAAATATATCCCGGTGCTCCCAAATTTCTACTTTCAGCGTACAGTCAGGCGACAAATAAGCCCTATGGGTACATTTTGCTAGATCTTAATCAGAATACACCCGAGGATCTACGTGTAGTCACAGATATTTTTGACAAAGAAATTACTGTATATCTTCCGGTGAACAGTAGAAAGGACTATTATTGCCATCATGACATTGAAGAACCTACACGAAAATAGACACTTATTTTCCGTCTAAGCCCTTCAAAACCCCCACTCAGGAAGACCATACTCAAACATAGTGTTGACAAAGAATTTATTAATCTAATATCTGATCTTTGTTTAAATTTAACTGAGGGCAATATACACTTGCCAGAAGGTGTTAGACAACAGAAAAAGCAACATCGTTCCACTGTACGTGCTTTGGCTTGCAAAAACAAAGGAAAAAATTTTAAAAGAAAACGCCTCCTTCAATCGGGCGATAACTCTTTTGCTGCCAATAGTCGCAGGACTTGTAAACAGTTTTCTCTAGAAGGCTAAACCCTATAAATCGACTCGAATAAAACTTGTCCTCTCACCCGTGGAACACTTTGAAGACAATTTATGCAAATTCATTAATGATGAAAATATTGCCGATGATAAAAAGCTAGTTTTATTTCAAGATACACTGCGTCGTGTGGGCAAACATAGACCTTATCGTGAGAGACCCGCCGCTGTCGCTGTCACAGATTCCCCAAACAGGAAACATCTCAAGATTCTGCAGCAACACAATCAAAGGAGAAGGAATTGAATTCCATAGTGACATCAATTGGAAACCTATTGCCAGTGACCTATCGAGAACAGAGTAAAAGAGTATTAACATATCTCATGTTGGAAGGTGGTGATTATTGAGTTCAAGTCGATAGCACTGGGAAATGAATTATAATTCAGGGAATAAGTTATAATCTACTTGATTTAATTTTTGATATGGTTTACAAATCGTAAAGGACTTATCATTTGACAATAATCTATACACCTTTCTAAATACATCAAATTTCCCCAAAAGTCTTATTGGCAATAAGCAAATTCTAAAGAAAGTCAGAGAATATAGTAGAGGTGCCAGCCCTCTAACCACGCCAACAACAACACCACCATTTAAAAAAGTAGAAGAAGAAGATTTTAAATCAATCTTGGAAAATACTAGCACTCCTAGTAGCAGCAATGATTTGATAACACCAACGATGATAACGGCTAGACAAAAGCGAAGACGTATTGATATCAACTCACCGTCACACGCACCACCCTCCAGTGTGCAAAAGGGGAGTGGACATTACACTACAAGTTTCGTTCAAAATGGATGAAGTTTTAAAACATGTCTATGAAAATATTGGTGAAGCAGGAAGTCTAAATTCCCCCACAACGCTTTCTAAAGTTGCTTCTGACATAGGTGGCAGCACATTAAAAAATACAAAAGAGTATCTAGAAAATGAACCGAGTTACACTCTGCATCGGAATCGTAGGGTTCGTGGCAAACAATATCGACAAACTAAAGACTTTTCCCTCTGCATATAATGCAAACTGATCTTTTAACTCTAGATGAGATTCAATCGCGTCACAATACACCCTACAAATATATTCTAGCAATCAGTGTCTTTAGTCACTTTGCATATGCCATTCCACTGCGATCAAAGAGAGATTTTGAAGTTGCTCAGGCTTTAGAAAGTATTCTTGAACATGATTGCTATAGAAAAATTTTAATCTGATCGCGGTAGCGAATTTGTTAATCCTCATGTGCAAAAGGTTCTATTGAAATATAATACAAAGTTATATTATAGTCACAGTCCGATAAAGGCTGCAATGGCTGAACGATTGATAAGAACGATGCGTCTATTAATTTCAAGATATTGCACGCTGAAAAATACTGCTGCTTTTATTCATGATTTAGATAAAATCATGCAAATATATAACCAACGACCACATCGATTCCTGTCCGGTGTTAGCCCTCAGGAAGTTCATTACAGTGAAAATACATTTGATGCTTTTCTAAAGCCATATTCCAGTGAAAAAAACGACAACAACTAAAAATGTGAAGAAGAAATTCAATGCTGGCGATACTGTTCGAATTAATAGGACCACCAATATTTTTGAAAAGGGGAATTATTTATGGAGCACTGAACTTTTTAAAGTGTCCAAAATCCTAGATACTACACCCATGTCATATCGGCTGCGAGACACCAAAGATGATGAGATCCTCGGCGGTTTTTATGAATATGAACTACAAAAAATTAGAAACAGTAGTGAAATTTATCAAATTGAAAAGATATTAAAGAGCCGTACTTGCAGGGGCAAAAGATAGTTGCTTGTTCGTTGGCTAGGATACAACTCTGATTTTGATTCTAGGGTTGCAGTTGAAGACATTAACAATGCCCAATGATTTCTACGTGCCATTCATATCAAATGTCTCCGATCCTCTCTACAATGATTTGAATAAAACGAGTGATTTTTGGACGAAACTCTCTCCCCCACTATCAAATCGACGGCGCGTATGAATTGGCTCATGTCGACTGTATTCTCAAAAATACATATGACATCCTGAGAAATACCGTGTGTATGAGATAAAAGTTATACCATTCGATTGGTCACTCTTTGCCGAGTATGAATGGGTTGAAGCACTTAAATCTAGTGAATATCCTTATGACAGATTGAAATATAAATAATATGGTACTATTACGGATTTGTGTGCAAAAATCAATAGAAAAATCTCATATCGTAGGAATGGTTCATTCCATTTTAATTATTCAATGGAACAAGATAGGATTTACATAACCTCACCTGTTGGCGCTGAAATGATTCATCTCAATGATAATCTGAGAGATGTTCTTGGATTTAAACAGAATATAATCAGCGGCAAAATGCTGCAATTGTTAACAGGATGGATCATGTTATTTTTGCTGATTATCGACCTGGTTTCGCCTCGGACACTTGTATATTTCTCTATGCTTCATTTGTTGAAACATCCAGACTTGGCAAAAGCAATGTTTCCCTCCTACGAGTTCTTGAACGAAAAACCAATCAAGAACATTTTCATCATTACAATATAAAGCATCTTCAGTATATCCCCTTATACACTTCCTATTTGAAACTCTGCCAGTTAACACTAAGAGCTGAATTAGGTGGTCCCCTAGCAATATCAAAAGTTAGGCTGTGGTTACATGCCATTTTCGACCCATCGTTGTAGGTGTTCAAAACAAACAAAATGTCTAATAGAAAAGTGGTATGCATTTGTCCTGATATTGACTGCTATGTTAATACTCTTGGCCCAAGATAACTTGGCAATGGAATGGACTATTAGAAAGGTCACTCATCAATGTCTGGCTATGGTCTTGGCAGTTGGTTTGCTAAGCTGTTTCGCTCTGCACTACCTCTGGCTAGAAAATATATTGTACCGGCTGCGACAGATTTTGCTTCCTCTACACTATACGATTGGGGCTCTGGCAAGGATTTTAAAAAAAGTGCTTCAGAAAATCTTAGGTCTAGTGCGCGAACCCTTGGCGAACAATTGAAATCTCAACAAAATGGAAAAGGTTTAAAAAGATCGAGAAACAGTGCACCACTCATCAGTCTCTACTCAGGTCAGAAACGAAAGACATAACCCCTGTCAAAGAAAAGAAGGAAAATGACAACACATACAGTAAACAGAAGAAGAAGAAGCCCCAGGAAGAGAATTGTTAGATCGAAACTGGATTTCTTTTCATAGACTGAACAATGGCATATCTACCGCATAAGGATTCCAACCTTCATTCACTTCATCTTTAAATTTATTCAATGCAGAAAATGTTGATGTGAGTTTAACATATGGATACTATGAACAATTTTATTTACAACAACCCCTCTCCGATAATATCCACTTTCAAATTTATTCCAATGAAGACTACTTTATGGATATGTCTTCAACATTTATAGATTTACAAATGAAAGTCCGGAAATCCGACAATGGAATGCCAGTTGGTGCTGATGGAATATCCTACTATAATTTTATATTACATAATTTATTTCGTCAAATCAGTGTCTACATAAATGGCACTTTGTGAGCACAAGCAACAATCTCTCGAATTATACAAGCTATATGCAGTTCTTGTTGTTGACACCCAAGTCATACAAGAAATTGAGAGGCACCTCCAATGCTTATGAATATATTATTGATACTAATAGTATGGATGCACTTAAAAATGCTACAAATAGTGAATTACATCTAGTTGGAAAAATATATCATGAAATATTTAATATACCCCAATGGCTACCACCAAATATTAAGGTGGATATAAAATTGACGCTTGATCCATCGAATTTCATTTTACGAAAGGAACTTCCTGCCAATCGTGATGTAACTCTCTCCCTCACCTCGGCAATACTACATGTACGAAAGCAGCAGGTTATGAGTTCTGTTGCTTTGGCAGTGAAAAACCTGACAGCCAGTGGAAATAATATTAAACTACATTGTTCCTCATACAGTCACCAATCAACATCATATTGCCATAGGCTCACGCACCTTCACCGACTCATCCTTTATCAATGGCGAAATTCATCAAATTAGCATTGGCATTTGTAAAAAGCGCTAGTGCAATAGGATCGTGGACTGACTGCCCACACAATTTGAGATGTTTGGGCTTTCATCTATTGTCTGCAAAGTAAAATAGAATCCCACTCTACAATCTATCTTTTGATAAATCCTATAGGACATTGTATGAGTTGACAATGCAAACCCTAGATCATGATTCACAACTATTTGAAAATGGTATAACCGAAGAAATGTTCGCTAAAACACATGGTATCATTGTAATAGACCTGTCTGGCACCCAGGATATGAGTATAGTACGAACGGGAAGCGTGCGTTTAGAGTGTACATTTGCTGACCCATTACCTGAAAGTATGGCACTAATCTCGCTAAATCAATTTGAAATCTATTGGGAAATCCCTCCCGAAGGCAGTGTTCTACTAGACCTTGCACCATGAACACCAGTCAAATAATCAATGTATTTAATATGGACCCCTACATGTCCAAATATAGATCCTATTGTCTACCCTCGGACTTCCTTGGAAAAATTCAAAGTGCAAAACAATACCCTAATCATTGTTAATAGCAGTCTGTCGACTGTGAATACCGGCCATTGGTTGTGCATCTTTCAAACAGTGAAGACAATTGAATTTTTTATCCTCTCTGCCTACCGTATACATTCTACACTCCATATTTCAGCAACTATATTGAGAGCTGTGGGAAAACTAATATTCAAAATCGGAAGAGAGTACAGGATCTGACGACTAAAAGCTGTGGTTTCCTGGCGCTGCTATATTACGTGTTCAGATGTCGCGCGGCTATACTTACAATCAGTTTCTCAACATTTATGTAGACAATTCAAGTGTGAACGACTTTATAGTGGAAAATATCCTCTCAGACCTGTATAATATTGATTTTAGTGCCCTACGAGTAAAGTGCTTAAAAAATGTATGTGAATTTTTTAATTAATAAAGAAAAGATGTATATATACAACAATGTCTTTATTCTTCAATTTAGATTTCTTCTTCTTCTTTGGTGTATAGGCAACTGTCGAGAGCCACTAATGCTGGTAGATTATTTGATTTCACTGTATATTGATCTTGATTGGCTGCAAAGTCAGGGTCACATTTTCTAAGTACAACGTCACTTCACTCTTGTCGTATATCTTTGTATAATCAATGATACTATTTCCATTCATATTGTGAAATTCACGTGTTTCAATCTGTCTATTTGAAAGCAATATCACATACAGTGTTTTCAAATGGTGAATCACATTCGGTAACTGCCAAATAAAAATCACTAGGTTTATAGTCATAATAGGCAGTGTCATCACAACGATGACGTAGAAACCAAATTGTCTTGTTACCCCAACAGCTGAATCGTAGACCTGATTCTTCCTCCCAAAATAATTTAAAACCACGACGATACCAATCTCGTAGAAATAAACACTAAAATCACGTTTAGGGTTCTTTCCAATCATGCCAGGGTAAGTTTTCTGCCACTGATCACATTTGTCATAGTGGCAATTGAAGCATAGTTGCCCTCTAGGGTGAAAGTCACAAATCTCTTCAAGATATAAATTACAGCCTTTAATTTGTGTTTGCATATCTTCTATGTAATTTACATGGATTGCATAATTGTCACTTTTCATTATATTCATCAATAATTGTGCAATTCTCATATGATGACCAACTGCCAAGAGTGTACACACATAGTGGACATGTATAGAACATTTTTTTTTGTTTCCGATGTTAACTCTCTCACAGGTAAAAAGAAACTGATCCAAGTTCGATAAATTCAGAGAGGGATGGGAGAGGAGTAACTCTGTGACGCTACATAACCTCTTTCGAAGGGGGGAGCCATCTACATAGAATCTATAGCAATGTTTTCGAAAGTATATCCACGATATTATTCTGCTTTGTTTCAATTAATATATCAATAAAATGAGTAAAAGCATTTGAGTCACGTTTGAAAAGCTTCATACAATAGTCCAATGGTGGAGAATCATTCCCCATTATATTGTCAAGTGTTCCCTGAGAAAATATCTTCCGTTGATGGGATAACTCGAGAAAATCATCATGCAGAATCAAATGTTTTTCCATAATCATAAGATTCGACCTATTTCTCTCTTTCCCAAATTTATTCATTTTTTAATCCTAACACTCTCACTGCTGACTTTAGACTAACCAAGATTCGTTCTACTTCAAGAATATTCGATAATCTTTGAAAATCTAACAAAAAGAAAGGGAACATTTTAGATTTCGAAACAATTTTATTGAGTGTGATCATACAACAATAATATATATTAGACATATACAATTACTGATATAGCTTATTGTCCTCTATATACTTCACTATTGCATTTAAAGCACTTTGAAGTCTATTCACATGTACTATATCAACTTTTGCAGCGAAACATAATTGATCCTCCAATTTAAATTTGCTCAAAGATAACACGTATCTTGCATATACCTCATCCCATTCAAGACAAAGCCGTGATCCTCTCATGATTTTTACCGTAGTGTTTGGTGCTCTTGTATCATTGCTGCTCCTGCTGCTACCAACTCCACTATCAACTTCGAATAGTGTAAAACATTCCACTCATTATTGCAAATATATCTTAATGAATAAATATAGTCAAACTGTTCTCACTCCTTGAATTCTATTCTCACACTAATAACAACTATACCAAAAATTCTTCCTTATATTCACTCCGATACTTTCCCGTCTTGTCATGCTCGTACTCAGTGCGCATGTGCATTTTCCCGTCAGTATTCTAAGTCCCTGATTGGCCTAGAAAGAGACACGCGATCTTGTATATCTCGCTCGTATTTGTAGCCCTCTGATTGGTTGAATCTTGTATAGTTCGAAATTAGAGAAGGGTTCCTACTTATATGCCTAAGGGTATAAATTACAACGCCTGCCCCGGGCCCTGGGGGTTTTCGACGACACTTGAGTTTTGTTATCTGACTTTTGAGCAATTTTTAACTTAATGGCTATCTCAAAATTTTTATTGTATGGATTTTAGGAAAAAGGCGCGTGGGAGGGGACTAGTTGCCCTCCAATCTCTTTTGACTCTAAAAACTGAACTAGAACATTCAATTTCCAATCAAATGAGCCATCTCCGAATTTTTTACGAGCATCCCTTCAATAAAAACCATAAATTCCCCCAGGGCATAACTTACAACACCTGCCCTTGGGCCCTGGGGGGCTGTGTTGACCCTGAGTTTTCGTTATATGGTCTTTGAACTATTTAAAAAAAAACTATCTCAAAGTTCTTATCGGATGGGTTTTGAAAAAAAAAGGGCGGGGGGGAGGGCTATTTACCCTCCAATCTCTTTTGACTCTTAAAAATGAACTAGAACTTTCAATTTCCAATCAAATTAACCCTCTTTGATGTAAATACGAGCACCCCTTCCATAAGACCCATATATGCCCCCAGGGCAAAGCTTACAACGCCCGCCCCCGGGCCCTGGGGGGTTGTGTCGACACCGGAATTCTTGTTATAGGATCTTTGAACCATTTTTAACAAAATAGCTATCTTAAAATTTTTATTCGATGCATTTGGGAAAAAGGGTTTGGAAGGGGAGCTGGTTACCCTCCAATATCTTTTGACGCTTAAAAAGTGAACTAGAACTTTCAATTTCCAATCAAATGAGCCCTCTCTGAAGTTTATACGAGCATTCCTTCCATAAGAACCATATATGCCCCCAGGGCATAACTTATAACCCTTGCCCCTGAAGACAGTGGGGAGAGTGTCCTGCTCAAACGTATAACTTCCAAAACTTTCAACTACGTTGAACAAAATGGCTCTATCAAAATTTTGATTGGATGTGTTTGGGGAAATGGTGGGCGTGGAAGGGGTGTCAGTTGCCTTAGAATCACTTTCGACTATCAAAAAGGGAACTAGCCATTTAAATTTCCAATTGAATCAGCCATTTCTTTAGTTTCTACGACAACGTTGCCTATACAAAACCTTATATGGCCCCAGGGCATAACTTACAGCCCTTGCCCTGAGGGATATCGGGGAGTTGTCATCCTCAAAGACCTAATTTCCAGAACTATAAAACTACGTTTAATAAAATGGGCTATCTCAAAATTTTGATTGGATGGGTTTGGGGAAACGGTGGGCATGAAAGGGGGGTTAGTTGCCCTCCAATCACTTTCGACTTTTAAAAAGTGCACTAGCTTTTTGAATTTCCAGTCGAATGAGCCTTCTTTGAAGTTTCTACGACAACGCCTTCTATAAAAAACATTATATTTCCCCAGGGCATAACTTAAAACCCGTGCCCTGAGGGTTTTGGGGGAGTGTCGTCCTCAAAAATATATTTTATATCTGGAAATTAACTACGCTAAACAAAATGGCTATCTCAAAATTTTGATTTGATGTGTTTGGGGGAATGATGGGCGTGGGGGGGGGGGGGGGGCTAGTATCCCTTCAATCATTTTGGACTATTAAAAAGGGCACTAGAACTCTCGTTTTACGACCGAATGAGCCCCCTTTGAAGTTTCTACGACGACCCTTTCCATATGAAGTGCCTCTGGGAAAAAATAAAATAAATAAATAAATAATAATAAAACATTGTAGCCGTATGGCCTTTACTATCGGCAACGCTATAGCTTTGCCTCTGATAAGCAGAAAATATTACACAATATGTCGGAAAATGTCTCTATCTCATAAATTGGGCATAGAATCCTGTTTTCAATTTTCACACACCCAGTTGCTGTTGATTTAATATTGACAGAGTATATACCCCAGGCCCTTAATGTGCAAATATTTACCTAGAATTGCCTCTTGGATCTAAATATAACCTTCATTTGCACTGAAAATGAACTTTACCCCCACCCCCATGATGTGCAAATATAGGCCTTTACCCTTTTTGGATATATTTATGGGTGGGAGTAGAGATAATTAGTGATGCAAATTAATGTTATATTTAGATCCAGAGTGCAATTTTGGATATATTTTCACACATTACGTGGAGAAGAACAGATTCAGTATGGACCTTATTTTGCTCCAAAGTGCAAATTAAGGTAATATGGAGGGTGGGGGTATATACTCTGTTTATACATAGATTCTAAGGACTTCAGGAATTTCTTAGAAAAACTGGTAAAACAAGGAAAAAGTGAAGATGAAGATTCTGCCATTGCAGAATGTGTTAATTAGAATTATTCTGCATATTGTCAAATAAGAAGTGTTTTCTTAATTTGTTTGTGAAAATAATTTTTCTTAATTTGGGGGGTGGGGGTATATACTCTGTTAATTAATAGGCTCTAAGAAATTCATAAATTTCTTAGAGAAACTGGTAAAACAAGGAATTAAGTGAAGATGAAGATTCTCCCATTGCAAAATGTGTTAATTAGGATTATTCTGCATATTGTCAAGTAGGAAGTGTTTTCTTAATTTGTTTGTGAAAAGTCCTTTTTGAGATTCCGAGGGATCAGAGGGTGAATACCACCTATACCTTGTATTGTCCCTAAATTGTATTTTCATTCAATTGGAAGTTGAAAGGGTTAGCACCCTTTTAATTAGTCAAAAGTGATTGGAGGGCAACTAGCCCCCCCCCCCCCCCCTCACGCCTATCAATTTCCAACACACATCTAATCAAAATTTTGAGATAGCGATTTTGTTCAACGTAGTTGAAAAGTGTGGAAATTATGTCTTTGAGGATGACAACCCACCTCCCCTCTACGGCTTTCAGCGCATGGGTTGAAAGTTATGCCCCAAGGGCAAATAAGGTTTTATGGAAAGGGTGGTGGTAAAAACTACGGAATGAGCTCATTTGATTGGAAATCAGATGTTCTAGTGCCCTTTATATGAGCCCCTTTAAAGCCCTCAGTGCATGGGTTATATAAGTTATGCCCCGAGGGCATATAAGGTTTTTATGTAACCTTAACCAGAAGTTCTAGTATCTTTTTTTACGATTGAATGATCAAAGGGTGGATACTCCCCCCGCACCTCTTTTTTCCCGAAATGCATCTAATAGAAACTTTGAGATGACTATTTGTTGTCGTAGAAACTTTAAAAAAGGCTCATTCGATTGGAAATTGGGGGGCAACTAGCCCTCTCCCACGCCCACCATTTCCCCAAACTTATCTAATTAAAAATTTGAGATGACCATTTTGTTCAACGTAGTAGAAAGGTCTGAAAATTATGTCTTTTAGGATGACAACCCCCCCCCCCCAGAGCCCTCAGGGTGAGGGTTGTAAGTTATATCCTGAGGGCATATAAGTTACATATAGAAAAGGTGATCATATAAACTTTGGAGAGGGCTCATTGGATTGGTAATCCGAAGTTCTAGTGCCCTTCTTAAGATTCAGAGTGATCTGAGGGTGGATCCCCCCACACCTCGTATTTTCTTGAAATGCATCTGCTAGACATTATGAGATTCGTTGTCTCAGAAACTTCGGAAAGAGCTCATTCGATTGGAAATTGAAAGGGCTAGTGCCCTATGTAATAGCCAAAAAAGATTGGAAGATAACCAGCCCCCCTCCCACGCCCACCATTTCTCCAAATAAATCCAATCAAAATTTTGTGATAGTCATTTTTGTTCAACATAATTGAAAGGTCTGGAAATTATGTTTTTGAGAATGACGACCCCACAGCACTCAGGGCATGGGTTGTAAGTTATACCCTGGGGGCATATAAGGTTTATATAGAAAGGGTAATCGTATAAACTTCGGAGGGGGATCTTTGGATTGGTAATCAGAACTTCTAGTGCTTTTTATTAGATTCAAGGGGATCAGAGGGTGGATGTGCCCCCCCACCTTTTATCTTCCCGAAATGAATCTGATAGAAATTTTGATATGGCCACTGCTTGTCGTAAAAACTTCGAAAAAGGTTCATTCGGCTAGAAATTGAAAAGGGCTAGCGCCCTTTTTATTAGTATAAAAGTGATTTGAGGGCAACAAGCCCCCCCCCCACCCTCACTCCCATCAATTTCCAATTTCAAAGGGATAGTCCCCTTTTTAATTGTCAAAAGTGATTGGAGGGCAACCAGCCCCCCCCCCACGCCCATCATTCCCCCAAACACATTAAATCAAAATTTTGAGATAATCATTTTGTTCAGCATAGTTGATTTCCTGATAGAAAATATGTTTTTGAGGAGGACAATCCCCCAAAACCCTCAGGGCAAGGGTTTTAAGTTATGCCCTGGGGGCTTATAAGGTTTTATAGAAGGCGTTTGTCGTAGATACTTCAAAACAGGCTCATTCGATTGACAATTAAAGGGCTAGTGCCCTTTTTAATAGTTGAAAGTGATTGGAGTGCAACTGGCCCCCCCCGCCCATCATTTCCCCAAACACATCCAATCAAAATTTTGAGATAGCCATTTTGTTCAGCATAGTTCATTTCCAGATAGAAAATACGTTTTTGAGGAGGACACTCCCTCAGAACCCTCAGGGCAAGGGTTTTAAGATATGCCCTGGGGGCATATAAGGTTTTTATAGAAGGCGTTGTCGTAGAAACTTCAAAAAGGCTCATTCGATTGGAAATTCAAAGATATCGTGCCCTTTTTAATAGTCAAAAGTGATTGGAGGGGAACTAGCCCCCCCCCCGCCCATCATTCCCCCAAACACATCCAATCAAAATTTTGAGATAGCCATTCTGTTCAGCGTAGTTGATTTTCACATAAAAAACAGGTTTTGAGGAGGACAATCCCCCACAACCCTAAGGGCAAGGGTTTTTTAAGTTATGCCCTGGGGCCATATAAGGTTTTTATAGAAGGCGTTGTCGTAGAAACCTCAAAACAGGCTCAATCGATTGGAAATTAAAGGGCTAGTGCCCTTTTTAATAGTCGAAAGTGATTGGAGTTTAACTAGCGGCCCTCCCCCCCCAACGACCATCATTTCTCCAAACACATCCAATCAAAATTTTGAGATAGCCATTTTGTTCAGCGTAGTTGATTTCCACATAGAAAATATATTTTTGAGGAGGACACTCCCTCATAAACCTCAGGGCAAGGGTTTTAAGTTATACCCTGGGGGCATATAAGGTTTTTATAGAAGGCGTTGTCGTAGAAACTTCAAAGAAGGCTCATTCGACTGGAAATTCAAAAAGCTAGTGCTCTTTTTAATAGTCGAAAGTGATTGGAGGGCAACTAGCCCCCCCCCACGCCCATTATTCCTCCAAACACATCTAATCAAAATTTTGAGATAGCCATTTTATTCAGCGTAGTTGATTTCCAGATAGAAAATATATTTTTGAGGAGGAAACTCCCCCACAACCCTTAGGGCAAGGGTTTTAAGTTATGCCCTGGGGGCATATAAGGTTTATATAGAAAGCGTTGTCGTAGAAACTTCAAAACAGGCTCATTCGATTGGAAATTAAAGGGCTAGTGCCCTTTTTAATGGTCGAAAGTGATTGGAGTGCAACTAGCAACCCCCCCCCCCGCCCTTCATTTCCCCAAACACATCCAATCAAAATTTTGAGATAGCCATTTTTGTTCAGCGTAGTTCATTTCCAGATAGAAAATACGTTTTTGAGGAGGACACTCCCCCAGAACCCTCAGGGCAAGGGTTTTAAGATATGCCCTGGGGTTATATCAGGTTTTTATAGAAGGCGTTGTCGTAGAAACTTCGAAAAGGCTCATTCGATTGGAAATTCAAAGAGATAGTGCCCTTTTTAATAGTCAAAAGTGATTGGAGGGGAACTAGCCCCCCCCCCCCCCCCCGCCCATCTTTCCCCCAAACACATCCAATCAAAATTTTGAGATAGCCATTTTGATCAGCGTAGTTGATTTTCACATAAAAAAACATGTTTTGAGGAGGACAATCCCCCACAACCCTAAGGGCAAGGGTTTTAAGTTATGCCCTGGGGCCATATAAGGTTTTTATAGAAGACGTTGTCTTAGAAACCTCAAAACAGGCTCAATCGATTGGAAATTAAAGGGCTAGTGCCCTTTTTAATAGTCGAAAGTGATTGGAGTTTAACTAGCCCCCCTCCCCCCTAACGACCATCATTTCTCCAAACACATCCAATCAAAATTTTGAGATAGCCATTTTGTTCAGCGTAGTTGATTTCCAGATAGAAAATATATTTTTGAGGAGGACACTTCCCCACAACCCTCAGGGCAAGGGTTTAAGTTATACCCTGGGGGCATATAAGGTTTTTATAGAAGGCGTTGTCATAGAAACTTCAAAGAAGGCTCATTCGACTGGAAATTCAAAAAGCTAGTGCCCTTTTTAATAGTCGAAAGTGATTGGAGGGCAACTAGCCCCCCCCCCGCCCATTATTCCTCCAAACACATCCATTCAAAATTTTTAGATAGCCATTTTATTCAGCGTAGTTGATTTCCAGATAGAAAATATATTTTTGAGGAGGAAAATCCCCCACAACCCTTAGGGCAAGGGTTTTAAGTTATGCCCTGGGGGCATATAAGGTTTATATAGAAGGCGTTGTCGTAGAAACTTCAAAACAGGCTCATTCGATTGGAAATTAAAGGGCTAGTGCCCTTTTTAATGGTCGAAAGTGATTGGAGTGCAACTAGCCCCCCCCCCCCCCCCCATGCCCATCATTTCCCCAAACACATCCAATCAAAATTTTGAGATAGCCATTTTGTTCAGCGTAGTTGATTTCCACATAGAAAATATATTTTTGAGGAGGACACTCCCCCACAACCCTCAGGGCAAGGGTTTTAAGTTATGCCCTAGGGGCATATAAGGTTTTTATAGAAGGCGTTGTCGTAGATACTTCAAAGCAGGCTCATTCGATTGAAAATTAAAGGGCTAGTGCCCTTTTTAAAAGTCGAACGTGATTGGAGTGCAACTAGCCCCCCCCCCGCGCCCATCATTTCCCCAAACACATCCAATCAAAATTTTGAGATAGCCATTTTGTTCCGCGTAGTTCATTTCCAGATAGAAAATACATTTTTGAGGAGGACACTCCCCCAGAACCCTCAGGGCAAGGGTTTTAAGATATACCCTGGGGGCATATAAGGTTTTTATAGAAGGCGTTGTCGTAGAAACTTCAAAAAGGCTCATTCGATTGGAAATTCAAAGAGATAGTGCCCTTTTTAATAGTCAAAAGTGATTGGAGGGGAACTAGCCCCCCCCCACGCCCATCATTCCCCCAAACACATCCAATCAAAATTTTTAGATAGCCATTTTGTTCAGCGTAGTTGATTTTCACATAAAAAACATGTTTTGAGGAGGACAATCCCCCACAACCCTAAGGGCAAGGGTTTTTAAGTTATGGCCTGGGGCCATATAAGGTTTTTATAGAAGGCGTTGTCATAGAAACTTCAAAAAAGGCTCATTCGATTGGAAATTCAAAGGGATAGTCCCCTTTTTAATAGTCAAAGTGATTGGAGGGCAACTAGCCCCCCCCCCTTCCACGCCCATCATTCCCCCAAACACATTAAATCAAAATTTTGAGATAATCATTTTGTTCAGCGTAGTTGATTTCCTGATAGAAAATATGTTTTTGAGGAGGACAATCCCCAAAACCCTCAGGGCAAGGGTTTTAAGTTATGCCCTGGGGGCTTATAAGGTTTTTATAGAAGGCGTTGTCGTAGAAACTTAAAAAAGGCTCATTCGATTGGAAATTCAAAGAGATAGTGCCCTTTTTAATAGTCGAAAGTGATTGGAGGGTAACTAGCTCCCCACCCCATCCCCCCCACGCTAATCATTCCCCCAAAACACATCCAATCAAAATTTTGAGGTAGCCATTTTGTTCAGCATAGTTGATTTCCAGATAGAAAATATATTTTTGAGGAGGACAATCCCCCACAACCCTCAGGGCAAGGGTTTTAAGTTAAGCCCTGGGGGCATATAAGGTTCTTATAGAATGCGTTGGTGAAAAAATCAGGTTTGATTTTTCAGAGGCATGTAAATATAGCAAAGGCCATAAGGCTTCAATGTTTTATTATTTTTAATTTAAAAAAAAACCTTACATAAAAATAAGTTTTCTAAGAAGAGTAAAGAACCATATTGAGCTCAGGACCAGCAGAAATTAATTCTTATTATAGTTAAAACTAAAAAAGACCCGAAATTACTGTTAAAGAATAAACAAAACCCCGAACGAACAGAAATTAAAATTAACTATCTTAACGTAAAGATAACTGGTGCAAACATAAATAAATGAATAAATCTTATATAGCTTCAATATTTTTTATTACTTTCCCCCCAGAGCTGCTTTATATGCAAGGGTTAAAAATACCATTTTGTTAAAAATAGTTGAAAAGTTAAGTAACAAAACTCTGGCGTCGACAAAACCCCCCAGGGCCCGGGGGCAGGAAGGGATTCTCGTATAAACTTCAGAGAGGGCTCATTTTATTGGAAATTGGAAGTTCTAGTCCAGCTCTTAAGAGTGAAAATTGATCGAAGGGCAAATACCCCCCCCCAAACGCCCTTTTTCCCCACCCCTTCCTTTGAACTAATTCTGTTTATACCTGAAGGTCCAATGAGAGTTAAAATGTTTTGGTATTAACACACACCTATTAAACATCTGCTCTCCTTCCTAACAAGGAAAGAAACAGAGAGTGTAAGGCAGTGGTGGATCCAGGGGAGGGGACACTCCCCCACAACCCTCAAGGCAAGGGTTTTAAGTTATACCCTGGGGGCATATAAGGTTTTTATAGAAGGCGGTGTCGTAGAAACTTCAAAAAAGGCTCATTCGATTGGAAACTCAAAGAGCTAGTGCCCTTTTTAATAGTCAAAAGTGATTTGAGGGCAACTTACCCCCCTCTCACGGCCACCTTTTCCCCAAACACATCCAATCAAAATTTTGAGACAGCCATTTAATTAAACGTAGTTTTAAGTTCTGGAAATTAGGTCTTTGAGGATGACAACTCCTCCACAGCCCTAAGGGCAAGGGTTGTAATTTAAGAATTCTCCGAATCCTTCCCATTATTTCTTATGGAAGAGATGCTCGTATAAACTTTAGAGAGGGCTCATTTGACTGAAAATTGAAAGTTCTTGTTCACTTTTTAAGAGTCAAAAGAGATTGGAGGGTAACTAGCCCCCCCCCCTCTTCCAAGCCCTAAATGCATCAGATAAAAATTTTGAGATAGACATTTTGTTAAAATAGTTCAAAGTTCTGATAACAAAAAACTCCGGTGTCGACACAGCCCATCAGGGCCCGGGCTAGGCGTTTTAAGTTATGCCCTGGGGCATAAATTATTAAGGGGGGTTCATAACTTAAGGGCAGGGGTTTTGTATGGGAAGAACACATAGGAAATCTATTATAATTATCCAATTATAAGGTCAAAATACATACTCTGTGATAGATGCAAAATTGCTTTGGCACACAATATCCTATTAAGGTCAATTCCAAACAGTCGTGATCCCTTTGTGTCAGCAAGTGAAATGGTCTAAATCCCCTTATTGGAGCTATTTTTTCAATCCATTCATTGTTGTCAATCGCTGTCCACAAGTTATGCAAGCTGTCTATTGTTTATATATAAGGTTCTTAAAGAGGTAATCGTATAGACTTTGAAAAAAGCCTCATTCGATTTGAATTGAAAGTTCTAGATCTGTTTTTTTAAAGTCAAGAATAATCGGACAGTAAGTACCCCCCCCCCCCCCATGCCATAAAAACTTGAAAGTTGTTGCAATCAAAAACGAACAAAAATTAATTTAAAAAACTTTCCGAAAAATAAGTTTTTCAAAGAAAAGTAAAGGCCATTTTAAACTTAAGCTCAGGAGATACAAATACCTGTTAAAATTCAAACTCAAAACGACCAGAAATTACTATTAAAGGATAAATGAAACCCAAAACAAACAGAAATTAAATAAGCAATCGTAGCAAAAACATACAACAAGTAATAAAATATGATTCGATTGAATATGAAAATCAAGCTTAAAACGAAAACAAATATTTTGCTATTAAAGTATAAATACTACTTAAAACGAACAGAAATTAAATAAATAATCAATGCGAACAACATACAATATATATTAATGTAAATGAATAAATAAATCTTAAAACGAGTGAAACTTAAAAAGAATATGCAAATCAAGTTTGAATCGAATAAAAATAACTACAAACAAGAGTTTGGGTATCGCCTCACAGCAGAAGCCTAAAACCTACTGCGTCATTGGTGCTTTACTGAAAACGAATTATATTACAAATATTTTCTTTTGTACTTAATATTGAAAATAAATATTAAAATTACAGTAAAATTTTGAACTGATGAGCTTTTAGCAATTAATATCATTATGCATCAAATATTCAGTTTAATTTATTAGTTCTTTTCAAGATTGGTCAAGACAAATATACGTAGTTTCACTACAAACAAAATTTGGATACTGCCCCCTTCTTTAACTGTAAAAACTTAAAGCCTTCTGTGTCATTGGTGCTTCACTGAAAACGAATTACTTGTATATTACAAATTTATTATTTTCCAGTTCTTACAGCATTGAAAATGAAAATATAAATTACAGTGAAAAAAAATCTTGAACTGATGGATCTTTCAACAATTAATATCATTATATGTCTAATATTCAATTTGATTTTGTTTGTACTTTCGAAGACTGTTCAAGACTCATATAGTTTTGCCATTTTTTTTTAACTCTGCCATTTTTTCTAACTAATCGTGTTAGTTTGTTATGAAAACATTCTATGGCTTCTATGCATTTCTATTTGAGCGGTAAACTGCACCTCAAACTTTGTGGAACATGCATTTTCTTGCATGAAACACCAAAATATGATAATATGTCAAGTTTCGGAGTGTTCCACCACTCGCAAGCAAGTGCCATTGGTATTTTTGAATCCGTATGGTCAATTTAGGTGGTGGAGGGTAGGCTAATTCTCGTAGCAGCCCCATTCCGTCGTGGTATGATTCACATTTTCAACACCTGGCTTCCGGACTATCATATAATCTACCAATCATACAGCTACCCCAAATCAGTATCAATAAATAAATGAAACCCAAAACGAACAAAAATTAAAATAAATATTAGAGTCAAACTCAAAACGAGCATAAATTAATATGAGTAGGGTTCAAAACCCCTGTGCTTTCTAAAAGCCAGAATATAATTTGTACTTTACTGAAAAAAAAAAATTCAAATGAGTTTACTGAAAAAAAATGTGCATTGTCAATTTAATATACATATGCTGATATTTATTCCCTAAAATCTTAATTAATTTTTGATTTCTTAATGTTACAAAAGTGAAAACATTTCAAAGAATTGTTTTCAGTAAAGCGCCAATGACGCAGTAGGTTTTAGGCTTCTGCAGTGAGGCGATACCCAAACTCTTGTTTGTAGTTATTTTTATTCGATTCAAACTTGATTTGCATATTCTTTTTAAGTTTCACTCGTTTTAAGATTTATTTAATCATTTACATTAATATATATTGTATGTTTGTTCGCATTGATTGTTTATTTAATTTCTGTTCGTTTTAAGTTTCATTTATACTTTAATAGCAAAATATTTGTTTTCGTTTTAAGCTTGATTTTCATATTCAATCGAAGCATTACTCGCTTCAAGATCTATTTATTCATTTATATTATAACTTGTTGTATGTTTTTTGCTATGATTGTTTATTTAATTTCTGTTCGTTTTGGGTTTCATTTATTCTTTAATAGTAATTTCTGGTTGTTTTGAGTTTGAATTTTAACAGGTATTTGTATCTCCTGAGCTTAAGTTTAAAATGGCCTTTACTTTTCTTTGAAAAACTTATTTTTCGGAAAGTGATTTTAATTAATAATAATAAAATATTGGAGCTCTATGGCCTTTACTATAGGCAACGCTATAGCGTTGCCTCTGATAAGCAGATAATATTACACAATATGTAGGAAAATGTCTCTATCTCATAAATTGGGCATAGAATCCTGTTTTCAATTTTCACACAGCCAGTTGCTGTTGATTTAATATTGACAGAGTATATACCCCAGGCTCTTAATGTGCAGATATTTATCTAGGATTGCCTCCTCGATCTAAATATAACCTTCATTTGCACTGAAAATGAACTTTACCCCCCACCCCATGATGTGCAAATATAGGCCTATACCCTTATTTGGATATATTTATGTTTGGGGATAGAGTTCATTAGTTATGCAAATGAATGTTAGATTCAGAGTGCAATTTTGGATATATTTTTGCACATTACGTGGAAAGAAATGGCTCTAAGAAATTCATAAATTTCTTAGAAAAACTGGTAAAACAAGAAAATAAGTGAAGATGAAGATTCTCCCATTGCAAAATGTGTTAATTAGGATTATTCTGCATATTGTCAAGTAAGAAGTGTCAAGCAAGTAAAACTGGTAAAACAAGAAAATAAGTTAAGATGAAGATTCTCCCATTGTAAAATGTGTTAATTAGGATTATTCTGCATATTGTCAAGCAAGAAGTGTTTTCTTAATTTGTTTGTGAAAAGCCCTTTTTGAGATTCAGAGGGATCAGAGGGTGAATACTCCCTATACCTTGTATTTTCCCTAAATTGTATTTTCATTCAATTGGAAATTGAAAGGGCTAGCACCCTTTTAATTAGTCAAAAGTGATTGGAGGGCAACTAGCCCCCCCCCCCCCTCACGCCTATCAATTTCCAGTACACATGTAATCAAAATTTGAGATAGCGATTTTGCTCAACGTAGCTGAAAAGTGTGGAAATTATGTCTTTGAGGATGACACCCCCCCCCCCCAACCCCCTCTATGGCTTTCAACGCATGGGTTGAAAGTTATGCCCCAAGGGCATATAAGGTTTTTATGAAAAGGGTGGTGGTAAAAACTCCGGATTGAGCTCATTTGATTGGAAATCAGATGTTCTAGTGCCCTTTATATGAGCCCCTTTAAAGCCCTCAGCGCAAGGGTTGTAAGTTATGCCCCGAGGGCATATAATGTTGTTATGTAATCTTAACCAGAAATTCTAGTGTTTTTTTTACGACTGAATGATCAAAGGGTGGATACTCCCCCGCACCTCTTATTTTCCCGAAATGCATCTAATAGAAACTTTGAGATGACTATTTGTTGTCGTAGAAACTTTAAAAAGGCTCATTCGATTGGAAATTGGGGGGCAACTAGCCCTCTCCCACGCCCACCATTTCCCCAAACTTATCCAATCAAAAGTTTGAAATGACATTTTGTTCAACGTAGTAGAAAGGTCTGAAAATTATGTCTTTTAGGATTACAACCCCCCCCCCCCCACACACACACACAGCCCTCAGGGTGAGGGTTGTAAGTTATACCCTGAGGGCATATAAGTTATATATAAAAAAGGTGATCGTAGAAACTTTGGAGAGGGCTCATTGGATTGGTAATCCGAAGTTCTAGTGCCCTTCTTAAGATTCAGAGTGATCTGAGGGTGGATCCCCCACACCTCGTATTTTCTTGAAATGCATCTGCTAGACATTATGAGATTTGTTGTCTCAGAAACTTCGGAAAGAGCTCATTCGATTGGAAATTGAAAGGGCTAGTGCCCTATCTAATAGCCAAAAAAGATTTGAAGATAACCAGCCCCCCTCCCACGCCCACCATTTCTCCAAATACATCCAATCAAAATTTTGAGATAGCCGTTTTTGTTCAACGTACTTGAAAGGTCTGGAAATTATGTCTTTGAGAATGACGACCCCAACTGCACTCAGGGCATGGGTTGTAAGTTATGCCCTAGGGGCATATAAGGTTTTTATAGAAAGGGTAATCGTATAAACTTCGAAGGGGGATCATTGGATTGGTAATCAGAACTTCTAGTGCTTTTTTTTAGATTCAGGGGGATCAGAAGGTGGATGTGCCCCCCCCCCCACCTTGTATCTTCCCCAAATGAATCTGATAGAAATTTTGATATGGCCACTGCTTGTCGTAAAAACTTCGAAAAAGGTTCATTCGGTTAGAAATTGAAAGGGCTAGCGCCCTTTTTTATTAGTATAAAAGTGATTGAGGGCAACAAGCCCCCCCCCCCCCACATTCCCATCAATTTCCAAGGCACATCTAGTCAAAAATTTTAGATAGCCATTTTATTCTGCGTTGTTGAAAAGTGTGAAAATCATGTCTTTGAGGATGACAACTCCCTCCTCCACAAGCCTCAGCGCAAGGGTTGTAAGTTATGCCCCGAGGGCATAAAAGGTTTTTATGGAAAGGGTGGTGGTAAAAACTCTAGAATGGGCTCACTTGATTGGAAATCAGATGTTCTAGTGCCCTTTTTATGAGTCAAAGTGATCAGAGGGCAGTAACCCCCACGTCGTATTTTCCGCAAATACATCGGATAGAAATTTTGAGATGGCCATTTGTTCAAAAATAGTCCAAAGATAATATAATAAGGCAATATAATTTATATAATTTAGTTTTTAATGTTGCATAAACTAAATCAAAAGGCATTATGTTGATGGTGGCCAATAAGACACCTCAACAATAGATCCAGAATAAAAGCTGGTATAAAGTTGAATCTTTTGGGGCTACTACTATTACTACTTCTACTCTTACAATTTAACTAAATAAAAAAAGAGTGTAAGTGTATCAAGGTTAACACAGAGCATAGATCGAATCTTTTGGGAATTATTTAAAGTTTTATTTGGATTAAAAATTGTAGAAAAAGTTTCTCCAACATACAAATATCAACTCAAACTATCGACTCTTATAGCAAAAAAACTGTAAAGATATATTTTTTGTTCCCAAAAATGAGCCAAAAATGACCAGAAATAAAGTCAAATGATCTTCCAAGCGTTAAACTACCACAAACTACTGTCAATAAATAAATGAAACTCAAAACTGACAGAAATTACAATAAATAGCTGAGTCAAAACCAAAACGAGAACAAATTAACATGAGTAGGGCTGATAACCCCCATGCCTTCTCAAAACCAGAACATAATTTGCGCTTTACTGAAAACAAAATACGTTTTAAATGTTTTCACTTCTTTTACTTTCATAATTGAAAAATTATCAAGCCTTTAAGGACTAAATATTAGTATATGTCAGTTAAACTGACAATCCACGGTTATATGTTTTTCAGTAAAGTGCAAATTATGTTCTGGTTTTGAGAGGCATGGGGGTTACCAGCCCTACTCATGTTAAGTCCATATTTTTACTTATGGAATCAAACTTTTGATTGGTTAACTTTGGGGAAATAGTGGTCACAGGAGAGGGCTAGTTTCCCCCTAGAATTTCTGATTAAGGTTACATAAAAACCTTATATGCCCTCGGGGCATAACTTACAACCCTTGCGCTGAGGGCTTTAGAGGGGGCTCATAAAAAGGACACTAGAACATCTGATTTCCAATCAAATGAGCTCATTCCGGAGTTTTTACCACCACCCTTTCCATAAAAACCTTATATATCCTTGGGGCATAACTTTCAACCCATGCGCTGAGGGCCGTAGAGGGAGGTGTTATCCTCAAAGACATAATTTCCACACTTTTCAACTACGTTGAACAAAATCGCTATCTCAAAATTTTGATTAGATGTGTGTTGGAAATTAATGGGCGTGAGGGGGGGGGCTATTTAGTTGTGCTCCAATCACTTTTGACTAATATAAACGGTGCTAGTCCTTTCAATTTCCAATTGAATGAAAATACAATTTATGGAAAATACAAGGTGTGGGAGGTATCCACCCTCTGTTCCCTCTGAATCTTAAAAAGGGCACTAGAACATCTAATTACCAATCCAATGAGCCCCCTCCAAAGTTTATACAATTACCCTTTCTATATAAACCTTATGAGCACCCAGGGCATAACTTACATCCCTTGGTCTTGGGGCTGTGGGGGGGGGGGGGGGGGGGGGGGGTTCATCCTCAAAGACCTAATTTCTGGACCTTAAATTACGTTGAACAAAATGGCTATCTCAACATTTTTATTGGATGTGCTTAGGGAAATGGTAGGTGTGGTAGGAGGGGTTAGTTGCCCGTCAATCACTTTCGACTATTAAAAAGCACACTAGCCTTTTCAATTTCCAATCAAATGAGCTCTTTTTTAAATTTCTACGCCAACAAATGGCCGTCTCAAAAATTCTATCACATGCATTTCGGGAAAATACGAAGTGTGAAGGGGATGGGGATATTCACACTCCGATCACTCTGAATCTTAAAAAGGACACTAGTACTTCTGATTACCAATCCAATGAGCCCCCTCAGAAGTATACGATCACCCTTTTTATGCATACCTTATATGCTCCCAGGACGTGACATACAACCTGAGGGCTTTGTGGGGGGGGGGGTTCCTAAAAGACATAGTTTCTGGATCTCTCAAATACGTTGAAGAAAATGGCTATCTTAAAATTTTGATTGAATGTGTTTGGGGAAATGGTGCACATGGGAGGAGGGGTAAATTGCCCTCTAATTACTTTCGACTATTAAAAGGGCACTAGCCCTTTCAAGTTCCAATTGAATGAGCTTTTCACGAAGTTTCTACGACAGCAAATGACCATATCAAAATTTTATATCAAACGGATTTCAGAAAAATACGAGGTGTGGGGGGGGGGGGGGGGTATCCGTCATCTGATCACTGAATCTTAAAAAGGACACTAGAACGTCTTATTATCAGTCCAATGAGTCCCCCTCCGAATTTTATGCAATCACCCTCTCCATATATACCTTATATGCCCCCAAGGCTTAACTTACAACCCTTGCTCTGAGGACTCGGAGGGGGGGGGGGGGTGGTTGTCATTTTCAAAGACATAATTTCTGGATTTCATTTACGTTGTACAAAATGGCTATCTAAAAATTTTTATTGGATGTTTTTGGGAAAATTGTGGGCGTGGAAGGGGGGTTAGTTGCACTTCAATCTCTTTTGACTGTTGAAAGGGCACTAGCCCTTTCAATTTCCAATCAAATGAGTCTTTTTTGAAGGTTCTAAAACAACAAATAGCCATTTCAAAATTTATATCAGATGCATTTCGGGAAAATACGAGGTGTAGTGGGGGGGTATCCACACTCCCATCACTCTGAATCTCTAAAACGGCACTATAACTTCTGATTAGCAATCCAATGAGCCCCCTCCGAAGTTTATACGATCGCCCTTTCTATATAAACCTTATATGCCCCAGGGCATAACTTACAGCCCTTGCCCTGAGGGCTGTAGGGGGGCTGGCATTCTCAAATATATAATTTTGGGACTTTTTATCTACGTTGAACAAAATGACTATCTCAAAATTTTGATTGGATGTGTTTTGGGAAGTGGTGGTCGTGGGAGGGGGGTTAGTGGCCCTCTAATCACTTTTCGCTTAAAAAGGGCACTAGCCCTTTCAATTTTCGATCGAATGAGCCCTTTTTGAAGCTTCTACGAAAACTCCTTCGATACTAAGTGCCCTGGTCTAAAACCAACTCTTGTGTTGCGGGCTCTGGGGGGTTGTCATCCTCAAATACATAATTTTTGGAACTTTCAACTACGTTGAACAAAATGCATATCTCAAAATTTTTATTGAATTTGTTCGGGGTGGGTGTGGGAGTGGGGTTTGTTGCCCTCCAATCACTTTCGGCTATTAAAAAGGGTACTAGCCCTTTCAATTTCCAGTCGAATGAGCCTTTTTCGAAGTTTCTACGATAACATGTGGCCATCTCAAAATCTCTATCAGATATATTTTGGGAAAATACAAAGAGGGGGATATCCAACCTCTCATCACTCTGAACATCATAAAGAGCACTAAAACTTCTGATTAGCTATCTAATGAGCCTCCTCTAAAGTTTATACTCTTACACTTTCCATATAAAAATTATATGCCCCCAGGGCATAACTTACAACCCTTGCCCTGAGAGTTTTCATCTTCAAATACATAATTTCTGGGCCTTTCAAACATGTTGAACAAATTGGCTGTCCTCCTCGAAAACATATTTCCTATGTGGAAATCAACTACGCTGAAAAAATGGCTATCTCAAAATTTTGATTGGATGTGTTAGGGGAAATGGTGGGGGTGGAAGGGATGTTAGTTGCCCTACAATCACTTTTGACTATTAAAAAAGTAAGTCCTAGTCATTCCAATTTTCAATCGAATGAACCCTTTTCGAAGTTTCTACGACAGCTCCTTCGATACGAAGTTCCCTGGCAAAAACAAGAAAATAAATAATACATTGCTCCAACATCGTTCTTTACTTAGGCAGTGCTATTGCGCTGTCTATGAAACCTTATATGTCCCCAGGGCATAACTTAAAAACCCTTGCCCTGAGGGCTATAGGGTGGCTGTCATCCTCGACTATATAATTTCCGAATCTTTCAATTACGTTGAACTTGTCTCAAACTTTTAATTGGATATGTTTGGGAAAATGGTGTGCGTGGGAGGGGGTTTGTTAACCTCTAATCACTTTCGACTATTAAAATTCCACTAGTCCATTCAATTTCCAATCGAATGAGCCTTTTTCGAAGTTTATACGATAACAAATGGCCATCTCGAAATTCAGATCAGATGGATTTCGGGAAAATACGAAGTGTGGTGGGGAGGGTATCCACCCTCCCATCACTTTGAATCTCATAAAGGGCACTAATTTTCTGATTTCCATTCCAATGAGCCCCCTCCAAAGTTATTCGATCACCTTTTCTATACATTAATAAAAAAAAAACTTTGCATAAAATAAGTTATTCAAAAAAAAGTAAAGAACTCTATTAAACCAAAAATGAACAAAAATGGAATCAAATAATCTACCAAGAGTACAACTACGACAAATCAGTATCAATAAATAAATGAAACCCAAAACAAACAGAAATTTAAAAAAAAAGTCAAACTCAAAACGAGCAGAAATTAATCTGAGTAGGGTTCTAAACCCTATGCTTTCTAGAAGCCAGAATATAATTTGTACTTTATTGAAAAAAATTCAAATGAATTTACTGAAAAAAAATGTGCATTGTCAGGTTAGTATACATATGCTGATATTTATTCCTTAATCTTATTAATTTTTGATTTCTTAAAGTTATAAAAGTGAAAATATTAAAAAAAAAAATCAGTAAAGTACAAATTATATTCTGGGTTTTAGAAAGCATTGGGTTTAGAACCCTACTCAGATTAATTTCTGCTCGTTTTGAGTTTGACTTATTTTAATTTCTGTTTGTTTTGGGTTTCATTTATTTTTTGATTTGTCGTAGTGGTAGATTATTTGATTCTATTTTGTTCATTTTTGGTTTAATGAAGTTCTTTACTTTTTTTTGAAAAACTTATTCTGTACAAAAAGTTTTTTTTTTATTAATATCTAGGTTTTTATTTAATTTTTCAGGGAGAATAACTGAGCCTCTTCTGAAGTTAAACAACCAAACCTTCCATAAAAACTTTTAAAACCCCCTGGGCATAACTTACAACCCTTGCCCCTAATCTCTGTTTTTTTTTTTTTTTTCAACCCCAAAAGCCTTGTTGTATTATTTTAGACTATTTTCAATAGAGTGACTATCTCAAAATTTCTATTCGACGCATTTCGGGACAATATGACGTGTGTGTGTAGGGGGGAGAGAGTAGCTGCCCTCTGATCACTTTGACTCTTAAAAAGAGCACTAGAGCGTCTGATTACCAATCCAATGAGCCCCCTTTGAAGTTTATATGACCACACTTTTTATGAAAACCCTATTTGTCCCCAGGGCATAACTTACAACCCTTGCCCTGAGGGCTGGGGGCTTTGGTTATACTCAAAGACATAATTTCTAAATCTTTCTGACAGGCTTAACAAAATGGCTATATAAAAATTTTTATTGTAAGTGTTTGGGAAATGATAGGCGTGGAGGAAGACATTTGCCCTCTGGTCACTTTCAACTAATAAAAATGCACTAGTCCTTTTAATTTCCAATCGAATGAGCCCTTTTTGAAGCTTCTACGTCAAAACTTTCTATAAAACCGTTATATGCCCCAAGGGCGTAATTTACGACCCTCGTCCTGAGGGCTAAGGGGGGAGGGTTGTCATCCTCAACAGCATAATTTCCAGACCTTTCAACTACGTTGAACAAAATGGCCGTATCAAAATGTTGATCGGAAATGTTTGGGGAAATGATGGGCGGGGGGGGGGGATTCTCCCTCTGATTACTTTCGACTATTATAAAGGGCAATAGCCCTCTCAATTTCCAATGGATAGAGCCCTTTTTGAAGTTTTTAGACAACACTTTCTATATGACATTATAGGCCCCCAGAGCATAACTTACAACCTCAGCCCTGAGGGCTGTGGGGGTTGTCATACTTAAAAACATAATTTCTGGACCTTTCAACTACATTCAACAAAACTGCTATATCAAAATGTTGATCAGAAGTGTTTGGGGAAATAATGGGTATAGGGGGGGGGGCATTTGCCCTCTGATCAGTTTTGACTATTAATAAGGGCACTAGCCCTCTCAATTCCCAATTGAATGAGTTTTTTTAATCTTCTACGACAACGCTGGCAAAGACCTAATTTCCAGAACTTTCAACCACGTTTAACAAAATGTCTATCTCAAAATTTTGATTGGATGTGTTTGGGGAAATTTTGGAAGTGAGAGGGGTGTTAGTTGCCCTCTAATCACTTTCAACTATTAAATAGGCACTAGTAATTTCAATTCCAATCGAATGATCCCTTTTTGAAGTTTCTACGACAACGCTTTCTATAAAACCTTGTGTGCCCCCAGGGCATAACTTACAACCCTTGCGCTGAGGGTTCTGGGGAGAGTGACATCCTCAAAGACATAATTTCCGGACTTCTCAACTACGTTGAACAAAATGGCTATCTCAAATTTTTATTGGATGTTTTTAGGGAAATGATGGGCGTGGGAGGGGTGTTAGTTTTCCTCCAATCACTTTTGACTATTAAAAAGGGCACTAGCCCTTCGAAGTTTTCGAAGTTTCTATGACAACACTCTATAAAAAACTTATATGCCCCCAGGGAAATAATTTATAACCCTTCCCTTAAGGGGTGTGGGGGGGGGGGGTTATCATCCTCAAAGACATAATATCAAGAACTTTCAACTACGCTGAAAAAAATGGCCACCTCAAAGACCTAATTTCCAGAACTTTAAACTATGTTAAATAAACTGGCTATCTCAAAATTGCAATTAAATATTTTAGGGAAATGGTGGGTGTGAGAGGGGGGTTAGTTGCCCTCCAATCATTTTCGACTATTACAATGGTTACTAGCCCTTTCAATTTCCAATCGAATGAACCCTTTTTGAAGTTTTTACAACAGGGATTGTTATAAAAACCTTATCTGCCCACAGGGCATAACTTATAACTCTCACCTTGAGGGTTTCTGGGGGGGGGGGGGTTGTCATCCTCAAAGACCTAATTTCCAAAACTTTCAACTACGTTGAAAAAAAGTAGATGTCTCAAAATTGTGGTTGGATGTGTTTCGGGATATAATGGGCGTGATAGGGGGGCTAGTTGCCCTCCCAAAGTTTTGACTTTTAGAAAGGGTACTAGCCCTTTCAATTTCCAATTGAGTGAGTCCTTTTTGAAGTTTCTACGACAACGCTATCTATAAACCCTTATATGGCCCCAAGGCGTAACTTACAAACCTTGCCTTGAGGGGTGTGGGGGGTTTGTCATCCTTAAAGACATAATTTTCAGAACTTTCAACTACTTTGAACAAAATGGATATCTCAAACTTTTGATTGGATGTATTTGGGGAAATGGGGAAATGGTGAACGTGAGAGGGAGGTTAGTTGTCCTCCAATCACTTTCGACTTTTAGAAAGGGGACTAGCTCTTTCAATTTCCAATCGAATGAGCCCATTTTGAAGTTTCTACGACAACTCTTTCTATAAGAACCTTATATGCCCCCAGGGCATAACTTACAACCCTTACCCTGAGGGCGTTGGGGGGGGGGGGGTTCTCCCATCCTCAAGGACCTAATTTCCAGAATTTGGTTAGCTTTCAACTACGTTGAACGAAATTGATAACTCAAAATTTTTATTGGATATGTTTGGGGATATGGTGGGCGTGAGAGGGGGGTTAGTTGCACTACAATCACTTTCGACTATTAAAATGACACTAGCCCTTTTGATTTCCAATCGAATGAGCCGTTTTTTAAGTTTCTACAACATCGCTATCTATAAAAATCTTATATGCCCCCAGGGCATAGCTTACAACCCTTGCCCTTAGGGCTCTGAGGGGGTTATCCTCCTCAAACACTTAATTTCCAAAACTTTTAAATACGTTGAACAAAATGGCTATCTAAAAATTATGATTGGATGTATTTGGGGGAAAGGTGGGCGTGAGAGGGGGGATAGCTGCCCTTCAATCACTTTCGACTATTAAAAAGGGCACTAGCCCTTTGAATTTCCAATCGAATGAGCCATTTTTTGAGTTTCTACGACAAAGCTTTCACTGTGTTTTGGGAAATGGTGGGTGTGATAGGGGGTTTAGTTGCCCTCCAAAAATTTTGACTTTTAAAAATGGCACTAGCCCTTTCAATTTTCAATTAATTGAGCCGTTTTTGAAGTTTTTACGACAACGGTATCTATAAGAACCTTATATGCCCCCTGGCCATAACTTACAACCCTCGCCCTGAGGGTTGTTGGGGGAGTGTCATCCTCAAGGATATAATTTCCGGACCTTTCAACTACTTTGAACAAAATGGCTATCTCAAAATTTGGATTGGATATGTTTGGATAAATGGGTGGCGTGGAAAGGGTGTTAGTTGCCTTCCAATCACTTTCAACTATTAAAAAGATCACTAGCGATTTCAATTTCCAATCGAATGAGCCCTTTTTGAGGTTTCTACGACAACGCTTTCAATAAAAACCTTATATTCCCCAGGAGAAAAATTTACAAGCCTAGCCCTGAGGGTTATGGGGGGGTTGTCATCCTCTTGAATTTCCAATCGAATGAGCCATTTTTAAAGTTTCTACGACAAAGCTTTCTATTAAACCTTATATGCCCCCAGGGCATAACTTTCAACCCTTGCCCTGAGGGCTCTGGGGGGAGTGTCCTCCTCAAAAACATATTTTCTATCTGGAAATCAACTATGCTGAACAAAACGGCTATCTCAAAATTTTGATTGGATGTGTTTGGGGAAATCGTGGGCGTGGAAGGGGTGTTAGTTGCCTTCCAATCACTTTCGCCTATTAAAAAGGGTACTAGCCATTTTAATTTCCAATCGAATGAGCCCTTTTTGAAGTTTCTACGACCATTCCTTCGATTCAATATGCCCTGGCTAAAACAAGAAAATAGGTAATGCATTGTGCAAACATCGTTCTTTACTTAGGCAGCGCTGTCGCGCTGCCTATTGAACCTTATACGCCCTCCGTGCATAACTTAAAACCCTTGTCCTGAGGGCTGTTCACATCCTCGAATACATAATTTCCGGACCTTTCAATTACGTTGAACAAAATGGCTGTCTCAAAATTTTTTATTGGATGTATTTGGGGAAATTGTGGGCGTGGGAGGGGGCTAGTCGCCCTTCAGTCACTTTCAACTATTAAAAAGGGCACTAGACCTTTCACTTTTCAATCGAATGAGCTCTTTTTGAAGTTTCTACTACAACTCCTTCGATGCGAAGTGCCCTAGTCTAAAACATAAAAAATAATACATTGTGCCCACATCGCTCTTTACTTAGGCAGCGCTATTGCGCTGCCTATGATTAGTTACTATGTTACTAAATCTTTTAAGTTTAAAAAGCTATTTTAACAGGAAGCTAGTAGATTTAATTATTTCAGATGTGAGGTCACTTAAGGTAACGTTTTCCAAGGTCACTTATTTTAGCACAAAAAAATGTTTTGCTTTCTTGAAAACAAAGCTTCATCTCAACGCAGTTTTGCAACTGGAACTAAGAAGTCTATTATCTGGATAAGCTTGAAATTTTCAGTATTGTTTAGTCAGCCGGGTGGACACCAAATTTTATTTGAGAGGGGGCTCCCGAAAATTTGCCAATAATTCTCTTTTTTTCAATCTAATTGTTTCAAACATACACCCAGGGGACAAATTTATAAAACAGCGAAAAACCTGTTTGTATTTCAAAATAACTGCCCATGCTGGATTAAAATGGGCCTCCCCCTCCCTTCTTATTCATGCATTCTAAAAACTAGAATATTATTTGCGCTTTACTGAAAACAATCCTTATTTTGAGCTATGTGTTTTTATTTCACGTAATATAAACAAGAGCTTTCAACTAGCATTCATTGTTTTTACTATTCGTAAGATTTTGCAATGGCTAGTTCTGACTCAATGGTCAACTCCTTGACAGATAATACAGAGAATTCATGTACAATGTTCAATTCTAAGCATGCATCCATGATAACCAAGAAGATTTCTCTGAACCTTTGTCAGCTCTGAAATTATTCCATCGACCATGAAGTATAGAATATCTGATTACATGGAATATAGAAAATACAAAATGTCCTTATTGTCTTCCGTGTGATTTCTTTTGGAATCGACAGTGGTATCAACATATAATTGATTTGTGTGCTATTAACAACCAAATGCACTGGCTTTTCTATTTGAATTGAAGGCTGTTCGCACAAGCTTTCAGTTGCTTCAACCATCTTAAACCGGCTCTCTTTAGATTAGAACTCTAGAACGTGCTGTTTGAGCTCTTGAAAGAAAGAGTGAATGTCTGAATGAAATTGTATTCTGAACTTGAATTGTTTGGATGTATTATATGTCGGACCAAAGATACTGCTCTTTATTTATAGAATAAGCAAGAACCTAAGTATTCTCAAATGCTTCAGAGCAGTCTTGTGTTAAATTTCTTTCGTCTAACAAAAGTCTTAGTGTTTGTAGACTAACGCCTTAATGTAACCAGATCTACTAAACAGACAGTATGTGCCACTAGACTAGTCCAAACTAGACAGCACTAGTTCAAACTGCCGTTGCTGATCTCCGTTCCATGACTGGCAGTGCTGATCTTCTTAACAGGTGAAAGCCAATACATCAAGTGTTTGTCAGCTAGCCGCTCAACCTTCTTTTCTTCGAGTTCTTGTTGGGTTCTAAGAATAATTTCATTTTATCTTTGAATCCTCTTTTTTATGTCAAGTTTGTACTAGTAATGGAAAAAAGTAAAAAAATAAGCTAGTAGCTGACATGAACAGTGTTTTATTGTTATGTTGTTAGTTTCGTGAATAAGGTGTGTTAGTTTTTTCGTTGAATAAATACATTCAATGTTTCCCCAACATGGGGGGTGCAAACCAAATTTTCCATGTTTTCTAGTTTGGTTGTTTTGGAATCCTCTATATTAGACTGCTGCTTCAATATTGTGGAATAATGGTCGATACTGGGTCGATACGATCACCCCTGGGAAAAAAAAAAAAAAAAAAAATAAATAAACACGCATCCGTGATCTTTCTTGTGGCAAAAAATGCAAAATTCCACATTTTTGTAGATAGGAGCTTGAAACCTCTACAGTAGGGTTCTCTGATATGCTGAATATAATGATGTGATTTTCATTAAGGTTCTATAACTTTTAGGGGGTCTTTCCCCCTTTTTTCGAAAATCAGCCAAATTTTCTCAGGCGCGTAACTTTTGATGGGTAGCATTAAACTTGATGAAACTTATATATTTGAAATCAGCATTAAAATCTGATTCTTTTGATGTATCTATTGGTATCTTTTGATGTATAACCATTTTCTAGAGTTTCGGTTACCATTGAACCGGGTTGCTCCTTACTTACAGTTCGTTACCACGAACTGTTTGATAAAGATTTCAAATGCTTAGACATTAAAGAAATACGGAGATATATACAAAGGAAAGTAGCGCTGCTCAAAAATAAGTTTGAAAAACATTGAGAAATACTATGCCCTATTGGGAGCCGTTTGCTTACTGGTTAACTCGTGTCTTCAGTGGATTTCAGAGGGCTGAAACCTTCCCCTTCACATCTTGAGTGTTGGAAAAATATGTTCTAAATACTACATATACTGCTGTATTTTAATATATTTATCTGTTCATTTGTATTTTTCGGCATAATCCGCCTATTCAAAAAATTTAATATGACTGTAAAGAATTACGTTCCTCTTAACATATCCGAGTAAAATTTGTAAGCCTCCCCTTTTGATAAATAGTAAAATTCATATTAATATTTTGGTCTTCTCATACAATCAAAAAAAATTTAGTTAGTCATAAGTTGAATAGAGCTTTATGACCCTTCTTTAAACTGAAAGCCCCTACCCCCCTGAGCTTTCACATCTGTGTAAAAAAAAAGCTAACCTTTCCGCTTTCAAAGCCAATTGATTTTGAGTAATTTTGTTTGTATTTCTGTCAAATAAATACATATTTTGTTCATCAAGTTTGTTTCAGCCAAATTATTCAGGTTTTATTCTCTGTTAGTTTTGAAATCCTGTGTATTAAATTTTAATAAAGGATGGCTTGCCCCCAACCCCCATTACACTTCCTGGCTGAAGGGCCATGAAACGGAGATCAGCACCGCCGGTTTGGACCTTAAGGGTCTAGTGCCATCATACTTTACTTACTTACTCTTAAACTTCAATATGGCTTGATGCCTCCTCCCTCCAGAGGTCTCGTTATGAAGAAAAAAACATCCTGAGTTTGGAAATGTCAAAAACACTCTTTGAGGCTAAAGCTACGACTGTTCCAAAGCAGTGTTCTGTATGTACTGCTTTATATGTCTAAGACCTGGCACATGAATCAGTAACAAGAGAAAAAAAATACATTCATTCGAAAACACTTGCCTCAGAAGAATTCAAATATAAACTGGACCCAGAGGGTAAAGAATGACACCATCAGGCAACAGGTCCAGCTACCTTTAATAACAGACGTTATCCGTCAACGGAGGTGGCGTTATCTTGGGCAGGTCATCAGGATGGGCAGTAATCACTTGCCAAACTTACCCCTCTTCTGGCAACCAGAAGAATCAAGAAGACGAGCCCGTCCTAGAAACACCCAAAGACGTTTATACAAAAGATACTTGTCGAAAATACATGCGTCCCTAGAGCCTTAATGGGAAGACGTACTAGCTGTGACATATCTCCGAGATGACTAGAGACTTTTTGTAATGCCTCTGGAAGCACAGAAGGAACTAAGGTCTAAGAGTATTTTAAATGGCTTCATAGGCTAAATATATATTTGGTGATTTGGAGGGACATAGGTTTCATGTCATTGAGAAGTGGAAGACTGATGGTTATGATCAGACTTTTGGAAAAGCTCCTGAAGAGGCCAGATTTCTGTTTTACAAAAGCAATATATATATTTAAACGTCCTTAATAAGGTTAAGAATAGTTCATGGCAAAGGGCAATAAAGAGAAAACTGGATGAATGTGGCCTGAATAATCTCTGGAACAAAAGTGAGGGTACGGTGTGATAGCGGAGAGAGCAAAGAAAAGATTGCAGGACCAGAAGATTCAAATTTGACAAGAGGAGATGGGGAATTCCCGGTTAATAGAGCTATATGCATAGGCCAGAGAGGCGCAGGATGAGGAGATTTATTTTAGGGCGAAGAGATGATTTGGCCTGTTTGGTAAGTGTGAGAGCAAATAAAATCACCTCATTAACATAACTTATTCACAGTCTTAGCTACTTTGTTTTCTCGGCATTAATAACATATTATTGAACTTCGAACTTCAATATCCTCCAAAAATTTATTCATTTTTCTAATATAAATATCGGGGAAAAATGATACTCTTGTTCTTTGAACCATCAGTGCAAAGATTTTACATCTGAGACTATAAATTTTCTGTACAGATTATTGATTTTTTTTTTTATCTATGGGCTTAAATCTTATAGCTTACTGCCAAACGGAATATTGGTTGCAGAAATTTGACGACAATCTCATCAGAGTCCTTAAACCACTGAACAAAACATAACAATTAAATATTTACATGAAAATAGCATGGGAAGTCAATGTCAGGTTTCAAATATTCTTTAAATCCTTTCTTGTCAAAAGATGTGGCATTTTAGCAGCTTGATAAGTCAAAAAAATTGTGCCGGCTAATAATAAATGTAGCCTGAAAATTATGTTACCTATAGTCCAAAATGAATAGATGGCATTATTTATAGAGCAGCCATCTTTAGGAAACTAAAAATTTAGCTTCTGTTAAGTTCCATTAACAAATAAGATTGGAAGACCCACTTGCTTGATTTTTTTTTATTTTGAACTGGAATTCAGTCAATTTGTTATATTATTGGGTGTTAGCATAAAAAGTAAGTTTCGGTAGTACTTCATATAGACCTACTTCTGAGAAATAAGCCCTATAAATTAGGGTGGCAGGCCTACGATTGAATTCCCTATATGACACTTTAAAGCTGATCTCCCCTTGCCTTTACACTTGTGCCCTCTTCCCTGATTTGTCTAGGTATAGCCCTAAATAATATATAAAAGCTTGTCTTTTTAGGGTCAATGTATTTACAATTCTGTAACTGACATAGCCTAGGCTACATTGGGACAAGATTAACATAGGCTCGGCCTATTACCAAAGAAAAAGGGTCAATATATACCAAATCATATTATTGAGTTAGGACTAAAGTGAATACACCATTTGATGCCTTTTTTTATGCTGATTACGAATATAATAAGCATTTCTATTGGAAATGAATTTCAGCCCCCCCCCCCCCCTATATATGCCAATTTGGTCAATATATACCAAATCATATTATTGAGTTTCAAATAAAGTGAATACACCATTCGATGCCTTTTTTTATGCTGTTTACAAATATAATAAGCATTTCTATCAGAAATGAATTTCAGCCCCCCCCCCTATTTAGGCTATACCTAACCTAACCCTCAATTGGCATATATAGGGGGGGGGGCTGAAATTCATTTCCGATAGAAATGCTTATTATATTTGTAATCAGCATAAAAAAAGGCATCAAATGGTGTATTCACTTTAGTCCTAACTCAATAATATGATTTGGTACATATTGACCAGTATTTCTATCAGAAATGAATTTCAGCCCCCCCCCTATATAGGCTATACCTAACCTAACCCTGAATTGGCATATATAGGGGAGGGGGGCTGAAATTCATTTCTGATAGAAATGCTTATTATATTTGTAATCAGCGTAAAAAAAGGCATCGAATGGTGTATTCACTTTAGTCCTAACTCAATAATATGATTTGGTATATATTGACCGCCAATTCAGGGTTAGGTTAGGTATAGCCTATATAGGGGGGGGGGGGGGGGCTGAAATTCATTTCCGATAGAAATCTTTATTATATTTGTAATCAGCATAAAAAAAGGCATCGAATGGTGTATTCACTTTATTTGAAACTCAATAATATGATTTGGTATATATTGACCAGAAAAAGAGATGATCATTTTTGGGAGACATCATAGACAATAAAGAGACATATTTGGTATAAATTTAGGACCATTCCAATACACAAGGAGACATGTTAAGAAAACAACTCTTACTTCATGATATGCAAAATAATCCTTGTTAACATATTTTCCTGAGGGAAAACCTTTATCCTCACTATTTTTCTTGTTTTTCCAGTTTTTCAATCACATTTTTCAATATTTGTGTTTATTCTCCAAGTCTTTAAAATCATTTATAAAGCAAACACCAAAGAGCCATCTAGCTAATCTAACCAAATTTAATTCTAAATTTATCAATATTTGCCTGTTTATATCTTTTTGGTAGATGGCAGTGACAGTGTTTAACTTTCATATATAGACTATTTGAAAATGAATAAATGCAATCAAATCTGTTTTTTCACAATTTTGTTAAAAAAAATTTGTACAACAGTGAAAGAAGTGATGATTAAGGTTTTTCCCCTGCAAAATATGTCAACTGAGATTATTTTTAATATTATGAAGTAAAAGAATTGTTTTCTTCACATTTCTCCTTATTTACTAGAATGGTCATACATTTATACCAAATATTTTAGATTGCTAGTTTTATGCTGATGTTTATTGTTTAGTTTGCATTTTTGACAAGTATTCTGACAATGTAGCCTTGGGTGTATTCCCTTTTCTTCAAGTAGTTCTCTAGGCTTTGACCATGCAAATAACCAACATGATGAAATCTTACTTTATAATATTAAGAACATTCCTATTGGTACAATTATTATGTTCATTTTGGTTGAAAATAAAACTTTAGGTAAATATTGAAAATAATTTCAGACTAAACTTCAAGTCATTACACTACATCTATTGCTTCAAGTCATCAGACTACATAAACACCCTTTTCAATAGAAAACCAATTGCTTATGATAACATTCAATAACAAAGAAATATATTATTAGTTTGGGAAAGAATGCATGGCTTTTGTCTGAGTAATGAATTTTATATTGAAAAAAAAAATCATAAAATAAGGAGTAAAATAGTCATATATGTTTTATTAGGATGTTTCCTTCAGAAGAGCTGTAAATCTAGATGGTAAATTTGCTGTTGGCTATATAATTTAGCTAGGATGAAAGTGAAAATGGCATTTGATGCCATTTTTTATGCTCTTTCATAACTCAGTTATTGCTTCTGGGGCTAATTGCATCTTGAGCCCTTAAAGGGACCACATTGGTATTTCATTTTTGTAACCACACAAAGAAGTTATCAACATTAGTAAAGGTATTGCAAAGTGCTTAAAAATATATCACTAGTTAATAAATAAGTTGCTCATGAGTATTCCAAAAATACTTGTTTATAACAATTCAAACCTCATTTATTAGGCAACTCAAATATAAACCATTTTCCCACTGTTTCAATTTAACTGTGTGTTTCTTGAATACTGTCAATAAATTTAGTGCTGAACTTTGTGATTCAAAACTTTGCTGTCAACAATTCAGGGTATATATTTGCACATTACGGTGGGAGGGGGGGGGGGGGGTTTAAAGTTCATGGTAAATTTGCAGTGGGCCATAATTTATCTAGGATGAAAGTGAAAACATCATTTGATGGTTCTTTTAATGCTCTTTCATAATTCATATAAAATACCTTTGGGGCCCATTTAAGGACTCAAGATGCAATAGCCCCAGAAGAAATTATTGAATTATGAAAGAGCATAAAAAAAGGCATTAAGTGACATTTTCACTTTCATCCTAGCTAAATTATATTGCCAACTTCAAATCTACTGTCTTTTTTTATGTTCTTTTTAATAATCGTTTTACTTGCAAATTTCCTTTAATTTTTTGAGTGAACCCTAGAGTGATATCTAATTTCAACTATTCCATCAAAATTTAGGGGTTAAACTTAAACCAAGTGGTTTTGACAATGCCCCTGGAAATAAATCAGCCAACTGTTTTAAAAGGAAATACATGATACATAACAAGATGATAGAAAAAAAAAATGATTTAAGACTATAGATGAGACAATTCTCCCCCCAGAAAATTACCCCTGCAGGAAATTCATCTTCTGCAGAAAATTTTTGCTCTGAAAATCTCCCCTCACCACATGTAAAATCCCCACCCATGTGACAATTCTCCCCCTGGAAAATTTTCCCCATGTGCAAACTAAAAATAAAAGTAGAGTTGCAGCAAAACCAGAGAATATCCTCCTGGGTTCTAGTTTAGATTTTGAATTGCATTGGGAAAGTGGCGTTTTTCTAGTTGAAAGGAAAAAAAGAACAGAAAACAACCCATTCTTGACAATCTTTATTGATAAAGCATCTGAATTAGCTGCAAAATATGCCACTGGGCTCAGGTTTAGGCTCCAATTCCAATTATGAGAATATCTCCTTTCCCATGCACTACATTTCTAAGGTAAAAAAACTCAATTATGCAGTTTTACTTTGAATTTTGGTTATAAGTTAAATCCCAAACCTACCTTAATTGGCACTTTGGATAAAAATTAAGGTCCATACTGGATCTTTTGTGCTACACTTTATTTACATTTGGATAAGTAGACAGCCTTTAAATTTTACTATTTTCTTTATTTAAAAAAAAAAAAAAACTAATCACATTTTCAAATCTTATTGACTGCTGAAGAAGTTTAACTTATGCTTTCAACTGCATCAAGACACAATTAGCTTTGAGTTAATTCAAAGGAGTCACTATAGCTTGTGTATTTTTAGGGACTTTGCACTTCTACTCACCCCTGTAGAACTGAAGTATTCTATCCAAGTGTTATTGCTAGTAGAATAAATTTGATAAGCAGTAATTACTTGATTCAGAGGCTTTATTATGGACATGTCTCAAATTCCAGTGGCTGAAGATGTCACCCCTTCTGAAGTTTGTGCCATTAAGAATGGTAAGTTTTTCAATTAAATTTACAGTAACAAAATAAAATTAAAGCTATATTTGTTTTAGTAAAAAAAAATTCTTGTGTTCTCTTGCTTATTAAGTATTGTTCAGGAAAAAAGTATTGTTCAAAGAATATGCAACTGAATATACCCTTGTATCAAACCCTTAAGATGTAAGGTAGATTAAAGTGTTTTTGTTATACAAAGCAAATAAAAGCTTAAAATATTAACTGTAATTTTGTATGTTTGAGAAGGCAATATAACATCTGGCAGAAGAATTTCTCTTTTTGTAATGCAGGTATGATAAAAAAAAACAAATTACAACCAAAAGTGAAGGTTGTTATGTGGCAGCCATAATATTTATCTGAATGATCAACTTATTTTACTAGTCATTATTCTTTTATACTGTTTTTTAAAATTTTGTAGCTGGCCTAGCCAAACATAAAAAAAGAACACAATTATATAGTAGCTACAAATCAAGGATATGGAACAATGTTAAAAACACATTAAAGGATGTCTTGTTAGAATTAAAGAACAATATTTTAATGCAATTTCATAAAAATATCATAATCTATATACAAAATTTTCAACCTTAATTTCCCTTGTATTTGGCTATTTATTCTGTTATCAATTTTTTTAAAGCTGTATCCAAGAAGGGGGAGGGGTTCAATCCCCTTCCTTTTCCCTGAAATGTTTTTCTGACTCTTAAACGTGTAAAAAAAATACATGTAAGCAATTCTTGATGCATTTTTTTTAAGTATTTATACCCTTCTCCCAACTGAAATCCGGAATAGGGCCCTGAATTAGGGTCCAGAATTATGTGTTTTAAACTTTTGTAACTGGCTTAGTTGTACTTAAAAACCGAAAGAACCCAATTATATAGTAGCTACAAATAAAAACGCAGAAGCTTGCTAAAATGTGTTAAAGGATGCTTTGTTGAAATTGAACAAACAATAGTTTAATGCATTTTTATCAGAATTTTATAATTGAAAAGCAAACTTTCATCCCTTGGAGTAGGCTCTTAGTTTCTCCCTCCCATTTCCCATGTCTTTTTTGAAAGTTTGCATTAATGCCTTCCAATCAATTTGTATTAAATGTTTTTTTACTTTAATCTTGTATGAAATGTGGTTTGTTCATTTTCTATAGACCTTTGCTTCAATCAGAGCTGGTTTTAGAGGGGGCACTTGCCCTGTGTGCAGAAATTTCAGTGGCACAAAATTTCAAATAAATAATGTAGCATTCATAAGTGTTTTGCAGTTTTGAAATTAAATTTTTGTTAAAATAATTTAAGAAGACACAGTTGACAGTACAAGCAAATTGATTCCAAAATTTTTATATCTCTTCCCATATAAAGTAAGAAAAGCTCAGATCTAAGTAAAGAAAGTGTTTTTCTGCCAAATGAAAATTCTGTTAAAATTCGACCTTAATATTTTGGGAGACTTATCAAGGTTTTTTTTTTTATTAGCTGCTGGTCCATATAAATCTAAAAATCTATTAAATCGATTAAAAGAAATAATAAAGAATGTTTCTAAAATATAACAGCCTCAGCGCTTTCTAGAAAAATTAAAATCAGTGGCCATAACTGTTTAGCCTAAGATAATGTCTAACACCCTCCAAAATTAATTCACACCTGCAAAACTTCTTATCTTTTCCAGCAAAGTTCCTGGAAAGAAGCAACAGGTACCAATGATATTGAGGATTGGAATTATTTGTTATTAGAGGGAATTTTTAATCCTGTTTTATGTTGTTATGAGAAAATAGAAAAGTCAATACATATTAAGTTCAATCAAAGCAAAATAAAACAAAGAAAGTTTGATGCAACAAAAATAAAACTATACAAAACTCAACCCATAGAAGATACAACCTTGGTATATCAACCTCAACCTTGCAAAGCTTGAACTTGCTAAACTCAATATCTGGAATATGCTAGGGCAGGATTGTTTCCCTGTCCTAGGAAAACCAATCTCTTGTCAAATAGGACACAATTATGCTGAATAAGTTGAAGAGAAACAATTTGCAAAAGAGGAGAGAGAAAGGAGACAAATCTGAATCTCATAAAGAGAAAAAGGTGAATTTAGTTGATGATGCAGAACTTTAACTGCAATAGGTTAAACAGAATTTTCTTAGTAAGAAAAGAAGGCTTATAAATGAATGCAAAATTATGAGGAAGGTCGCCCTGTAAACTAATGAAAGACTCAAGTTTAAAGATTATAAACTTTCTTTATATCTCTATTTAGAATTGGTATGTGACATTGCCTACTTGTCGTGAATTATATGATTATAAATAGGGTAAGTTTATGCCTATTTAAAAAACTATTTTGGTAGTATAAAATTTCATAATTATTATATAATTACAAACAGCCTTGTTATGACTAGGGGTACACTAGTCTTGCTTGGTTATAGAGCTTGGCCCACCTTTCAACTTGAATTCTCAGGTTTTATTTGCCATAAATTGTATCATTGTACGCAATAAGGGTTATTTTTACCCACGTAGAGAACTTTGTCGAAGATAAAGTCCATCAAGATCATCCATATAATGGGGGATAGAACACAACCCTGCTAAACTCCGGATTTAATACAAGACCAGCTGCTAAACTCATGCCCTACCTTAACCGCAGCACTAATCACTTTTTTATGTATTTGGCTGGTATATCATACAAGGGTAAGACCCTCGCTAAAGCTCGTATAGCAACAGAATCGAACGCTTGCTCATAATCTATAAAACTCAAAAAACAGTTGCAATTTAAATGTTAACAGTCAAAGAAAATGTAGTGTTTTCAAACCAGAATGAAAAAAAATTAAATGTTTAACTCTTCATAACTTCAATACCTCCAAAAATTATTAAGACTCAGGAATAAATATCAGAGTATAGAGTATATTAAAATTGTCAATTCATATTAATGTTTTTTCCTTTAATATGAGTTCTGATTGGGATATATCTTCTTTTGATTTTATCAGAAATAAAAACATACCTCAAAAGAAAAATTGTTTTTAATAAAGTGCAAATTATGTTCTGGTCTTTAGAAGGCCCATATGTCCTTAGCCCTACTTCTCTTTGTGGTAGTTTCTCCTCGTTTTCAGTTTGACTTGGTTATCCATTGTAATATCAGTTCGTTTTGCATATCGTTATTTCTAGTCATTGATTTATGGTAGCTCTATCCTTAGAAATTATAGAAATTATTGTACTTTCTTTGCGCTCATCTTTGGAATAACGCTGCCCTTTATTTTTCTTTGAAAAGGTTTTAAAACTAATTATAAAATGAACAACCATTGGATTTCTTCAGAAGGCTTTTATATTGTGTCTTATGTCCCTTTTATTCATGTTTTGTTTTAGAAGTTGAAGATGCTTTTCCTAGTGAGAATGAGGAGCTCTTTGATATTTCAAATATTCTTTGGTCTCCTAAGTTTGAAGCTGTTCCTTTGACTACTTTTCCCCGCATTGTAGGACCATTTAAATTGGAAGCTGACACACAGGAATTGGAACCCACTAGTTTTGACAATGAAGGTATGTTTCAAACATTTGGTTTTGTAGAATCATGTATATCATGAGCATTTCATAAAAGAAAACTGGGGAACATGGACTACATTTTAGTATTTTAAACTAATTTTTGATCTCTAATCTTACTACAAACTAATTTTAATCTTAATGTTAATTAATCTTAATCTTGACTTTTTTCTTATTTTATTCCGGTAAGCAGGCATTTACTAAACCGGTTTTGATGTTTAACAACAACTTTCAAAGTGTTTATTGAAAGGCGGCTGGTAAATTCTGTATATCTGGAAGCCAGAGAATACAGCTCAGAACTATAATGTTTATATTTCTTTTTCAATTAAGATGTAAATCCATGTTTCTTTTTCCTGATTTAACATGACAGATTAAGTTTTGAAAGAAGCAGAAAATGGACTGGTATTATATGGTGCCAATCAGAAATTTTTACTTTAGAGTATTAATTTAGTAAAAATGCTAGACTCAGACAATAATCCATTTTGTGCCAGTGAATTAAAAAGATTTAGGTAGCATAGAGAATGATTTGTTTTGAAATATAAAACTAGAGGTGCATAACAAGTCCTTTTTGGCTTCAATAATAGAGACGAAAGTAAGTTTTTGAGTAAACGCGCCTAGATTTTCAAAAAGGCCTCTATTGGGGTATTTGAAAAATGGATTTTTTAGTATTTTTATTCACAAAAAATTCATAGAATTACAATTTTCCACTCCCCAGTTTTGGTTTGGTTTTTACTCTTGAAAACAGATTAGATTTAGGTTTCCTAGGCACCGTGAAGTGCTGCAGCGACCCCTTTTGGCCAGGAATCCAAGGAAGGAGTTAAGAAATAATTTACGGAATTTAAAGTCAGTAAAAATTATCGTTTTGTGTCTACCCCTCATCACCAAAGATGACGACGGTATAAAAAAACAGATTAAAGAAAAATATGTATATTGAGTTTGTAACCAGTTATATACTGGTTTTTGTATAAAATGTTTAATTAGCACGTAAGGTGTGTAATACTGTATGTAATATCTATAATATCAAATAATAGTATTGGATGTGTAATTATCTATCCCCAACTTTCTGGATCATGTTGCTGCAACTTCTCTTTGCTCAAATACTTGCAAAGCTATTGTATTCTGATTTAATATTTTATATATTGTATTGTAATTTTATCTACAACTATATATATAGTGGTTATATGTAGATAAATTGTCTTGTCCTCGCATCAATCAAAGAAAATGCAGAAATTATATGTGTCTTGGCTCAAAATGCTCATCAGGAATCACTATTAGGTATGCAGACTAGGAAAAGTTGCAACGCTGGATTTTAATATGTTGTTAGGTTATCTTATATATATATATATATATATATATATATATATATATATATATATATATATATATATATATATATATATATATATATATATATATATATATATATATATATATATATATATATATATATATATATATTGAATTTGTAACCAGTTATATATTTAATCTGTTTTTTTTAAACCATCATCATCTTTGGGGAATGAGGAGGGGCAGACACAAAGCGATACTTTCTACTGAATTCAATTTCTGTATGTTATTTCTTAATTCCTTCCTTAGATTCCTGGCCAAAAGAGGTTGCTGCAAACTTCACGGTGCCTTGAAAAAATAAATCTAATTTGTTTCAAGAGTAAAAACCAAAACTTGGGGAGGAGGATATTGTAACTCGTCCATTGTTTTGTTAATATAAAAAACTTGAACATTCATTTTTCAAATACCCCAAAAAGAGGCATTTTTCTAAATCTAAGATGGTTTATACCCGATGGATGCACCTCTAGTTTTACATTGCAAAACAATTCGTTCTATGTACAAACAAATAGCTTTTTAATTCACTGGCTCAAAGTGAATCTTGTATTTTGTCTGAGTCTGGCATTTTTAATAAATAGTGTACTAAAGTACAATTTCTGATTGGCATTTCATACAATAGAAGTCCATTTTCTGCATGTTTCAAAAGCTTAATCTGTCATGTTAAATCAAGAAATTAATAAATTGATTTATATCTGAATTGAGAAAGAAATATAAACAATATAGTTCTGAGCTGTATTCGTCAAACGCCTTTCAATCAACACTTTGAAAGTTGTTAAACTTCAAAAGCGGTTTAGCGAATGCCTGCATACTTGAATAAGATAAAAGAAAAGTTAAGATTAAGATCGATTAAGATTAATTAAGAGTAAGATTAGATAATATGATTAGTTTAAAATACTAAATGTAAACTACCACAAAGAAGAGTAGGGCTAAGGACATGGGGGCCTTCTAAAGACCAGAACATAATTTGCACTCTATTAAAAACAATTTTTACTTTCAGCTTTGTTTTTATTTCTCATAACATCAAAAGAAATTATATCCCAATCAGAACTCATATTAAAGGGAAAAACTTGAAATAAATGGATTTTAATGTAGGCTACTGCTATGGCTAACTCCAAACAGATAAATGAAGAGGTCAGTATTTGTGGGTATTTTTTTGTTTTTTATCTGCTGTTGTCTAGCTAAAAAATTCGGCAAACAAAAAACAAACTCTTGGAAACTGCTCTGCTTGGAACAAACAATGTCTTATAGATCTTGTTCATTTGAACCAAAGTTTGACAAATTGTAAATTTCTATTTCTTAACAGATGAACACTTTTTAAATTTTAAAATTAGTGAACAAAGGAGGTAATCACTGAAATTTATTGATGTAATCTTTAGATTATCACTTTTGAGTTAGTTCGATGCTCTCATGTTACCTCCCTTTTAAGTTTTGCTATCGGTTTTTGTTGCTTTCTTGGATTTGGGAGCTGCAATGTTTCTGAGTAATTTATTGAAATTGTATTTTTATAGTATTTTAGTGTTTCTTTTCCTTATTATTTTTTTGTTATCGTAGGTGTTGGATGTCCTTCAACAAGTGCTGCCGAAACTCTAATGGGAGCTTCAAATTCTTCTCTATCGCCAGAACATCAGAATCTCTCTGAGAGTGCTTCGCCCACGATTCCCGTGTCACTTCTAGAATTTGACTCCCAGGAAGTGGGTAGTGATGATGAAGGTATAATTAAACGAACAATGTTGTTGAATCAATTTTAATAAGAAAGAACATTTTTTGTTTCAATGAATTCTTTCTTTTGCTTTGATAAAGCATGAAACATCACATAAGGCTATTGAAAGATTGATAAAGTTATTGAAAGATTATACTTCCATAAAAAGTGTTACTAAAAGCGTTAAACACAAAACGATTGTGAGGTTTATCGTTATACAACCTTTTTTAAATTGGCTAATAGTTGTACAGTGTCGATAAAGTGCCGATTAATTTACCATTCTAGTCTTGAGTGAGTATAAATCTGTTTCTATTCATAAAAATTAACTACTTACTACTACTACTAACAGCTCATCGCAGCACCAGGCCGCCTGAAGCCACCACAGCTACGCCCGCTCCTCCTCCATCCCAATCTATTCAAAGCTTCCCTCTTTACACACTTCCAGGAAGTTCCCGTTTACTTTAAATCTTTCTTTATGACATCCTCCAACCCCAACCAGAGACGAACTGCTTTCTGTTTTGTCCTAGACGGTTGGCCAAAAAGAACGTGCAATACGTGCCCCAGCCATCTCAACATTTCTCTCATTATAGCCCTAGAAAGCCAGATTGAATCACACTTTTTGTACAGACTAGTGTTTGAAATACGGTCTGTCAGCCGGATACCCTGAACAATCCGTAGGTAATTTCTCTGGGAGAAAACTAGTAAATCTTCATCCGCTTTTTGGAGCGCCCTTGCTTGAGAGCCATATCTGACCACTGTCATCACTGTAGCTTCCAAAATTCTAATATTGGTTTGCAGACTTATCTTCCTTTTCTTCCAAAATTTATTATCTGTGAAAAAAAAAAACCCTGAGCCTTAGTTATTCTATTTTAAATATCTTCACTGCTCCCACCGTCCTTACTAATAATACTACCTAAGTGAATCTAAGTGAAGTTATACTACTAATAATACTACCTAAGTGAAGCTGTCCACCTGATTAATCTTTTCGTTACCCAATGTCACCCTTTCATTTTCACTTATTCCTAGCCTTAGTGACTTAGTCTTCTTAACATTAATTATTAAACCTTTTCTAACACCCTGAACTCGCAAAACCTCCGAAAGTTCATTCATTTTGCTCACACTTTCATCTAGAATGCTTAAATCATCAGCATAATCTAAGTCAGGAGATATTTTCCTCCCCATTTGATTCTGTGGTCTCCCATTGCCTTTCCTGTGCTACTTAAGACAACATTCATCAATAGGATCAATATAAAGGGGGATAGAACACAACCCTGCTTAACTCCTGATTTAATACGAAAACAGCTGTTAACCTCACTTCCTATCTTGACTGCAATAGTGATATTCTCGTACATTGCATTAATCAATTTGATGTATTTGTCTGGTATACCCTACAAGGATAAGATCTTTGCTAAAGCTCTTCTATCAACAGAATTGAAAGCTTGCTCATAATCTATAAATCTGAGGACCAAAGGTGTTTGATAACTCAGGCACTTTTCAATTATTAACCGAAGAGTAAAAATTTGGTCGACACATCCTCTACCTTTTCTAAAACGGTACTGTTTCTCTCTTATAGCTTTGTGTACGGCATCTCTGAGTCTAAAAAGTATCATATTACTTGATAATTTACTACCTACAGAGACCAGACTAATGTCTCAATACTACCACACTCACTCTTATCACCTTTCTTACACAGTGGTTTAATTAAGGTTTTCCTAAAATAGCTAGGTACTTCCCTTTTTTAAAAACCATATTCATAATCTTCAGTTACTTTTTTCTAACCTCAGAGCCACCATATTTAAGAAACTCATTTACCACAGTATCTGCACCTGGAGCCTTATTAGTTTTTAATCTTTTTAATATTGTCACTAATTCTTTCTCACAAAACAAATCTTCCCTCACGTCTTAGGTATCACAAACTTTTTCATTTTCCTCTATTTCTTTTCTTGCAACTGTATCTCGGTTTAGCACAAATTAAAAATGTTCTGTCCATATCTCTTTAACTCTTTCCTTATCACTAATTTTGGCCCCGTTCCTATCTTTAACTGGGACAAGTCCGGATTGACTACTCCTTCTCAATTTATTAACATGCCAGTAAAATATTTTACTAATATGCCGTCTAGCTGCATCTTCCAGATCCTCGACAATTTTATCCATGGCCTCCACTTCACACCTCCTTAGTTCATATTTTAATGCTTTCTCCACTTTCTTTACATTCCTTTTGTTTTATATGATCTATCACTCAGATAGTTCTTGTACAGGACAAGCCCCCTCTCATGCCTTTTAAACATAAAGCTTTGTCACTAACATTCCTAATTACGCTCCTAACTTTCTTCTCTAAGACACCATCAGCAACTTCACAAATTGTTTTCCTAAAATTATTCCATCCATCTTCCACATTATCAAATTTTAAACTCTCGAGTTTAGTATTCAACTGTTCCTGGAAAGTGTTTCTCAAATTTTCATCCTGGAGTCTCAACATCATAACTTCCGGGAGGTAGTAAGCCTCTCGAAATTTCAAATTTAAGTTAACCTTATACACTACTAGATGGTGATCTTTACTTTTTACATCAATAACAGCACTCCTATATACCTTAGTATCTTGTACTGATCCTACCAGTCTTCTGTTTTACCATAACATAATTAATAAGGTTCGCTGTCTTACTATCACATGAATACTATGTTAACTTAATGGCCATTTTATGACCAAATACCGAATTGGTTATAACCAGATTGTTATACCTACAAAATTGCAAGAGTCTGTAGCCATTACTGTTTTCTTTCCCTACACCAAATTTACCTAGGCTAGGATACCATATATCCCTATCTCTACCAATTTGGGTGTTGCTTTTAATAAAATCACCATATTTCTTCCTGGGATTCTGACTATTTGCTTCTATAACTGTATGTAAAATTCATCTGAGTCACTAGTATCTGTATCAGTTGGCTCTAGATAAGATAAGATATTTATTTATTTCAAAAAAATCTCTATCACAAGTCCACAAAGGGCCGAATTTGGACATCGGAGTCGACAATATTGATGGTTGCACTAGAACAGGGCAAAAATGCAAAAAACAACAACAAAAAAAGAAAAATTATAAAGAACAACCATTTAAAAGTGAATAATTACACAGTAAAAAAGTCAATTAAAAAAGTTAAAAAAGATAAAAACTGGTCAAACTAAAACTTACATAAATCCAAATAAGAAAAAGAATTAAAAAAACGCATAAAAAGGGGGGGGGGCAAAATAAGTGAATAAATACAAACAAGAACGATACATAAATACATATAAATTAAAAGGGGCACTAAAAAAAGTGTGCCCCTTTTAAAAATTATAAATTAATAATTCAACTACACGAAGTCAACAAAATTGTTGAAAAGTAAAATAAATAAATAAGCAACAAAACAAAGAGAACGACATATAAAATATATAAGAATTACAGGGGGAACTAAAACAAAAAAAAAAAGAGAAGGGACAAGCAAATGAGTGCACGAACCTGGGCGGCACCATCGGCTAATAAAAAAAAAGGGAGAAAAAAAAAAAAGAAAGAAATTAGTGGGATATTTTATTGATTTTTTTTCTGTAATGAAGGGGACAAAAGTTCTTTCGTATCTGGAAGTAACGCAACGAATCGGGGACAAAATAGGGATTCTCAAAAGAGGAAACAGCTTGAGGCGGCCGTAATCTCTGGATGGGGAGTGACGTTTGGGGAAAATACTTGCCGTCCGAGGGTTTGTTATTGCATTTTTTGCAAAATGGAGGCACAACGAAACCTTCCTTCGCTCAAGGGTTTCCAGACTAGCTTTTTTTAGGAACAGAGAGTATGGCACCTGGCTTCTTTGTTCGCAAGGCTCTTTTTGGATTGATTCATTTTTTCTGATTCTTCGCGAGATATACCAGGCTGTCAAACTGGACAAATATATTCTAGATGCAGGCGGACAAAAGAAGTGTAAATCCTTAAGGAGTGGGAAGGGGGGGACGCTGAATTTATTTAGGAGCTTAAGGAGGGCGATAGCCACATTAGCTCTATGGATGATATCTTTAACGTGGATATCCCACTTCAAATTTGAAGAAATTGTGACGCCAAGTAGTTTAAATGAGGACACAGAAATTTCAGGAGGGATAGGATTAAGAAAACAGGGCGAGGATTTGAGGAAAGAAATCGGCATTATCATGGACTTGACATGTCCTTGGACATGACCGAGGCCTTGGACATGTCTAAGTCCAAGGCCTCGTCTCCAGTTTCATTGAAGATACTCGCTTATTAAAGGGTCGCTTATTAAATTTCTAAAGCTTCAACAACCGTTAGGTCATCAACAAATTTCCATCGGTCAGGCAATTCCTTTGCGAGGCTGTTGACCATGACTGAAAAAAAGAAGGGGACCTTGGAGAGTACCTTGGGGTATGCCATTGTGAACAGAGAGAGGATTTGAATAATGATTCTGGTATTTGACAACCTGCGATCTATTTGTTAAGAAGGAGGCAACCAATTTCACCAGTAAGGGATCAATATTGAACTTGCTGACAAGTTTCTCAATTAAAATATTATGGTTAACAAGGTCAAATGCTTTCTGAAGGTCAATGGAAATTTAAATTTAGCCAGGAATTAGGCTTTTCGAGGATTTTCCTGATGTGGTCAATAAGAGACACGAGGTAGTTGGAAGTAGAGATGGATTTTAGGTTCCCGAATTGCTTCAAGTCAGTAAGAGGTAGGATTTTTTCCTTTAGCCAGTCTGCAAGGAATCTTTCATAAAGTTTCGAGAAAATAGGAGTAAGAGTAATAGGACGAACGCCTTCAAAACCAGGCTTTCCGTTTTCTTTTTCAAAAAGGTTATGGAAAACCCTGTTTCCAAATTGTTGAAATTCGCCCAGACTCGGTAATCTCGTTAAACAGGAAAGGCAAGGGCTTGGAAAGGATATCACCGAAGGCACTAATAAGAGGAAAGGGGATATCCAAAGGACAAATACTTGTCTTCTTAGTTTTTCAATTCTTCTTTGTATCTCAGACGGGGAAACAGTGGGTAAAGAAGTTGAAAGGGCTCCTGTAGGTAATTGGTCTGATAATGCTGGAAGGCTCTGGACAATAGAAGCATGGATTTATTTAGATTATTGGCAGTAATATCAGGGGACTCGGGTAGATTGAAGTTAAAGCTGTTCAAGCTTCTGCCTCACAGCTTTTTAACACCTCAGAATACCAATCTTTGGTTATTAGTGAACAATTCTTCGGCTCTACAGGGGCATGTACTACTACAACTGATACCCTGAACTTTATATTTATAAAATGAGCGATTAGTATTCTATTATTAATACCTTCCCAGCCTAAATAAGACTTAGCAGCTTCCTTATTCTTCATGAGCTCTAATCCCTTTCTATGTACCCCATCTTTCCAGCCTGAGTAAATAAAATTTTATATCACCTAATTTCATGTTTCCTACCCCTTCGATATGAGTTTCTGAAACTCCTAATAAGTCCAATTCGAATCGTCTGAATTTCTCTGTCAAAATGTCGATATGATAGTTATTTTCTAACGTCGTAATATTCCAAGTTTCAATTTTCACATTTTTACTAACTACTGGATATGAAAATTTGAGAATAAAACTAAATTTGTGAAATTAGTGTCGTAACAATCAAGTTTATCACTCTTAAATTTGGTCCGACCTCTTGTTATGTCTAGTTTTCCAATTTTGTTGACTGTTATTTGTATTCTCTGTCGCTTTCTTTCTTTCTAGGTGAATTATTCAGACAATGTTATTGTTGACTGATTTTCGATTTGTTAATTCTTTTTATTTTGTAGAAGGTGAAGCTGCTTCAACAATTGATACTGAAACGATGAGAGAAACTTCTAGTCATATTCTGTCATCTGAGCATCAAAATCAACCTTTGGGTATTTCATTGAATATAGCATCTGAGTCAGACTCACAGGAACTGGATAGAAAATGACGAAGGTATATTTGGAATTATCAGTGCTACTTTAAAATTCAGGCTGATTAAAGATAATTCTGAAAGTTTTTCCTACCTAACAAACATTCTTCACATTTTTATATTTAAATAGCATTGCCGAAAGTATTTTTTTCATTCAAGTAGGTCATTAAATAGTATTCCAAAAGTGTATATTAAGGCTTAGTTTACATTTCGGCTCATAGGCAAGTGCATCAACGGAATTTAAACGCACAGTACTGAAACAGTACAAGACTAAAAGTGGGTCTTGAGCCTCTCAACATTAATCTAATAACTTTTTTTTTTTCAGTTACTAGAAAGTTACACTAGCCAAAGCAGAAATGGAGTTTGTTTTTTACTTTGGTGTATTTTTTGAATTTTTTCTGTCTAACACCAATTTTTTTCCCAAACATGATGCAGCTTAAGAGGAAAACTTCGAATACGCCAAAGATTAAACACATAAAACTAAATTTGAAAGTACATTAATTATTACACTAAACTTAATGACTGGCTTGTCTGGCACTTTTTTTTTCTAGCTGGGATTTTTTTTTAGGACTATTTAAAATGTGAGAAAGCTCTCTCTTGTGCGCTATTATCAGTTTATCAATAATAATTATATATTATAAATGTCATAATTATATTATATTGTAGTTATAGTAATATATTATAATTAAAATAATAATTATCAATAATAATTTTTAAGTGCTATTGGTGTTCAACTGAATCACCTTACCGAAAGACTATTTATCTCTGAGATCCAGCTGTCTCGTGAAGATGATTTATGTAACACTGATTCAAAAATTATAGTTTTTTTTTAAGTTGAATTGACCTAATATGTTTTATTATACAACCCATTTTTGAATTTTGGTAAATAATACCTCGAAATGCCTTAAGTATAATGTCAAGTCGAAATAAAAAAAAATATCTCTTTAATAGTATGCATATTTTACAGATTGGTAGCTTGAAATGATAGATAATTGTTTTACGATTTTTAACGGAGCCTAAAACCCCTCTTATGTGTGGCGGCGTCAGGTTGAAGTAAGAATTGTACTTATTCTTTTTGAATAGATAGCTGTGATTGTTGCTTTATCTTACCAACATGGGGGATGGGGTCACGGGCGGGGGGTCACAAAAGGGTTATTAAAGCTGACGGTCACAATAAAACAATTTTAGAATTCTTTACTCAGTTTTGAAGCTGATGTGTCTATTAGAAATAGTGATATCTAAGGTTGTCAGTAAATTTAATTGTCACTTAAGTATCTTCTAATTCTATTTCTGAACAGGAATAGTTGAAGCCATTTTTGTTTGGAGTAGTTGAAGACTCTTTTAGTGACAACTGTTGGATGAAAATGTAGACTGGTTTAAGTGAATACAAAGACGACAAAAAAGGCAAAATTGAAATGACAGATAAAAGAGAAAATTAAAGTAAAGAAGGATAAAATTAAAATGTGTTCCTGCTATTGCTCCCATTTTGAACTCATCTGAGGCTGAAAGCTCTTATGGCAGTTATTGTGCTCTCTTTTCGTCGACTTTATCCGAAGTGAACGCAGAGTTTTTGGAAAGGATGGGGGTGGGGGGGGGGGGATAAAGCCAAATCACTGAGTTTGTTTTCAGAGTTATTGCATACCTATGGTAATAACTTTACAAACTTGTAATTTTTAAATAAAACTGTCATACAAACTCGTACAGAAAAATTTAAAGTAAACGAGAACTTCGTATGAGGGTGTAAAGAGGGAGGCTTTGAATAGATTGAGATTAAGGAAGAGCCTGCTTAGCTGTGTTGCTCAGGCGGCTTGGTGATGCGCTAAGTTGTTAGTAGTAGTAGTAGTACTCTAGTAGACTCAGAAAATTATATATATCACATTTGTAAGTCTTTCTTATAACTGACTCCCCTCACTCCACTACCCACTTATGTTAGGTATACCCATGGAGTATACATTGGTCATTCAATTAATATTAGCTTTTTTCTCTTAAATCATACAAATCTATTCTTGAATGATATGGAGAAAGATAGACGTTATAGCATGGAGAAAGTTTAACAAGAAAATAATTTATTGAAACCTTTCTATATATTTTGCATTGTAAGTCTTTCTTGTAACTTACCCTCCCCCTTATGCCTTATGATACTTCGCAGCAAGTTGTTCCAGTATCTTGAAACGACTGCTTTTATTTCGTTACCAATCTTAGAGACATATTTTGTCCCAGCCAATGACAGTCTCACTCATGTACCTTACCAGTTGCGGATCAATATTATCTCATGACTCTTTTTCCTCACTTGTTGAAGTTGCAAGCATGTTATCTAAACAGGCAGTCAATCAAACTTTGTTTGCCTACTCTACTTCGTTTGGATAGAAGGGTGCGGCTAGGGTTTTTTTTCAGTTTCTAGGGGGGGAATTAAAGAATGTGTCGACAGAATCCTCCAGTATGCTGACTAATGCAGACACAAGCTAAATTTCCAAGGTAAATAGTTAAATTTTTCTAGATCTCGGCACGTGGTGCTAACACACTTGGTACCCTTCCCCCTTAGCTGCTCCCCTGACTAGTTATCATGGTTGCAATCGATTGAATCGAGGATCTTTCATCTATACAAGTGAACATTCAATTCAACTTTCTTTGCCTACTCTACTTCGTTTGGATACAAGGGTTTTAAGTTTCTAGGGGGGAAATAAAGAATGTTTCGATAGAATCCTCCAGTATGCTGACTAATGCAGACACAAGCTGAATTTCCAAGGTTAGATTTTTCAATATTTCGGCACGTGGTGCTGACATCTTGGAACCCTTCTCTCTTAGCTGCTCCCCTGACTAGTTATCATGGTTGCAATCGATTGAATCGTGGATCTTTCACCCACACAAGTGAAACATTCATTAAACAGAAATGTATGATTGTTGTATTCTTTTAGTTGTTATGTAGAAGTTGTATGCTTTTTAGTATTTTGAACATTGCTGCATCAGGTCTTTGTCTATAAAATGCATCAAATGTCCAAAACAACAACTATACTTGACTTCATTTATCACCTTGCTGCTATCTCTAACACAATCGCTGGTGCTACTGTCCCAATGGCTGGATAAGCAAAAACTACACGGGAGGAAAATCTGGTGCATTTGGATAAGTTGCATTCATAGGAAAGAAAAAAAATCGGATTATATCCTATAGTTATTTCACGATATCTGATAATGACACTGACCCCTATATTGATCTGATAAAATCGGCTGCCCCATATATCGGTCGAGTTTGTAAGTGCTTAAAATGTCATTTTTTATGTTAGTTTTATTTTATTAATTTAGTTAAAAACATTTTAATCAACATTTTGTCTTTTACTACAGGGATGATGCATTCTACTATGTGCAGGTCTGATGATGTGAGTCATCAATACTCTTAGGCCCTAAACCGATCGTGAGGGTGAAAAAACTGGCAGAGAAGGGTATTGAAGAATTAACAGTTGGAATCTGGCGTTGCGGCTCCCATGTGGAAAAGCAGAGAAATCCTTTGATTCTAGATCTTCACATTGACACTGGCTGTGAAGAGCTTTCACCAATAGAGTGTGATGTCTGCCCTGCAGTATGTCGTAATTACAGTAATTTTGTTGTTCATTTCATGGAACACCAAATGGGAGTGACAAGGAAATGTGCCATTTGTTTAAAAGAATCTATTGATGATATGAGACAACATCTAGTGTTACAAGATCACATCTCACCAAATTGTCTGAACTAGACTTTCAGGCGAATGAATCACTAGTCGTTTCACATAATCCTTCCAGTAGCGGCTACTTAAATTCATCTAAATCAGAATCTGATGAAAAAGATTTAGACAATCAAAACTTGGATTATCTAGTGGTCAGTAAAAAACACACAAAATTAGAAAGACCTAAAAAAGAACACACAGAAAGAAAAATGTATAATTGTAATCCATGTAAGAAATGCTTTTCTTCCTCGAGGAGTTTGAAAGACCATCAAATGATACATACAGATAAGAGACCATTTAAGTGTGATAAAATTTTGCATACAGGTGAGAGGCCATTTGAATGTGAGGTATGTAAGAAATGTTTTTTCTCTCGTTAAGCTATTTGAATATCCATCAAAGACTTCATACAGGGGAGAGGCCATTTGAATGTGAGATATGTAAGAAATGCTTTTCTTTCATCAAGCAATTTGAAACAGCATCAAGTTATTCACACAGGTGAAAAGCCATTTGAATGTATTATATGTAAAAAATGCTTTTCTAAATTAAGCTATTTGAAACAGCATCAAATTGTGCATACAGGTGAAAAAGCCATTTAAATGTGAGATATGTAAGAAATGCTTTGCTTCACCAAGCTATTTGAATAGCCATCAAAATGTGCATACAGGTGAGAGGCCATTTAAAGTGCGATGTATGTAAGAAATGCTTTCCTTTATCAAGAAGCTTGAAAAGGCATCAAATTGTGCACACAGGTGAAAACCTTTTAAATGTGAGATATGTAAGAAACGTTTTTCTTCAAACAAGCCACTTGAACAGGCATCAAGTTTTGCACACAGGCGAGAGGCCATTTGAATGTGAGATATGTAAGAAATGCTTTTCTTCATCAAGCAATTTGAAACAGCACCAAATAGTGCATGCAGATGACAGCCCATTTAAATGTGAGATATGTAAGAAGTGTTTTTCTACATCAAGCCACTTGAACAGGCATCAAGTTGTGCACACAGGTGAGAGGCCATTTAAATGCGATGTATGTAAGAAATGCTTTTCTTTATCAAGCGGCTTGAAAAGGCATCAAATTGTGCACACAGGTGAAAAAGCTTTAAATGTGAGATATGTAAGAAACGCTTTATCTAGATCAACTCATTTGAATAAGCATCAAATTGTGCATACAGGTCAGAACCCATTTAAATGTGAGATATATAAGAAATGCTTTCCTTCACCAGGGCCATTTGAATATCCATCAAAGACTTCCATACAGGTGAGAAACCATTCAAATGTAACTTATGCAAGCGAGCATTTTCTGATAAGTCGGCTCTGAAATATCACCTAATAACCCATTGTAGGAAGAAGTGTGATAGTTAATAGTTTATAATACAAAATTTGGATGGAATAGTGATTTTTGTAGACAGAAGTTGAGATAGACGCTGAAGAATCAAAGCTGTTCATGCACACTAATTCTCAGATCTGAACTGACGCATTGCTCAATGTATCAGTGAAAACTTTCTGGTTTTCTTATTCTTTGACCAAGTAAGGCTTGATCTCTGGAAAATCTTGTATTTGTAAAACTACAGAAGCAGACCCAGTGCCTATTTTCTTCTCTCTCTTTAATGCCTATTTTGCCTTCTAATTTCTAGTGCCTGGTAAAATATCTATTTAAATGGGTAATTTCTGCTCAAATAGAATTCTTCAGTGTTCAAAACGTAGGATCATCAGGATTTGAAGTATCCCAACCATTTAAACAAGAAAAGTCAGGTCCTGTGGTTCTTACCTTATAGCGCAAAAAAAGAAATGAAAAGGGTTAGTTTGTAAATAAATTAGGTTCAAAAACGTCAAAAACCTTTATTTTCGAATGGTTTAAAAAACCAAGAAAAAATTATGGTCCTATCGACATAAATCGTTAATACTCAAATTATATTGTAAAATTACTACATATACGAGCCATTTCTCGAGTGTGTGTCAGCTAGCCACTCAATCTTCTGTTTTCTTTGAGTTATTATTGGGTTCTATGGAAAATTAATTTACCTTTGAATCATCTTTTTAATCTCCATTGCTTTCAAAAAATCTGAATGACCATTTCGTTCTTTTATCAGTTTGAGACTATCTCAAGTCTTTAATCACTTATAACAAAATTTATTCAAAGATCAACAGACTCAGAATTTTTCTCTTTGGAAAAGTTTATTTTCCACAGAGGAGGAAAAGTGGATTTCCCCACATTATTTGAAGAAATGATCAAACATTAAACAAACAAAAGGACAAGTTTCATCAACTGAAATGTATGAGCGGTATTCAAACTTGAAAGAACAGAAATTGTTCTGTATATGAGAGGGGCTGTTCCCTCTCTCGATATCACTTTGCTTATTATGCTAAAGTCTGACGTTTTTGTCTCAGTTGCTTAAGACTGCGTCATGAAACATAAGCGTTGGGCCATACGATTAGAATAAGAAGGTTTTCTAAAGATACTGAAAACTTCAATACTAAGAGCAAGGGATTGAGATGTGGGCAACCCCCTTTGTATATGGTGCTATTTTTGTTCGTTTCAATTTTGCTCTTTACTATGAGTTGAAGAAAGTTTTTATTTATTTTAATTCAATGAAGGGTATACATATTCCTCATAAATGATGTACGATCAAAAATGTTTAAGGATCTTAGAAAATGATTTAAACAATCTCTTTAAGAGATTGCTCATTATTAGCTGAATTAAGTTAATAAATGTGTACTAGTAGGAATAAGTATAAAAAAATTTGCTAGCTTACATTAACAGTGTTAATGTGCTATGTTGTTAAATCTTGTGAATATTGTGGGTCATTCGATTGGAATCAGAAGATTTTGAAGGAATCAGAAGGTACTGTACAAAAGGTACCATACATTTTATTGTTGTTATTTTTCTGTTGAATAAAATACATTCAATGTCCCCCCCCCCCAACATTGGGGAATCAAAGTTCATGTTTTCTATTTTTTGGTTGTTTTACAATCCTGTATTGTATAGACTGTTGCTTCATTATGGTTGAACCCCTCCCCCCCATCAGGTTATACATTGGTGCAATGTATATATATATATTTTTTAGACCAGCGCACTGTAACGAAAGAGCTATCGTAGAAGCTTCGAAAAGGGCTCATTCGATTGGAAAATTCGAAAAGGACTAAATTTTGGTATTTAAACTAATCTTAGTATGAAAATTTTTCTCTTTTTTCATTCCAGTAAGCAGTCCTTTACTAAACTTGATTTGAAATTTAAGAAACCAGATTCCACAGTGTTGAATTGAAAGGCGTTTGGCGAATTCCGTATATCTGGAAGCCCGAGAAATAAAGCTTAGAGCTATAGCGTCTATATTGCTTTCTGAATCAAGATAGAAATATGTTTATTGTTTTCCTGATTTAACTTTCCTGACAGATTAAGCTTTTAAAACAAGCAGAAAATGGACTGACATTGTGTAAACTGCTGATCCTATATTTTTAATTTAGAACATATATTTATTGAAAATACCTAGGCTCGGACAAATTACGAGATTCATTTGTGCTGGTGAATTAATCAGCTTTGTTTGTACGTAGAACAATTTGTTTTGCAATATAAAACTAGAGGTGCATAAGTCCTATTGGGCTTTAATAATAGAGACGAAACCCAGTCTTCGGGTTGAGGTATATAATTATAATATTTTATTATCCGTCAAAATCAAACAAAAGAGACGGAGTACAACTAAAAATACAAGAAAAAGATAAACAAGAAAAATATAATGTGCATACAGATTGCTGATGTGGGGCGCATCAGCAATATTTTAGAACGCTTTATCGTATCAAGAAGAAACTTCTGGGATATAATAAGTGGGATATTCAGTTGACCAAAAAGACAAAAATTATGTGCGCTATACTGCTATTGATACTGCTGCTTACTACTAATAATAAAAATAAAATTCCCATTGGTGTTCTAAGATATCGGAATATGTGATGTTGGGGCTTTTCTCGTTCATGGCCTAGCAGAGGTTGGCCTCTGTTTAGCAACGGGACAGTTTACGCTGTAGCATCTTTTTCCATTGATGTTCTAAGATATCGGACTATGTGATGTTGGGGCTTTCTCGTTCATGGCCTAGCAGAGGTCGGCCTCTGTTCTAGCAACGGGACAGTTTACGCTGTAGCATCTTTGACCGTTTTTCTTACATACTACACAAAACATATCACCAGTGCATGAATTGGATTTCGTGGACGCGTTGTCAGCTACTCCACAGCGAACACAAATGGCGGTATTATTACAATTGGCCACAAAATGGCATTCGGCGTGACAAGAGAAGCATCTTCTTGGCAAAAAACTTATATTCATCAACAGGAAGTAACTTCGTAATCAATTTCGGCTCAGTGTTGAAGAAAGGAGTCCAAGTCAGCACGGGTATCGAAATAAACTTTGTATAGACGTGAGCTTCCAATCCTGACTGCTTTGCAAGCTCTGGGATAAGGTACAATACATACTCGTTCCTCCATTTCGACATGAATTCTTTTCACTGCCCCAATAAAGTTTTAGAGGGTTGCTTTTATCGTGGGTTGCTTGGCTTTTTTATGTGGTCAAAGATAGCTTCAGCCAGTATCTCTAGACTTAACTATAAGTTTCCAGTCGGCTTTACTCTTGCGTTGTTCACTGACTTGAGAAGGATTTGAACACATTGAATCGACAAAAAAATTACGAGCACTGGGGGTGTTGAGTGATCCAGGTAAGTTCTTGAGTACAACTGCATAAATGGGGCCTCGGATCCCGATGCATTGAATTTCGATGGCCAAGAAATAGATTTGTTATTTTTTTGATTCCACGAAACAATCCATTTTCCGGCCTAGTTTGTTTACTTTCACAGCCAGAGTAGCCACTACTGCATCGCCTAAACCACTATTGTGGGAACAGAACAAGGATTTCTTTAATTACAAATTTCGGCATTGGCTTTCCAGCTTTTCTTTATCTTGATCGTTGTGTAACCATTTACAAATTTCTGTAACATTGCTCTTCGCATTTCACCTTTTTAACGAGCTCTGCTCGTAAACTGGAACTTATTCGTGCAACATTTTCTTTCGCTGTAATTATGTCGTCTTTACTAAAGAAAGCTTTTGTTGGGTTTTAGCAACAAATTAACTCAATCTTCGCACGCACTACCTCCCTGCTCCGTCATTGATCGATAAATAAAAGTTCTTAAATTGGGCTTAATATTGAATCCCTTCATAGGTGTAACAGAAACTTGTCTGCGCGGATTTAATCACCTGGCGATCAAACTCCAACTCACTGTCACAATATCCAGTCTGATATTCAGGTCAAAAGTCCTTTCATTTCAATTGGTTCAAATAAGTTCTTAAAAAAAACTTTGCCAAACAGCTTCTTAATATCCAGAAAATTGCTATTTTTTTTTTTTTTTCTCTTCGTTCGTCCACACTAAATGAAAGCTAGTTGATGATATTCTATGGAGATCCAGAATTTCATATATGAAATTTTATAGAGATCCAGGGGGTATAAAAACTCTCCTAGAATTAGAAAAATGCCTTTTTTGGGGCATTTGAAAAACTGAATTTTTTTTTTTGTACTTTTTATTAACAAAAAAATTGAAAGAAGACAACAAAAAAAAAAAAAAAAGTCGAGGCCATTCCAGTGCGATCAAAATTCTTGACTTTGTTTCATATTGTTGACTAACCTTAATTCTGAAATAAATCGTGTATTATAGATTGACTTTTCTTCTGTTACTCTCTTTTCGTCATTAGCAATTCAGCGTATTTGAAAGTCCTAGAATTATTTTGAGGGTGACCAACCCCGCCCTCAGGAGCCCTTGGCGCATGGGATTTAAGTTATGTCCTGTGAATATATACGGTAAAGATTTTATACATATTTTGTTTGAAAGATCATATAACAAATGTGATTGAGGTTGAAACAAGCCGTCCAAAACCTGGGGCAAAGGGTTTTAAGTTATGGGTTGGGGGGAATTTAAGGTTATTATGTAAAGGATAGTTGTAGACTTAAGAGGAGTCTCATTTAGTTAAAAATTAGAAGTTATTGTTTCCTTTGTTGAAAGTTGTAGTTTTCTTTTTTAAGAGTTAAAAGCCATACCTTGGGGCATGGGTTTTTTAAGTTATGCCATGTATGTATATAAGGTTTTCATAGATCATATACAAGGCTATTGGGGTTGAAAAAAAAACATCAAAGCCTGGGACAAAGGGTTTTAAGTTATGCCCTGAGGGAATTTAAGGTTTTTATGGAAAGGATAGTTTTATAGACTTTAGATTTGGTTGAAAATTGGAAGTTATAGTTTCCTTTTAAGGGTTTTCAAAGTGATGAAGGCAAATCTAGTCCCCCTCATACCTGACTACCCCTCTTTTCACCAAATGCATCTGACTGACGACTGTGAGATAGTTATTTTGTTCAAAATAGTCCAAACAACATTAAAAAAAGTCAAAAGTGATTTAAGAGCAACAAGCCCTCCCCCCTTTTCCGTGTACGCCAATCATTTCCCCAAAAACATCCAATCAAATTTTAAGATAGCAATTTTTGTTCAGCGTAATTGAAGGACCCCAAAATTTACGTCTTTGAGGATGACAACCAGGCCCTCAAGGAAAGGGTTGTAAGTAAAGCCCAAGGGGTGTATAATTTTTATTACGGAAAGGTTGGTCTTCATATACTTCAGAGGGTGGTTCTCATTGGAAAGGTTATCAGAAGTTTAGTGCTGTTTTTAAGAGTCAAAGTGATCAAAAGGTAGTTTTACAGGTGGATCATTAGAGGTGGATGTCTTGGTTTGAAAATTGGAAGTTCTAGTTCTCATTTGAGAGCCAAACTGATAGATACTAACTAGACCTCTCTCCCTCCCCTCCCCCCCCCAACTACACCTCATTCAGGAAACGCTTCCGATTGAAATTGTGAAATATCCATTTTAAAATAAGATAGTCCAGAGAACATATAACAATGTATCAAGGATTGACACCACCCACAGAGCCCTAGGGCAAGTGCTGGTAAATTGTTCCCAGGGGGAATATAAGGTTTTTATGAAGTGGGTTGTCTTATAAAGTCAGATGGGGCTCATTTCGATTTGCAAGTGGAAGCTATAGTGCTCTTTTTAAGATTCAAAAATTGATTTGAGAGCAACCAGACGAAACCCCCCCCCCCCTGACGACCATCATTTCCAAAAAAAAACATCCAAACAAAGTTTTTGAGACATCTATTTTTTAACACTGTTGAAAGGTTCAGTAATTATGCGTTTGGGAATGTCGATGTAAGTTAGGCAATTTGTTTATTGTTTACATATAGTAAATGTTTATTGAGAAAAGATATGCATGTTGACCACTACTTTCCAAAAATACGAAGGGTATTAAGGTGAGTCTCTTAAGGAATGTTTAGGGGAGTTTTAAAACTAAATCAAAACATGTTATCTGTATATGGGTTGTCAAAAGGGCGTAAACTCGGAATGACAGAGTATATTAATTTGGAACTTTCTGCGAAATGAAAAGGGAGATGATGAAGTAGCCAAAAAGGCAATATTTGCCACGCTACTACTGCTACTATCACTCGATACTACTGCCAGGTGTGGAAAAAAAATCCCAAAGCCGCTAGTAGCAGAATTTCAAAAGCTGTCGACGCCTTAGCCAACACAACTTGTGTTTGACGGCTTTGCTTTGAGCAAAAAGTATTTTTAAACGTAAGATTTACAGGAAAGTAACAAATATAATCTAGTATAGCTTGAAGTTTAGAAATATCAATAGTTTTCTTGAATGTAATTGAATTCAAGTGGCAGTGGCACATACTATCTATAAATATCATACTTCATAATTTATTTTTACAATTTTATCAGAAAGTGCTAATATCATATTTACAAATACGGTTAGAGTGGAGTATAGTATTCAAGTCTGAAGTATCTTTATATACCTTACTGATTTTACTTCATGGCATTGAGTTCTACACATTAACATGGGCGTAGCAAGCATATTGTCTAGGAGGGCAGTCGATATAGGGTGATGGAGGGGCCTTTTATCAACTGATTTTCCAACCATCTGCTTTTTTCAGCCATATATAATGTAAATTGAAGGTCTAGGGGAGGGGGGGGGGGACAGATGCAGCAATTAAAGTATTTACAATTAAAGTACTTTTGACATCGAACTGAAAAACAATTTTTGCTCCCCTGGCTCCATTTTCGGTGTATTCATACCTTAAAACTGGGATTTTCTACATTGTTGCATTGATTTTTATACAGCTATTAAATTCTCTTGTTGTCACAGTTTAAATCATGAAAAGAAACGAGCGGAATTTTCCTGTTTACACAAAAAGCCAAACCGAAACGATTTTACCATGCCAAATTTACTACCTCATCATATACTCAAAATATGTGAAGTAGTCAATACAACCCTTTTCTCAATACAACCCTTGCAAAAAAATCGAATAAATATTGGCCAGTAAAATAAGTTCATTATAAATAAGAAAAAGGAATATTTTTTTAATCAGAAGAAGAAAAGGTCTGATATGTCAATAGCATTGGCGTAGGCACAGCATTTTGTGTAGGGGGAGTTCGGGGGGGGGGGGAGGCTCAGCTCACTTCTGTAATGGAGGGGGGGGGATCTTTCTAATAACTTCCCGAGGTCCTTTTGAACTATATAGGTCTTTAGAAACTAGTCATTCTATATTTTGCTAAAAACTTGACCTTTAACATTCTACAGCATGTTCTACTTTTTCCTGCAACAAGTATAAATAAGAGACCCACTACCCTACTTCCAATTTCCCCCCCCCCAGAAAAACTTAGCACACCACAAAAGTGATTTGAAACAAATCACATTATGGGTTAGATAACAGAAGTTTCTTCTAAGGAATTCAACTCAAAAGCTTACAGTTGCGGCAAAATTAAATATTAAAATTGGTTCTATAGGGGAGACCGGCCCACGTCTAGCCAAAGCAAAACAGTTTTCAATACAAATACCTATGGGGCTTCTGGTGGATTATAAAACGCTCTGACAGATTGCAGTGTATTTTTTTTAAAAAGTCTGACCTTAATTAATACTTTACCAAAAATTTTCAGATTGGTGGATCAGGTTTTATGGTGATAAACTCTGGAAGTTTGTTCAATTTTGTCTGAAAGCCTACGCCTAATTACGAATACCAGAAAACTCGCGTTGTAAAACCACATTGTATTCTCCTGTTTTTGGGATCTTCCGAGGACGTGCCATCTTCACAGTTTGCTGTTAGTGTTTTTTCATCTTGTGGGTATAGTGAACTCCCATGTTCGGCCTCAATACCCAGGTTAATTTCGGCATTGCCGTACCAAGGTGTTAGCTAAAAGTGGGGCTATGCTTGTAAAGCTTGTGTAAACAGCATATTTAAAGGTTGAAGGCAAGCTTAATACCCAAACTGTGTTATTTCTGGCGTTGTTTATCCTGTCAGAACAGTAGGTGAACTTGATTTTTTTTTTGTTTTTTTTTTCTGCTTTTTTTTTTTGTGTTAAATGTTCATTCAAGATAAAATGATTAAAAGTAAAACAGGAGAGAAAAGAAAGAAAGGTGGCTTGTGATCCAGAATAAAATAAAATAGCAGTTTTTCTCCTGTCTTATTCTACAAGAAGTCAGTTGTATTCTCTGGAAGTACCATGGGTTGTCCCTAGATGAAGCGCTGCAAAGACAACATAAAAAAAAAGTTGATCAGAAGCTGAATATCCCTCTAAAAAGTCTGGACCTGAATTTCCTTACACCCCTTGTATCGTAACAACCAATTATCAATATTTACTTAGAGGAACAAGCAAAAAAGACTAAAAACTTACTTGAAAATGATAAACTTATATGCTTTTCGACTTGCATTCCCCTAGAAGCGAGGTAAATTTTGCATACACTTATGCCATTATTAAGAGCATAAAAGTACGGGTCCTTAACGGAACTGCAAAGGTAGTCGAAAAAGTTGGAGGAATTACAGGTAAAACGATTGGTCCGTGGTTGTTAGGATTGACTTAAAACTCTATCAGTAAGAACGCCAATAAGTACAATGCCTATGTACGGACAACTGCTTTTCAACTGTCACAGCGTAGGAGCTGTTCTTTTAACAAACAGGATTGAAAGGCTTCTATATAAACACATGTTTCAGACCACAATACATTGTAAGTTTTGACGATTCAGGGTCTGAAAAAATCCACAAGCCTGGTAAAATCATTGCACAGCGAGGCAGAAGTGAGTAGGGAAGGTCACGTCAGTAGAAAAAGATCAGTTGAACCACGATTTGTGCTGGTGTTAATGTGTTGGGAACACACTCCCTCCTCTACTTATTTCCCACAAACAAAAAAGGGTCATTGGAAATTTTACGCTAGGGGAGCTTTACCAGGAGCCATCATGATCTAGCTCGGAAAATACTTCTGGCTGGATGACTGCCTCTCCATTCTTTGGCTTTTAATTGCAGCATTTTATCAATCAACTTCAAACCCAAAAAAATCAACGGGGAAAAAAATATGAAAAACTCAGAAGTGCTCACTGAAACCCTATAAAAAGAATGCATTACTGCTAGGATAAAAGCTGTATCTGCCAAAAAACCTTAGTCCTGGAACGGAAGAAAGTCAGACAAGGTGAAAAGACTAAAAAAGCAAAAAGGCGTTGTCTCTGGCAACAAGAGTTACAGTTAGAGGTGACGATTCTGACGTAGATGCATCCTGTATCGACAACAAACTCTTCAGACCCCCGCATAGACATTTGAAGACAAGCCCCCTTTTTACCAGCAACTTCTAATTGGGATACTAAAAAAGTCAAGGCTGGTGATTATATATCTGGGATTGAGCTGAAGAGCAAGAAAGGGAATTCTGTTTACAATGTTATAATTATCAAAAAGTAGCAACGTCTCGGCCGGAACGTAAGGTCCCCTTTTGGAAGAAGACCTGGAGCAAGAGACTTTGCGCTAACTGACGAGATGAATAGTGTCTTAAAGACAGAAGTTGAAATGAAACTGCCCACTCAATGAAAGGTAGAACACTTAAGATTAGCGGAGCGGCTTACTTTTGGTGTTAATCATTCAATGTATAATTTGAAATTAATACTCTTTATTTTTTTAAACCTTAATGAAATTCATTTTGTAGTTTTTTTATGCTGACCATATTCTTTCTAAGTTTTATAGCCAAAAAACAAGCTCAAATGTTCCCCTGGTCACTTTTCTTTTTCTTTTGTCCGGTGGCCATTACGTAAGGCAGAGAGACGACTGAAACAGTGCCGGTATGGCACCAGGTTTTGGCTACTCTTGACCACTTGGATAGAGAGGCATCCAGGTGGAAAAATGGCGGAGTATTCTAATTGTCTTTTTCAAGGATGGATATTGAATTGAGTTTACTTTTGCTTTGACATGCTCAGCAACTCCTTATCATTGAATCAATTCATGGAGAAATTAAACAAGTCAAAATCAGCATGATACGTGGGCCAGTCTCCTATCTATATATCAGACCGAAAATCAATATTCGAAGATCGAAAACGTAAATGTTGATGTCGTAAATGATATTAGAAATTTCCTGTTTATTTCCGGCTTTTTTAACCATCTACTGTAGCGATAAAAGAATTTTATTTTGTCGTAATGGAAAGGATTATTCTTGTAGCGATAAAAGGTTTATCTTATTAGTGGCGATAGTAATTTCTCCGATAAGCGCCGCTTATAGGCGCTGGGAGATTGCTGTCAAACTAGGCTAGCCGCCGCTCTCAATTAATGAGAGAAAATTGAATATGTAGACACACAAATGTGGCTTCTTCTTTCTTGAGCTATCTGGAGATCAGATTCCTTTGGGAGCATTTACCTTGGAGACTTGCGAACTAATTACCTATTATAGGACTAGACGCAGACATATAAGTGAAATAAAACACATATAAAAAGACAATAGATTTATTGAACTTACATGCTTAGTTGTACAGCAACGGGTCACTTTCAATTGACAATAATGGTGACCGAGATTATTTGCGGTACGAACCGTTTAGATCTAACTTAACATTGAAATAAAAAACACATTTACCCCACTCCCAAACGCAGTTCTTTCGTCCTGCGCTGTAGGGGACTGCCTGCCATGTGGACAATGACCCAAGGAACGCAAATCTTCGTCCAATAATCTCTTACAGATTTTCAGATGATTCAGGATTCCACACAGTTTTTGTGCCATTTTAAAGACCTTCCTTAGAAATGTTGAGCATGCATTTTCTGCATGGCATTTTTTTTGCTACACATTATCTTAGCGAAATCGAACGACTAGCGTCGTTGTTTGACTGAAGATAGAACGCAGTTTCTCTTTTTGATGAATTAGAATTTAGACTCCTTGGAAGCGGTATTTTGAACTCAATTAGGGAACGTTTAATTTCTTTCTGCCCGAATCATCTTATAGAAGGAAAAGATCTTGTATTTTAAATATATGGTTATATCTACACTGATGGGTGCACATATCAACCCTTCCCATGAAATAATGACGTCCCGTAATTAGTAACTGCCTCATTAGGAGTGCTTAAAAATTGTTTCAAATATTTTTCTTATTTTATTCTACATCCCTATCTAAAATTTCGTCTACCGGAACTAAGATTAATTTTAGTTCTAGGTTAGATACTATAAAAGAATCAGATTTTTAATTTTTTTTTGTCTATATCTAACACTGATTACTTTTACGATTTCCAATAAGAATGGGACTCTATTCTACTTTTACATAGTTTTTTTTTTTGATTTTTGCTGTCATATATGACGTAACTACATACTATCTACACAACGTTAAATGAATAACATGAATAATATTACATCTAATTCCTACTTGTGGGTACATACATGAATTGATTTATAACATACAATATTTGCGTTCATTATATTCACTGATGACATTAAAACACTTTCACTATTGGGATGTTTGAATCGTTCGAAGCTATTAGGAGACGTAACACATGTAGCTTCACATCTATTCATGCACCTTTCGTGTCCTTAGTGTACTACACCATTCTGTGATGTAAATTACTGTCCTTCACTCCTTTTGTCACTGGCAAAAATTTTGAAGCACTTACGTTATGGTTTCTTCATGGAACAGTCCCGAGATCTAGTGGTCTTTACACGGGTAAGTTTTCCTAATAGTCAACTGGGGGGAAATGACCGTTTTTAAATATCGTTTCTCATAGTCAACTGGGAAATGATTCTTCCCACTACAGGTGTTGGTGTTTTTTTCTTCTCAGCGTATCATTTTTAGGATTTTTTGAGGCACTTAGAGAATGTATTCTCGCGTTTAAAATTGCTTCATTTGTGCCTTTTGAAAAGGGTTGATCGCAACATACTATAGTTGACTCTCTTAATATATTGCCTCTTTACGCTTTCAGCTTCAAATATCTTCAATATTATTTAACTTCAAATATCGTTAAATATCGTTTATATATCTTTGGACTGCCTTCAAATGTCTTAAGTGTCATTTAACTTCAAATATCGTTTATCGTGTGCTGATCGATGGAGTTCTCAGAATTAAAACTTCAAAATTGTCTTTAATTTTGTCTTCAAATATCTTCAAATGTCTTTAAGTGTTCATTTTTAACTTTAAATATCGTTTAATATCGTTTAGCTTCAAATATCGTCACTATAATGTAAAACTATTCTGGGGTCCATAGTGAAGTATCAACAGCGATATCTACGTATTTATAATCTTGTACTGACCGATGGGTTTCTCAGCGTTTATGTGATTATATAGTTCGTTAAAGCATATGATACGTTGAGGTTTTTTTTTCAAATTTGTGTACCTGATACGTAATATGGTTCATAGTCGAAGAAACGACGATTCGAAGGTAACTGTTGTTGTCGTAGACTTCGGAATAGCTGGGATGAAGTTGCCTGAGTCGTGGTGAGTACTCTTCGTTGGTGAGATATGATGAAATCCCTAGTATGCTACTGGGTTCGTAAATCTTGTACTGGGCAGCTCATTTAATGCTCAAAAACCAATTTGGTGCCATTTACTTCCTGTAATAAAAATAACGCGGCCAGAATCACATGTTCTTTGAAGTAAATAATACAATTTTTCACGCATTAATGGAGGGTTAATAAGTTTCTTAGCTATGAGACAGAATTAAATAAATTCACTAATATTAGTACTCTCAACAAAAATCTAAAAATTTAAAATAGAGATGTTTCAAGTTTGTTTTGACGAACGGAAATATCGATATTAAATAAACATTGGGGATTTACCCTACATTATTAAGTTTGAGGTCTACTTTTACAATTATTTTTATTTCATGCGGTGCATTGTTCACGCAAGTCCTGTGCTGCTATAAGAAACGCATGTGCAGCGTCATCTCAAACCACACGGTTTTACGCAAACGATACTACAATGTGGAAACAAGACATAACAAGGACGAGTGGAGACCTCTCTACCCACTCGTCTTCTAATGTCCTCCCTATTTTAGGCTCTAGACGTTCTCATGGGGTTCCGGGTTTAAACGCTGAAATGCAGAGGTGTTCTTCTTTGTTTCCCCGTGTTCTTCTCTATGGATTTTCCGTAATTAACAAGTCAACATTTGGCTGGGCATCATATTCGTCTTTCGAATATTTTAGGTAATTAGCTGCAGGATTTCCAAGCTTGCCTCCGTAGATTCCAGTTAATGCTTGGCCAAAAAATATAAGGCAAATGAAGAACTGAAGAATCAATATCTTTTTAGAAGGCCTATTGTTTGAGCAAATCCTTCAGCACTAAATAAATAAATATTATATTAAAGTCTTATTAGAATCCGTTTAAGCGAGAAACACCTTCACATTAATAGGGAATTCCTTGTGTGGTTTTGATACTTAGTCGACATTGGACATACACGCAGGGTTTTCAATCCAATATATCTAACTAATTAAATGGTTTTAACAAATTTGACATATTATTATTGAGATATAATTTCACATCCGCCGTGAAATTATTTTCACATATAAACGTACCAATAGGTTGTTTGGTTATAGTTACCAATAGTGGCCCCTATTAGTTACATATATTACTCGAGTAAGAAACACAATGAATGAACAATTGTGTAGGCCTAAAATAATTATAATCTTGCACTAGATAAAATAGTTCATATAATTAGACGCTTCTGTACTGGTAGTTTTTTGTTTTTGATTTATAAAGCTGCCAGATATAAGAGTATAGCCCTACTGAATTGCATAGTTTAAAAATTAAACTCTCTTTTCAAAATACCCGACCTCTCCGAATTAGTCGTGTTATATTCAGCTAATAAAAACAAATTCGCTCTATCAAAGTATATGAAAACTGGAAAACGGGCATAAATGCTGAAATTGTTACGGGTATAATGGGGGTGAAGAAATATAGGTTTCAAGAGGAAATCTTTTTTGGTAGTCACTATAATCAGAATTGGATAATTTAATATACATGTTGCTCAAATAAATTTCGCATAAACTAAAAAAAGGGGGGAAACAGGAAAAAAAAATTTTTTCTAGCAAAAATAAGCGTTTTTCACTAAATTGAAGCACAGTCTTTTTCAAGTTAAACATAAAGCTTAGTCTAACTTAAATAAATTATCAGGTTCGAAATAGTTTATTGAGATAATATAAGTTTTAATTAATAACCATTTATTGGCGAAATTATATTTTAATAAATAATTAAAGTAAAAAATTGAGTACGAATTGATTATTAGAAAATTTAAATAAGAATTGACTGAGATTGATATTTTAAGCAAGAAAAACGAACAAAACGGCAAGTAAAAAAAGCCGAAGATTAAACACTAAAAGCCGAAAAATAGAGCAAAACACGATTCAGATCAAGTTCTAGCTATGAATAGGTGTCGGATTATCGAATTTTTAAGTCAAGTTAGGCATATTTTGATTTATTTTTTGATTAAAAATTTTTTTTTCACAATTCTTCATGTGGAAGGCAATTTCAGTAGGGATTCTACATCTAGAAAACTCTTTATGCCCATTGTTATGAGAGGAGATTTGCGCCTCGACGTTAATCAATGTATAAGACCATTAGTAAAGATATATGTTCACAAAAATTGTAGAGCACAATATATTCCATAGATAAACCAATGAAATTAAAAACTGACGTTTTGTCACAAAAATCTAATAGGAACAGTGATCTCTCTGTTATTGTATACGTCATAGATTTAAACTAAATGAAATTAAATTTTTCGCCAAGGAGCTAAAGACATTGAATGTCTCTGTTTCTCTTTGGAAAATTAAAGTAATGTTTAACACAGAGGTCTGTAGGACAGCATACGTCATGATAGTAATATAAACTGAAATTAAAAAGCTTTTCTCTCTTTTTTTTTGCCTCGGAGCCCTATAAGAAAGTAACTTCTCTGTTTCTCTTTCAAAAAGCATTCAGATCCAAAAACGAAAACTTAGCTCACTGAATTTCTATTCAACCTTTAAGTATTGCCTTTGACTGGCCCTGATTGGCATAAAAATACTAATTTCTTACACTTTTTAGGACTGAAAAATATCCCTTCACTACGATCGTTTTAAAAAAAACAATCCAAAAAAAAAACAATCATGGGCCTTGAGTTCCTCCCCTCGGCCTTCCCACAAGACGTGGTCCAACGCCAATTGTCGTTCTCAGCTAGACCACTAGCCTTTCCTATCCTTTGGTTTTTTTCTGTGATTCGTCAACGTTTTGACATCACTTGTATTTTTTTTTTCATTAATATTGCACTTGGTTAACTTACTTGCACATTGTTAAATTATTATGGTGTTTAAATTTATTATATTTTGAAATTTGTCTTTACATATTAGGGATATTTTTTTCATCATGTCAGGTTTTTTTAACCGTTCTACCTGACTGTGTCGTTATTTTCCTCCTCTGTTTCTTGCGGTTTTTTTTTTCTTTTTCTCGTCCTTGTCTAGCGAAATAAGGTTAAACTATTTGTATTGTGTTTTTTCTCGAAAATTCTTGCCCTTCTAATTTCTTTTGTTTCCCGTGTGCGGAAGCTGGACTGAGGTCGAGCCGCCTTGATTTCCCTATTTCTTTAGCCATACTATATGGTCTGATTCGCCTTCAGACTCTTCGGAAACTAGTTTTTCCGACGAATCCGGATTAGAACTTTTAGAGGTGAAACTTTTTGAGGTTTCACCTGCCCTTCCTTCGTAAATTTCTACTTCCTCTGGAAGTAGAAGGTTTATTATTCTCTAAGTCCTCGCCTTGATTTCTCAACTTCGGGGGGGATTTGAAAAGATTCTTGAGAGCATTTGGGAGGAATCAATAGTTTTTTGTGACGGGGTTCCTCAATTGTTTGAAGGCCTATGTCTTCAGGGGGATGGGGCATTCTTTGCACAAAGGTTTCCCTCCATGAAGTCCATCTTTTTAGGTTTGACCTTGGACACAGTTATATCATGATGTTGACCTTGCCTGGTCATCCGTTGGAGTTTTATCATCCCGGGAGGGCAATGTACTTTGACTCGTTTTTATGGGAAAATTTATAAATCCATAGCCTCTCGCAAGGTTTTGTTTTAGTTAAAGCTTTGGAGGAGTTTTCTTCACAGTTAATACCGGGGTGGGTTTCTACAGCTCTGTTTAATTCTTCCTGACCTAAAGACAGGGGGCCTTTCTATTGGTGTTGTTTGTAGGGGGAAACCATACTCTTCTGGAAATCATTTGGGGGGACATGGGGTCGAAATTCTATTAGGGCGAAAAATTGGGTTTTTGGAGATATTAGTTATAATCTAAATCTCCTGCGTTTGCCGTGATGAATAACTTTTTGGACTTTTTGGTGTTTTTATTTCAGGAAAAAATCCTGGGTATTAGGGATTTTTCTTAGGAACAACTAGGTTTTCCATTGCCTAAAAATAATTTCTTCAAAGTTTTGTTCAATCACTGTCTCATTTTCAAAATAATCTTGCCATTTAAAATTGAATGAAAGGTTTTAGCTCATGCCAATCTTGACCTAGAGGGCTCATTTTCCGAATCTGACGAATCATAGGAAGAGGGATTTGACATCCATATCTCTGGAACCTTTTGCTCTTTTTATTCGGCTAACATGCGCCTTGTAAAGTTCTTACGCTATTCGGGGGTTTTCCATTTTAACGCGTATATTCATTATCCCCGTACTTTGTGAACTATTCTGTAAGGTCCAGAATATTTGTTTGAAAGTTTTTTTCCTTCCGTTTTTGCACCCTCGCTTCTTTAGGTAAAAGAAGTCTCCTACTTTGACATCTATATTTCCCCTCTTAACTTTGGGTTGGTTTCTTAGATTCTTCGGTTTAGTTTTACATATTTCCAGCCTCTTGCCTCTAAACTATTTTATAAGTATTCCCTCATCCTATTTTATGAATTTTGTTTATAATCTTATGAGTCGTTATAATACTGCCGAGCGTCAAATAATCTCATCATACGGGATTCTAAAACTCGACCAAAAAAGCTAAATAAAATGGATTGTCTGCTAGGTTCTGTTTCGGGAATAAGCAGTGTTGATTACGTTAGGAAATAAGGTAGGAATTTTATCCCAGTCGCTCCTATGTGTCTTTCGTATAAATCACTTAGAACGTTCGAAAATATTTGTATGCCTGTTTTCCTATTTTTCGCCATTAGCTTGTGGATGGCTACGGCGCTGCTTACCAGTTTTCTCTATATTAAGGAAAACTTATTAAATCTTTTGTTACTTTTGCCCCAACAAAATTGCTCCCGTTTGTCGCTCAACAAGTTTATCCAGGAATGCCAAATTGATAAAAATAATTTTGCTAATGCCTTACTCTGTGGCCAATAAGCCACCTTGATTTTTAATGCCTTTTGGCCAAAAGTAAATCCTGCCAAAAATGATCTATAACCGAACAGAATACAAGTATTACCTCTTGCTAGAAACAGGTAAGCCTCCAACTTGTCCCGTATATAGGTCCAAATTAGAGAATAATATCGAAGGGGATTACTTGCCTGCTGAACCGGACCCTTTCCATTGGGGGATTTGGATAAGATGGGAGGAGAATTTTTCTCAAATCTACATGCCTTAGCATTCATGTACATAACAAATTATTTTAAGTTTTGTCCAAGTGCCGATTTGTACGTAAAAAGTATTGTTTTAATTATGCGAAACGTTTTCATAAACGCCTAAATGTCCACCCGTGGCCGAATGAAAATATTCAAATGCAAGGACCCCTATCAAGTGTTGTGGTTAAAACACAGGTATGATCGACGGTTTGGTTTCTTTTTGTCTCAGCGAGTCACAATCCTACACAGTATTTCTTCATCAACGGTCGTAGTTAACAAAGTATCTATCTACTTTTCCTAAGAGTTTTGGAATTTATCCGTGGTAACGCTTTATCATTCACAAAATTAATCAAATTAGTGCTACACACAATTCGTCCGTTTTTTGCTTTTTTTTATATTTTCCAAAGACAAGGGACAATAGTTAATTCTTATTTTCTTTTACTGCGTCTTTGACTTTGTTTTTGTTACAGTCCATGTTTGCCTTTAGCATTAATAGCCATATAACTTCATTTCTTCAGGTTCTACGACGGACTATTTTCTGGGATGTCTACTACAAAACGTCTGCAAGCTGCCGCTTTGTGTTTTCCCTTTAAATGTTCAAATTTCATAATCTAGGTCTTGGATTTTCATCAATTCCATCTAGTTAGAATGCCCTACGATGGGAGTTTTTAAATGTGCCGCCAGGTAACTGCAAGCTTTTTATGGTCTGATCGCCTAATGATAAATTTGTCTACCATATTAAATAATGTACTAAACTTGTCCAAGTGGTAGATAATAGGTAACAATTTCTTAAGTTTGCTGGCGTGGAATAACTTACTTTCGCCTTTTGAATCTAAAGTGTTAATTGAATAGCATATTAACTTTTTCAATTTGTTTGGGTGTTGCTTCCCGTAGAGGCGTCTAGGGTTTCTACTTGAGGAATTATTTGCGAAAGTAATTGCCCCGCCAATGCCTTTTGAAACTAGCCCATCAGTGCCGTAACCACCAAAATTTCCCATTTTCGAAATCAGGAGTGACAAAATTGTCCAGAAGTGAGTGCCTTTTGGAGTTGGTCTAGCGGAATTTGAGAATTCCTGGGAACCAGGTACACATTATGGGAGTTTCCTTTGGTTAATTCCGTGAGGGCGCTTTCGCAATTTCAGGCATAATTGCGTTACGAATTTCTAAAGTTAGACTCGGTAAGGCCTAAAATTCCCCTATAATTCTTTCATAGTTTCTTTTCCTGGTGGGGCTTAGAGGTTTTCAAGCACCTTTTTATTTATCAGGGTTCTCGGGGATATTCTATCCCTGCGGCCTTAATCTACCTCCTAAACAATTTAATTTTGGATTGAACGATAAATTTACTTTCTCGCGGCCGGCAAATTTTTAAATTGCCTTGCCTGCTGAAACTTCTCGAACACCTTAGCATAAAGTTGCACTAAGTGATTTGCTCAGTGTTTTGCCCCACACGCCATATAATATCATCAACAAAAATGAATTATATTCTTTAATCCTCTTAACAGGTGCAAACAGGGCGTCTTACATAACGCCCGCTTGAAATGTGTTTTAAGCCCAAATGGCCTACCCTTAAGTATTCGTAAGATCCATATTCGGATGCTGAAAAATTGCAGTTTTCATGCGACATCTATTTCGGCCTATTTTCACTGGTGATAGCCTTGGGTAAGTGCCAAAGAAGTAAAAAAAATTTGTTATTGCCCTTGAAATTGAGTCAAGAATTCTCGTTCGTATTCTTGGTAAAGCGAATTTATCCCCCGCTAAACTACTTGATTGTTGAGAGCCCCTATAATCTACTACGAAGTCTAAGATCTCCATTCTTTTTTGGTACTAAGAATCACTGGTGCGACTATACGGACTTATACTTGGGCGTTATAATTTCAGTTTTTTTTCTAATTCATGAGATTTTATTTTTTTTAACCACTCTTTGTGCCTGCTATGGCCCACACGGTCTATGGCTGTTTTGCCCAACGGGATTACCAGTCGTTAAAATTGAATGTTCGTAAAATGGATTAGTCCAAATATCATCTTCAGATGCAGAAAATACATCCTTAAATTTCCATAATAATTTCGCATAATTTTTTCTTAAGCTTCTCAAGTCCGCCTAATATGATCCATAGTAAATTGTTGTTAAAAATTGTGATTTAGTTAAAAGGATATTCCGGTTATTTGAAGTTTTGATACCGTTAACTAGGCTTTCTTTTAGAAATTGTCCCATGTATTTCACAAATCATATTTCCTTTAAAACCTCGATTTGGACTAAACAAGTCCCCTTTTTAATTGTAATTGTATCGATTTTCATGGTTATTGGCATTACCCAAATAAACACCTTCCCCGTTGTCATATAAGATATAAATCTGTTCTCTCGCATAACAGATTTTCAGGTAATATTTCAGACGGATGTCGCCAAACCAGATTTCTGATTTGCCTAACTATTGGCTCGATCTTTGTGATATTTGAATTTTTTGCCATAGTTGTGGGAGGTATTTTTGCTTTTCCTTATCGCAAATCCGCTAATATTTCTCTTCATTGTCATTGCTTTATTAGATTCATAGTGGCGACTATGCTGCGCCATTGCGGCCCATCTTGCCCCCCGGCGTCACGTTGGGTTTTATTATGTTTCTTCAATAATTCCGCTATTTTTTGAATTTCCCCCGTTTGACCTGTACTGTTGTATTATTTACTATTTTTATTTTCGCCAGCATTTCATACTGTTATTGTTTAAATATACTTCATTTCTGCCAATATCTCTTCGGGCTAATTGAATAAATTTCCAATTATGCCATGTCTTTGCGAGACATGAAGGTTCAAAATACTTCGCCATTATACCCACTAGGGACTTTTGTTTACCTTGTTATGTTATCTTCGCTAAACCTCTGTTATGCATTTCTTAAGGCTTAGAAAATTTCTGCCCCTACCTTAGCTGGGGTATTACAAAGCTTCTCGTTGGCATACGTCTAATAGTATTCTATTAGACCTTAGAAAATTTGCTACTATAATAGCTTCATCTGGGAGATGTGTGACATAATAATAAAATTTTGTCAATGAAGCGTTCTATTGTTCTCTTTTTACGTTTAGGCAAAATGACCCTTTTGCCATTTAACTTATGACCCTCGTCACGCTTGTTAAGTTGGGATTATTAGGGGTGCTTTTGTCGCCTAATGCTGCCAGAGGCAACCATTTTAAATACGCAAGAGTTTATGAATCATTTACAGTAGCTCCGCCTGCTCAACTAAGGCCGTAAAAGGGTAAACGTTTTCTACACAAAAGCATTTAAAAAAAAAAGAAAATATAGGATAACTTGTTATTAATATCACTAGACAAGAAGGCACTAGTATTGTTTTGGACCTATTAAATATTCCTCGGCCCACCCTCTGAGGTCCAACTTATGTTGATGAGGGGCCTGAAGCGTTTCCCGAGAATTTATTTCATTTTTGTCGGTTGCCGTAATAGATATTCAGACGTATTATTAGGTTCCGTAGGACATATTTAAATGATTTACGTCTGCCTGTCTTCAGCCATGTATTATTATGGTAACCGGGATTGGGTGATGTTTTTTTTTCTAGTGTTCAGTGGCCGTTTGCTGGCGCCTAGTTTGCCAGTGCTGCTGTTGGCTATGTAAAATGTTCATTTCTCATCGGCCCAAGTTTCATTATTTTATATTGCATTCTCGCCATTATATTGGCCTTGGCGAGTATTTGGGTGTTCAAACCGATAACTTAAGTTTGCCTGTGTTGGCGGAAAAAGGTTATACAAATTGGTTGCCAGTAAGCATTATAACGCGGTAATGATTGGCGCAATCCCCCCTGGCTATAGCCCGATTGCAACGAACCGGTGCTTAAAATTTGTTCTTCTGAAACAAATGGTTACCGTAAGTTTGCGTATTACCGACAGCATTTCTTGCGTATGGGATTGCGATGACGTTAGGCGGCCACTCTCCTTGCATATGTGGCCCAACACGTATTGCAGTTATAGCAACCTTATTATTGTAGGGTTAATGCGGCTGAAAACGTTACTGTTTTTATGACTAGGCGGTTCTGGCGTTTTGTTTCTTTGTGCCTACTGGGGATTTGCTCCCTTTGAAAAGAAATTGGGGAGATGCTTGATCGCCCTTGAAGAATAGGTTCGCGTTTGAGTAGCTCTAAGCTATTTATTTTTGCACTTACTATGATTTCGCCAACCATTGTTATCAACTTCGATTTAAATCGTTATACCTCTTGGACCTGCAAGATCCCAACGTCCCTGAATCATGTCTTGCGACTATTACTACTCTATATAGTTTATTTTGGGGGTAACCCTTGCAAAACGTTATTTGTATGACTTTTTCAATACAGTTGCCCCAGAACCACTCCGTATTTGCTTCTACAGAAATGCCTAGTATGTTATCGAGGATATTCCCGTTATATTTGTGAAAAATCAAAGCCCTTACTACTAACATGTTTTAATTTATTTATAAGAACTGGTTCTCATAAATCTCTACTTTGAATACTTTTAACAAGTCATTCAACCGTATTTATTGTCAAGTTGGCGTTGTCTTGCACATGGTATGTTCGACCTGTTTTAGAAAGTTTAAGCCTGGCCGTGAATCGTGAGAAGCCAGAATGTCTTTTAATGCTCCAACGTCTAGTTTTTGTAAATTGTAATAAATTGGTTCAATTGGATATTAAATTCGTCAATATCTGACTGGACCATTGATATTCCCAGATAGATTTTGCCAATTCTATATTATTTTAGCGACTAACTTTTGCACTATTAGTAATTCATTTCGATCGTTCCATGTTTTTTTTTGCAGTTTTATATCAACACTTAAAACTTTTTGTTTAAACTGTTTTGGGATAGACTCTTATCTCCTATGAGATATAAGGGGTTTCCTATCGTTAGCCTAGCGGTTATAGGCTCTAATCAAATTTTCTTATATGTCTGTATCATTTCCAACAATTAAATTCAAATTACAAAGTTTAAATAGCCTAACTAGTTCGCCGTTTTCCTCCAATTTCCGACACGCGCCATTGGTAAGCGTAAAAAAAAGAATTTTTATGCGCCTTTGGGAGATTTAGCATAAACTAATTAAGCTATCATTAGGCTAGCCTAAAATACAGACATACAAATGATTAAGAAAAACAGATAGAGAAAAGGCATCAAATAGATTTATTGAACTTACATGCCCTTAGTTGTACAGCAACGGGTTCACTTCAATGGACAATAATGGTGACCGAAGATTATTTTGCGAGTTACGAACCGTTTTAGGATCATAACTTAACATTGAAATTAAAACAATCATTTTAACCCAACTCCCAAACGCAGTTCTTCGTACTGCGCTGTAGGGACTGCCTGCACTTGGGACCAAGGGACCAAAAGGAAGCAAATCTTCGTCCAACAATCTCTTTAAGATTTTCGATGATTCAGGAGGTCACACAGTTTTTGCCTTTTAAAAATCCTAGAAATGTTGTGCATTGCCATTTTGTTGCTACAAGTATCTATTAGCGAAATGCGAACGCTAGCGTCCGTGTTTGACTGAAGATAGAACGCAGTTTCTCTTTTGCTGATTAGAAATTAGACTCTTGGAAGGTATTGAACTCAATTAGGGAACGTTTAATTTTGCCGAATAACTTGAGAAGGAAAGAACTGATATTTTAAATATATGGATTCTACTGTGGTGCACTACCAGGTATCATCCAAACAAAAATTCCAACAAGCGAAAAGTCTCGCTAATATTATCGGAATTTGGAGTTCTAGGGGGGCATGCTGCCTGACCCCCTGATCCCCCCCCCTTCCCTACGCCCATGCACATTGATGCAAATGGGATTGTAAAATAATTCATACTCAATGCTTCTGATACTCATTGAATGCATACTAAAACTATACAAAGACCATTTGTTTCTAAGAGAGACAGTTTTTGATTTGCAGACGGGCAGTACATGAATCATGAAGCTGTGATTTAGTTTTGCCTTAATCAAATCCCAGATGATTAAAAACAGAAAATGCGGCACTTGAGCGTGGCTTTTCTAGAGCAACAACCTTCCACGTTCAAGCTTTCCCGCTACCTGCTTTAAACTGTATGGCACTTGATAGCTACCATATATTTTAGGATTCTTTAATGACCAAATAAATGTTTTGAGAGAATTATTTATTTGTTGTGCGATTTGGACAATGTCATTTTCTGTTTAAGAGGAGTGACGTTAATTATAAACGTGTCCGCGAGGACGAAGGAAGCAACGACTTATAGTAAAATTTTCCACATGGCGACATTTAAAAACTCAATGAGCTTTAGTTTGAACAGTTTTAAAAGCAGCCGCATGAGAAAGAGATACATTCTTCTTGCGAAGGAAGATACATACATCTCGTGAGAAGATATATTTCAGAAGAGATATATAGCCTGGCAAAAACAAAAGAATATCAAAACGGAAAACAGCTCTCTTTTGCAGGTTGGATCTAGAGCCAAATTTTGGGGGAGGTTTTCAGTGTGACAAATATGTGAGGCAACATTAGGGGGGTGGGTGAACCAAAGGGGCAATAATTGACCATTGAAAAATTTAATCTAAAAAAAAGTCAACAAAAAGGATAGAGGGCACCATAAAAAAAAAAAAATCCTGTGGGAAAAAACCAAAGCAACGGGTGGGTGGATTTCTGATTGGCGCGAGTGGGGGGTATGGGGGGTCCGGATCCCCCTGGATCCGCTGGTCCTTTTTGTTTTGTAGTTACTCTTTTTTAGAGTTTTGGTCCTGTTGGGTCTAGTTACTACAGTTTCATTACCACAAACTGTTTGATCAATCCTTCGAACACAGATATCAGGTAGCAGAGTAAGCAATAAAGGACAAACGTTTGGTAAAATAAAAACAAGTCTGAAAATAATATAAAGCTTTACAAAGGAGAACAATCTAGAAATAACAATCAGAAATAATAAATGCATTTTACTTTTGGCTATAATATACAATTTGTAAGGAACTTGCTTTGGTGGGGGTCCTTTCCGTATTATCAAATATTC
>JAPEVW010000119.1:123936-178936 GCA_027921565.1 Artemia sinica
ACCCCCCACCCCCCCCCCCCAAAAAAAAAAAAAAAAAAAAAAAAAAAAAAAAAAAACCCCTATGTCATATCTTAGAATCGTCGTTTAAGCTATTTTTTTCAATTTATTGGTTTTTTTGTCTGGTCCCCTATCTCGCCCCCCGTCTAGTGAAGAAGGGGAAGAAGATGCATCTTTGGAAGTCCCCAAACAAATTAACATGGGACAAACTCTATTGAAGCCACGTACATGACAACATTGATGAGTTTTTAGATGATTATTTTTTTAAAGTCAGATATAGCTAAAATAGCCGCAGTTGAAACTGGTAGTAGACTTGAGACCAAAATACCTTGCAAAAATTTTTTAGACGATTTGACTGGGAACTCTCTCCTCCAGCCTCCGGATATGCCATAAAGGGTCCACTTCAAGACAGCTGAATTGGAACAGAGTCCGAATATTGTTTTGAAACACGTCGGTGGGAGGGGATACATCATTCCTGGACTTTCAATTGGTTCGAATACATATATTGAATAATATGAGGTTTGGTTTCCTTCACTGCAACGTTTTGGGGATCCTTTTTAATACACTTATGGCGGGGAGGAAATTTGCCTTTTCTTTTCCGGATCCTGTAAGAAATAGTGCATGCCATATGTAGATAAAATTTCGTTTGCAGCTACTGGAGAACCAAATTTCAATTGTGGGGGGCGTAGGGGTAGGGAGGTAGTGATTCAATTAACGGTGGTCGATATTGTTTTAAAGTTTTTTTATCTTGAATGAGGGGAAAAAGGAGATGTTCCCGTTACTATCATTTTATACATTCCGAGAAGATGCGTCATAATTTCTCCAAATTTAGGAAATTTTTGAGGGAGTTTTTAGTGACGTGGTTAGGACAAAATTATAGCGCATCTCGAGAAGAACTATAAATGAAAATGGGAGTCAGGGACTCAGTAGTTTTATTCATTTGAAAATTTAAGTGTAAATATATGTAAATTTAAGAAAGATTTTATTTTAAGAGGGGGGGGGCAGGTGGGGAAAGGGCAGTAGTTTCTGTTTTAAATTATAATCCAGATCTAGTAGGTTGTCGTGGTGTCCAGCGGATCCGTTTTTTTTTGAAAAACAGATCAAAAGTGTTTCAAGTGTATGCTTTCCTCATATCGCCTTTCAGCCTCTAGCAGATGACGCTACCAAAGAATGGAATTTAGATCACTGGGCTGTACATGGGAAGGGAGGGTCCCCATTTCCCAGTTGTAGATTTTTTCTCTTGCTTAGAAGGGAAATACCCAGTAGTAACGCTAAGATCCATTGACAATGTTTGAAAGGGCTAATGCTCATTTTAAATATTGGCGTTACTGTGGGTACAATACAAAACAGAATTTTGAAGATGGGGCTCGTTCAAAAAAGAAGGGGGTGTGTCTTCCACCCCCTTCTCAGAAGCTGGGTGGAAGGTGATGATCCCCAATATCCAAACCGTATCAAAGACCACCAGGCCATTGCAGTGTCCTCTACGCCGCACGCGCAAAGAGATAATTTCTAATACCATGCGGTTGTTAGAAGTATAGAAACATTGGATGAGGGCGATGAGTGCATGGGTCAAGGCATTGACTCAACTGATTGGCACGGCTAATGTGCCTATTTTCTCGTTTGAGAAATACTAGCGATTATCCAATGGTTTTGCTGTCTGCAGAGGATCGTCTCGCGATTAAAAATCAAAAAATATGTTTGGTATGCAAGGGGAGTTTGTTAGAGGAGCGATAATAAGGGACTAAAGGAAAGGGAAAAGAGGGGGGAAAGGGGGGGAAGGGGGGAAAGTCAGAGACCACGACCACTTCTGTGGCAGGAAATATCATCGGGGGGTAGTAATTTTTAGGGGGAGTAGCCACATCAATCGTGTAATTTCAAACGTTAGCCAACAGTTTTTTATCCCAGTTTTTTTATCCATAATTCTAACTATTACTTAAACTTTATTTACCAGCACTGGCACGTATGCATAGGGAGGGAGGGGGAGTAGGCATAGTCCATGGTAAATAATTCATTTACTACAACATCATTCCCAAATCAGCCGAGAAAGTTAGTGCTCTCGAACTGAAATGGCAGGTATGGGATAATGAGCGTACGTGCTGGAATAAAAGTTAGGTTTTTGTTAGATTCTTTTAGTTTTTCCCCAAATCCCTTATGTCAACTAATTCAAGTGCAGAAAAGCGACCCATTTTGATAGCTTCCGCCCTTGCTTAAACAGCACTTTCTAGACAGTGAAAAATGTATGACTTATTAACCAGCAAAAGGATGTATATGCATACATATGATTATTACTGTTCTGGCGACTCGCTTAAGCGAGGAGAAACTACCTCCAATGAAGATTTTCACAATTCACATCACCAACAGTGAATGCACAGTCGAGGAGTACGAGTTTGCCAAGAAGGTGTGGGCTAAGGGGGATTGTAAAAATGGGTGGGATTATTGTAGACTGTACTTGGCCAGTGACGTTCTAACTCTGTTGGATATAGTCTGTAAGAATACAGATCAGATCTATTCAGAGTTTGGACTAGATATAGGATATTATTTTTCTACACCACATTTAGTAATGGATTTAATTTTAAAAATTAGCAGGGAGGAAATAGGCCTAATCACGGATGTAGACCATCAACACCTTTTTTGTAGAGCGTTCAATGAGGGGAGGGTATGTTTTTCACGGGGGACGGGTCTTATCAAACCGATCCGAGCGGGCAAAGCACCGGTGTAAAGTCAAATGCAGTGTTCTTGGACATGAACTCGTTGTAACCCTCGGCAATGTCCCACTACTCTTTTTGCCGTGTGGGAACTATCAATGGCTTGAGAATCCTTGTGAGTTCCCCGACATTAACACTGTCGAGGACAACGGGCCACAAGGATGGTTCTTTGAAATTGACGGTCACATTCCACTGGCCCTTCACGACTCAGTCAAAGATTTTGTTTTTCCCTGTATCAATCGACCAGTGACCAGGGACTCGTTGAGCCCCTACAATCGGTCATTGGTTGAGATATGGGGATGCATTGGACTCCCTCTAAACAGAAACTGATTGCTGATTTGGACCCTAAGGAGAACTATCGTTGTTCACTATGTGCTTTTGCACTGGATGGTGAACAATGGTTTCAAAATCACCAAAATACATAGGGTCCTTCAGTTCAATCAGAAACCTTATTTGAAAAAGCGTTTATCGATACTTTTGTCGATAAACGTTCTAGGGCAAATTCAAAGGTGGAGAAGGAATTGTACAAGCTCATTCTAAATTCAGCGTTTGGCAAAATTCGTGCGAAAGCGTACGTAACAGATCTCGCTGTGAAGGTCGGTGACTGACCCTCTAGAGGTGTGCACGAATTATTGCCGACCCTATTTTACATCATTCACGAGCATAGAGGCCGGCATGGTTCTTCTACACAGGAAAAAGCGAAATGTAGTACTGAACAAGAATATCGCAGGAGGTAGTTCAGTACTAGAAATTTCAAAAAAGCTCATGTTGTCGTTCTTTTACAATGTGTGCAAAGGTGCAATGGCCACGGGGAGGGGGAGGTACAAGTTTATTATGGGGATACCCGATTCTCTACTGCTAAAAGTAAAAACTGAAGATTTATTGGGTGATTTGCAAAATGGGGTGCACATCAGCTCGCGGATGGATTTCACCAACTGGAATCCATCCCTCTATCCCGAGCTGGTGAAACGTCAAGCCCCCAACCAACTATTAAAATTAAAATCTGAAACGGGGAGTGATTTGATATCTAGGGGGTTGTTCCCGGGTCCCAAAGTTTATTGCGTGGAAACACATAGTGGGGATGAAAATGAAAACATGTAAAGGGGTGCCTACACACTTTGTAAAGAGCAATTTTAACATGAGCGTATACAAAGACTGTGTAGAAAGTAGCCTAGTGCCAAGAGCACAAGTGCTTGCAATTCGTCTCTCTACAGTATAGAAATTATACTGTGAGAGTAGAAAAAAAATGCAATGTCGTGTATATCTGACAAGGTCTATGTGCTCGAGAATGGTGTGAGTGTCCTGCCACATGGCCACTATCGCATTTCAGATCGAGTTGAATGCGCGGACTATCGTAATCAACTTGGTCTGGATAAACTAATCTAACCAACTAACCGCCCAACCCATTCATGAATTAACTAACCCAAATCTCACTACCTTAACCACTAACCCATAGAGTGACGACAACTATTTTTCCATCGCGGACTCCAGGGGGGTGGGGGACCCTTCCCAAGGCGGCTCCCGGGGGGTGGGGGCCACCAATCACTCTAATGTTTCAACTGTGCTAGTTCCAAGTGTATTTTATTGTATAGAAAAGTGTTGTATAGAAAAGTGCTGTAGATGGACAAAGGTGTGGTACAAAAGTGCTGTAGATGGACCAAAGGTGTTGTACAAAAAGTGTTTAAAGACAATAAGTGTTGTACAAAAAGTGTTATCATTGTTCATGTTGAAGAAGTGTTTATCGTAATAAATGTTGCCATGAAATATTGTTTTTGTTGTTCTTGAATAGACGGGAAAATTACTACTTATTCATTGGACACATATGATTTACAGTTAGTCATAGTCCGACTGTTGTCACAGCAGCATGTATCAATTTAAACACCCCTTCAGATCGTTTCTGTGTGGACCCTCAATGTCGGGGAAAACAACGCTTTTAGCTAGAATAATTCAAAATTGCGATAAAATGTTTTTGGAAAAACCGAAAAAAAAAAAAAAATCTACTATTGCTATAGTATTTGGCAAGAGTCCTATGATAAAATAAAGGCTATTGCCACAACCATACCAATACAATTCATAAGAGGACTTGATGTTTTCAATAGTATTGAACCGAACTCATGGCTGATTATTGATGATTTGGCTGAATCCATTGAACAGTTCTCACAGGAAATGCTGCAATTGTTCACTGTCCGATCTCATCACGAAAACATTTTCATAACCCTAGTTCTACACAATCTGTTTCATCAGAGCAAATGTATGCGAACCCTGCTTTGAATTGCACTATCTATATTATCTATCGAGTCGTTCGTGATTCTAGCTCGCTCATAACTCTCAATAAACAGATATCCCCGGCGCACTCCAAAATTTCTGTTGTCAGCGTACACTCAAGCGACTAGCAACCCCTACGGTTACATTTTATTGGATCTTAATCAGAGCACACCCCGAGGATCTTCGTGTAGTCACCGACATTTTCGACAATGAAATTACAGTATATCTTCCGGTGAATAGTAGAAAAGGCTATTAGTCGCTGTCATGACACTGAAGAAACTACACGAAAGACAACGGCATTTATTTTCCGTTTTTAAGCACTTCAAAAACCTCCGCTTAGGAAGGCTATACTCAAACATGGTGTCGACAATGATTTCATTAATCTAATATCTGAACTTTGTTTAAATTTAACTGAGGGCAATGTTCAACTGCCAGAAAGGTGTTAGACAACAGACAAGCAACATCGTTCCACTGTACGGGCCTTGGCTTGTAAAATAAGGGAAACAAATTTAAAAGAAAACGACTCCTTCAAGCAGGTGGTAGCTTTTTCACACTTTTACTACCGATAATCGCAGGACTTGTAAACAGTTTTCTTTTTTATCTCTAGATGGGTGCAAAAACCCTATAATTTGACACCATTTGAACTTGTCCTCTCGCCCATCGAACATTTTGAAGACAATCTAAACAAATTCATTAATGATGAGAATATTGCCGATGATAAAAAACTGCTTTTACTTCCAAGATGCTTGCGACGTAGTGGACAAACATAGACCTTATCGCGAGAGACCCATCGCCGTCCCCTCTAAACAGAGCAGCATCTCAAGATTCTGCACAAAAAAAATCAAGGGAGAAGGAATTTGAATTCGATTGTATTGAAAATTGGTAACCTATTGCCACTGTCCTATCGAGAACAGAGTAAAAGAGTATTATCTTATCTCGTGTTGGAATCTGGTGATCAAGTTCAAGTCGACAGCATAGGGAAACGAATTATAATTCGGGGAAAAAGAAGGTTATAATCTAGTTGATTTAATTTGTGATATGGTGACGAATCGTAAAGGACTCTTATCCTTTGACGATAATCTATACACCTTTCTAAGTGTATCAAACTTCCCCAAAAGTCTTATTGGCAATAAGCAAATTCTAAAGAAATTAAATGAACATCCAACAACACCATTTAAAAAAAAAAGAAGAAGAAGAAGAAGATACTAGCACCCACTGATTTTACAACACCTGTGGCTGCTAGTTAAAAAGCGAAGACGAATTGATTCGCCCTCCAGTGTGCAAAAGGGGAGTGGACATTACACTACGTGTTTTACGTTCAAAATGGATGAAGTTTTGAAAGGTGTCTATGAAAAATGTTGGTGAAGCGGGAAGTTTAAGTTCTCCCAAAAACGCTTTCCAAAGTCTCCGGCACCACATTGAAAAATGTAAAAGAGTATCTAGAAAATGAACCAAGTTACACATTACATCGGAATCATATAGACTTCGCAGTAAACCAATATCGTCAAACTAAAGCCTTTTTCCCTCTGCATATAATGCAAATGGATCTTTTAACTTTAGACGCAGTTCAACGACGTCACAATACAACCCTACAAATATATTCTAGTGGCAATCAGTATCTTTAGTCGCTATGCCTATGCCATTCCACTGCGATCAAAGAGAGGTGTTGAAGTTGCTCGGGCCGATTGAAAGTATTCTTGAGCAGGATTCCTATAGAAAAATTCAATCAGATCGTGGCAGTGAATTTGTTAACCCCCATGTGCAAAGGTTCTTTGAAATATAAATACGACACTCTATCATAGTCACAGTCCGATAAAGGCTGCATTGGCCGAACGATTAATAAGAACGATTCGTCTATTAATTTCAAGATATTGTACACTGAAAAAATACATCTGCTTTTATTTCACGATTTAGATAAAATCATGCAGATATACAACCATCGACCACATCGATCTCTGTCCAACTCTATCCCTCGGGATGTTCACTACAATGAAAATACATTTGATGCTTTTTCTAAAGCAATACTCCCAATGGCAATGAGAAGAAAAGAAGAAGAAATTCAATGTTGGTGATACTGTTTCGAATTAATAGAACCACTAATATTTTTGAAAAGGGAATTATTTATGGAGCCCGGGGACCGAACTTTTTTAAAGTGTCCAAAAATCCTTAAGGAACACCGAGCCCACGACATATCGGCTACGAGACATCAAAGATGATGAAATTCTCGGGTGGTTTTTTATGAATATGAACTGCAAAAAGTTAGAAACACTAGTGAAATTTATCAAATTGAAAAGATATTAAAGAGTCGTACTCGTAGGGGCAAGAAGCAGTTGCTTGTTCGCTGGCTAGGATACAACTCGGATTTTGATTCTTGGGTCAGTGCTGAAGATATTAACAATGCCCAATGATTTCTATGTGACTTTCATGTCCAATGTTTTCTGATCCTCTCTACAATGACTTGAATAAAACAAGTGATTTTTGGACAAAACTCTCCCCCCACCATCAAATTTGACGGAAAGTATGAAGTGGCTCTTGTTGATTGTATTCTCAAAAATACCTATGCTATGACATCCTGAGAAAGGATCGTAAATATGAAATAAAAAAATCAGAAACCCTATGATTGGCCACCACCACTAGGTGTTCAAGAACAAATTCAAAAAATCAATTGGTTGGATTATCCATATATTGAATTACCCTACGAGGAACTCACCCTGTATGAATGATTTTATGTCGTACTATTAATAAAGAATTTCCGCTCGTAAAAAAGGAGCTTTTCATTTCAACTATTCAAAGGAGGAGGGCAAGATCTACATTAGTTCACCTATTGCCAGTGAAAGATTATTCTCAATGATAACCTAAGGGATGTTCTTGGCTTTAAGCTCAATATAATCAATGGTAAAAGTGCCCGGAAACACTAATTTCATTTTTGCCGACTACCCGCCTGCCTTCTCCACAGACACTTGTATATTTCTCTACGCCTCATTTGTGGGAAACATCTCGGGTTGGTAATTCAAATGTCCCCCTCCTACGAGTTCTTGAACGAAAAACCAATCAAGAACATATTCATCACTACAATATTAAAGCATCTTCAGTATATTCCAGTAAACACTTCCTATTTGGAACTCTGTCAGTTAACATTAAGAACTGAGTTGGGTGATCCAATAGCAATTTCAAAGGGGTTGGCTGTGATTACATGTCATTTTCGACCCATTCAGCAAGATGTCTAATAGAAAAAGTGGTATTCACTTGTCCTGATATTGACTGCTATGTTAATACTCTTGGCCCAAGACAACAGGGCAATGGAATGGACTATTACAAGGGTCGCTCGTCAATGTCTGGCTATGGTCTTGGTAGCTGGTTTGCTAAGCTGTTTCGCTCTTCACTACCACTGGCTAGAAAATATCTTGTACCGGCCTGCGACAGATTTTGGCATCCTCTACACTATACGATTGGGGCTCTGGCAGGATTTTAAAAAAGTGCTACGGAAAATCTTAGGTCTAGTGCGCGAACCCTTGGCGAGAAATTGAAACAGAATGGTAAAGGTTTAAAAAGGTTAAGAAACAATGCATCACTCATCAGTCTCTACTCAGGACGGAAACGAAAGACATCCTTTTGTCAAAAGAAAAGAAAGCCAACACGTAGTGTAACCAGAAGGCCCAGGAAGAAAATTGTTAGATCGAAACTTGATTTCTTCTCTTAAGATGTCCTACCTGCCACATAAGGATTCTCAACCTTCAATCACCGCCTCATTGAATCTGTTCAATGCCGAAAATGTTGATGTGAGTGTCAAGCATGGATACTATGAACAATTTTATCCACTACAACCCCTCTCCGATAATATCCACTTTCAAATTTATTCCAATGAAGACTACTTCATAGATTTATCGTCCACATTTATAGATTTACAAATGAAAGTGCGGAAATCCGATAATACAATGCCAGTTCGAGCTGATGGGATATCCTATGAAAATTGTATACTACATAATTTATTTCGTCAAATTAGCGTCTACATCATGGCACGCTGGTGAGCACAAAGCAACAATCTCTCAAACTATGCTAGCTATATCCAATTCATGCTGATGACACCCAAGTCATATAAGGAATTGAGAGGCGCCTCCAATGGATATGAATATATTACTAATACTGATAGTACAGATGCGCTTAAAAATGCTACAACTAGTGAATTACATCTAGTTGGAAAAATATATCATGAAATATTTAATATATCCCCAATGGCTACCGCCCAATGTTAAAAGTGGATATAAAATTGACGCTTGCACCATCTAATTTCATATTGATGAAAGGAACTTGCCGCCAATCCTGATGTAAGGAGTCTCTCTCCCTCAACCTCAGCAATATACTTCATGTACGCAAACAGCAGGTTATGAGTTCTGTTGCTTTGGCCGTGGAAAAACTGAGAGCCAATGGAAATAATATTAAACTACTTGTTCCTCATACAATCACCAATCAGCGTCATATTGCAATGGGGTCACGCACCTTCACCGATTCATCCTTTATCAATGGTGAAATCCCCCTCGAAATTGGCTTTGGCATTTGTAAAGAGCGCCAGTGCAATAGGATCATGGACTGAATGCCCACATAAATTCGAGATGTTTGGACTTTCATCTCTTGTGTGCAAGGTAAACGGCATCCCCACTCTACAATCTATCTTTTGATAAATCTTATAGAACATTGTATGAGTTGACCATGCAAACCCTTAGATCATGATTCGCAACTATTTTGAAAATGGTATAACCGAAGATATGTTTGCTAAAACACATGGTATCATTGTATTGGATTTGTCTGGCACACAGGATATGAGTATAGTACGTACGGGGACTGTCGTTTAGAGTGTACATTTGCCGACCCATTGGCTGAGAGTATTGCCCTAATCTCACTAAATCAATATGAAACCTATTGGAAATCACTCCCGAAGGCAGTGTTTCTACTAGACTTGGCGCCATGAACACCAGCCAAATAATCAGTGTATTTATTGGACCCCTACATGTCCCAGTACAAATCCTATTGTCTACCCTCAGGACTATCTTGGAAAAATCAAAGTGCGAACAATACCTTGATTATTGTTAATAGCAGTCCATCGACTGTGCTGACGGGTCATTGGCTGTGCATCTTTCAAACAGTGAAGAAATATCGAATTTTTTGATCCTCTTGGTCTACCCCTATACATTCTACACGCCTCACATCAGCAAACTATATTGAGAGCAGTAATAAAACTATTATTCAAAATCGAAAGAGGGTGCAGGATCTAACGACTAAAAAGCTGTGGCTTCCATGCGCTACTATATTTTGTGTTCCGATGTCGTGGTTATACTTACAAGCAGTTTCTCCGTATTTATGGTGACAATCCACGTCTGAACGACTTTCTAGTGGAAAATATACTTACAAGTGTATTTAATATTGATTTCAGTGCCCTAAGAGTAAAGTGCTTAAAAAATGTTTGTGGAATTTGTTTATTAATAAAATGTATATATACAACAATGTCTTTAATCTACACACTTTTTTAGATTTCTTCATCGTGTATAGGTAACTGTCGTGAACCACTAATGCTGGGGTAAATCATTTGGATTCACTGTATATTGATCTTGATTGACTGCAAAGTCAGGATCACATTTTCTGCAGTACAATGTAACTTCACTCTTGTCATATCTCTTTGTATAGTCAATGATACTATTTGCATTCATATTATGAAATTCACGAGTTTCAATCTGTCTTTTTGAAGCAATATCACATACAGTGTTTTCAAGTGGTGAATCACATTCGGTGACGGCCAAATAAAATCGCTTGGTTTTTTTTTTTATAGTCATAGTAGGCAGTGTCGTCACAGCGATGACGTAGAAACCAGATTGTCTTGTTACCCCAACAGTTGAATCGTAGACCAGATTCCTCTTCCCAGAATAAATTTAAATCCACGACGATACCAATCTCGTAGAAATAAACTAAAATCACGTTTAGGATTCTTTCCAATCATAGCGGGGTAGGTAGTATTCTCCCACTGATCACATTTATCATTGTGACAATTGGAGCATAGGTGCCCGCTAGGGTGTGAGTCACACACCTCCTCAAGACATGAATTACATCCTTTAATTTGTACTGCATAGCCTCTATGTAATTTTGCAAGGATTACATAATTTACACTTTTCATTATAGTCATCAATAATTGTACAATTCTCACATTGAGTCCAACTGCCAAGAGTGTACATGCACAATGGGCATATATAGAACATTTTGGTTTCCGATGTCAACTCTCCCACAGCTAAAACGAAACTGATCCTCTTCGCGCCATAAATTCAAAGTGTAGGAAAGGGGAGAGGAGTAACTCTTTGACGTTGCCTCTTTCGAAGGAGGTGCCATCTACATTGGCAATGAAAGTATATCCATGATATCATTCTGACGTGTTCGTGATCAAGATATATCAATGAATTGAGTATAAGCATTTGAATCACATTTTTAAAAGTTTCATACATAGTCCAATGGGGGAGAATCAGTTTTCATTATATTGTCAAGTGTTCCTTGGGAGAATATCCTGCGTTGAAGAGATAACTCGAGAAAATCATCATCCAAAATCAAATGTTTTTCCATAAGAACTACATGATTCTCCCTCTTTCTCAAATTTATTCATTTTTCAATCCTTTCACTCTGACTGCCAACTCTAGACTGAAAAGAAAGTTGGTTCGGAAACAACAACAAATACTGTTTCTCGGAACCTCATAACATCTGGCTCGAATAACAATAACAACATTGACCTTGACATCTGCCTCGAGCGTGCACTTACAACAACAACATTGACCCCATTAACCACGTGGTTCTATGCCCATATATTGGTGTGCCAGTAGGAGTTTTAAGAAAAAGTGTCCGGATTGGGATTCGAAGGGGTGGTGTAATCGTGGGAGTTTTAAAAAAAGTGTCCGGATTGGATTCGAAGGGGTGGTGTAAATCGTGGGAGATATTATGGCATCTCTACTAGGCAGTCATTTAGTAAGTAAAATTACGATGATTTTTTTTATGTTTAACAGGGCAAAACTAGGTAGAAAAAGATATGATTAGCGTTTCTATTCATTAATCTTTCCTAGTGGGACAATTTCTGCAGTCGCTATTGCCTCCCAGCAGCATCCTCGTTGAGGGGGGGGCAGTTACCCCCCATTAATTTGGAAAAAGACTATAATTTATTAAGTAGCTTTACAAATGAAACTCAGAGAGGAAAGAAAGTAACAAAATGAAAAATAAAATAAAAAAAGGTGAAAAAACGAGGATTTTGTCAGCCAGTGGCGAACTATGAAGAAGAAGAAAAATATCTCGACAAGGACCCCCGCCGAGTCGTCCTCAGTGCCAAACAAAAAATACAGAAAAGAAAAAGAAACCAACAAAAATCGGTTGGTTTGGTTTTCTTTTCTTGGTTGGTTTCTTTTTCTTTTCTTTCTTTTTTGTTTAGCACTGAGGAGGACTCGGCGGAGTTTCTTTTCGAAATATTTGCTTATTTCTTATTCTTGATAGTTCGCCACTGGCTGACAAAATCCTCGTTTTTTCACCTTTTTTTATTTTATTTTTCATTTTGTTATTTTCTTTCCTCTCTGAGTTACATTTGTCATGTATAGCCAGTGTGGTCTTGGAATGTATTTAAGTAGCTTTAAAACTGGTGCTCTTTGAAGTGCCGAATTAGCTCTTTACTTTGAGCCGATACTTTTTCTTGATTCATCCATGCTCGTTTTTAACATAAGGAAAACGTGAAAAATAGGGATTCATTGCACTTCATAGTATGTTCTAAATTAATATTTTTCCAAATATACGGCCTTTGAGGCCTCGTCATCAATAAAAATGTGAGCCTAGTTAATCCCAAAATTGAAAAATGTTCTATTCTTCCTGTTTCGCTACATTTGCTCAGGTCAGTTTTCTCCCTGATATTTAAGGTGATTTTACTTCCTAAAATCTATCAGTTCAAGATTAGATTTTCTTGTTTTAAAACTTTCAAAATTGGAAATGAATACACCATCTGCATCAGCAAATAGGACACAAATGGAATCATTGAGGAATAAAAAGGTAGGTATACAGTGAATATAACTTCCTGAATGAAAAATGGAAAATATAAGTTAGTGATTTTTATCATGATATTGGTGCTATAACTAGATAGGTCAAATCGGTTAAGTTTGGTCATGGAATTTGATAGAGGGGGATCCGCTCCAGGAATCATTTAATTGTTTCAGTTTTTATTTCCAGTATTTAATTGAAACTCTGATTCTCTTATTTGTCATTGATTAATTAAAAAAACTTTTTCCACAAAATAAGTTTTCAAAGAAAAGTAAAGAACTCAATTAAACAAAAAATGAACAAAAATAAAATCAAATGATCTACCAAGCGTGAAACTACCACAAATCAGCATCGATAAATAAATGAAACCCAAAACGAACAGAAATTACAATAAATAACCTAGTCAAACTCAAAACAAGCAGAAATTAACATAAGTTGGGCTCAAAATCCCTATGCCTTCCCAAGGCCAGAACATAATTTGCACTTTACTGAAAAAAATACAAATGAATGTGCATTGTCAGTTTAATATACATATACTGATATTTAGTAATCAAAATGTTAATATTATTTGATTTATTAAATTTATAAAGTAAAAACTTTCTATTTTACAGATTACAGATTTACAGATTAACAGATTAATGGAGTTCTTTACTTTTCTTTGAAAAACTTATTTTGTGGAAAAAGTTTTTTTAATTAATTTCTGTTCGTTTTATATTGACATAGTCTTTTCAGGGAAAAAGAAAATAACACTTTAAATCTTTTCGTTTTTTAAGACTTTATAGTTTGGCCTTCTATTTGTATGCTGGAGAAAAATTTTCAGCAATTTTTAACAACATACACCCTTTGAAAAATCTGGACACAAATAGTACTGTTTAATTCAGTTTCATACCTCCTCTAGTTGACCTGAAATGGAAAACTTGATACCATTCGCAAAAAAATCTGTTTACCTTTTTTGACAGCATGGATACACTTACGCTATTTTGATTTGGTTAAATTTTAAGAGCAGAAGTAGCCCCGAAAGTTTGAACATAATACCCTCAGTCGTTCTTGGGATACTGCTGAGATGCCTTATTTGGAATTAGCAATATCACAGTGCATTTTGATTTAATCTTAAGGCAACATTTAGCTTTTTAAACATAATGGGCAAATGGCAGGGTGGAAGAGGAAGGGGGATTAGTTGCCCCCAATCACTTTCGACTATTAAAAAGGGCATCAACCCTTTCTATTTTCAATTGAATGAGCCCCATTCGAAGTTCCCACGACAACTCCTTCGATACGTAGTGCCCTGATCTAAACAACAACAACAACAAAAAATATCACTAATCACTTTCGACTATTAAAAATGGTACTAGCCCTTGGAATTTCAATCGAATGGGCCCTTTTTTCAAGTTTCTACGAGAAAGATTTCAATAAAAACCTTATATGACCCCAGGGTATATAACCCTTTAATATGGTTTAAATGCTAATAATGACATTTTTTAATGAAGGTGAAGATGCATAACAGTCGTTGTAGCTGCAATAACGGTTGTACAATTTTTTCCGTCAATATGATATTTTTTATATCAGACGAAATCGTATTGGCCCTTGGGCTACCGGTTGAATGAAATTATTTTGGTTAACCAAACAGTGGTCTTTGTTAGATCTAATAAACTTTGGTAAATTTAATGGTTTGTTGAGCAAAATAAAGCAGGTTTAACACTTTAAATTACCGAGGACATCAGAATAAAAACATTTTGGTCCCGCGAGACCCGCCATTACCTATTCATACATAAAAAACTACGATTTTCTATAAAATTTATCTTGGTTGTTCCAATGGTACTTGTTTGACAAACGCCCAACCGCTCAAGTTGTTCATTCATTGACGCATTATAGGAACCGTTTTTTTTCGTTAGTTTCTTTCAGCTTAGCGTGAGACAAGACAAAGAGAAGTTACAGAATAGATAGAAAATACATAATTTGGGCTGTATATTTGCACATTTGGGGGGATGGGGCTAACGTATTTGGGCAGTGTGAAGCTAAACAATTCTTATTGCATAATATGCAGAATAATTATACCTAATACATTAGGCATGCAGACCCGCTATACTTACTACGCCTACGCTACGCTATAGTTACTACTCACTACACAGTTGCAGTTACGGCAGATAAGGTTTCTATAGAAAGTTTTGCCGTAGAAGCTTCAAAAAGGGGTCATTTAATTGGAAATTGAGAAGACTAGTGCCTTTTTTATTATTAGAAAGTGATCAAAGAGCAAATACTGCAACTACATAGACTAGTTAACATGTTAAATATTCTCTATTTTGTATTCAGTAATTTTTTTTTGTTCAGGTTATTACTCAGTAGATGAATAGGCTATATATCTTAGGCCAGTTATGCTCTAAATATTAATCGAAAAATAGCAGTGTTTATATGTGCCTTGTATTTTTCTGATCATTATCCTTATCCGGCCAATATTCCCGTAAAATTATTATTATTTTTCTTTTTTTTTCACCGATACTTTTTGGCTGTACTTTCTTTCGTGATAGCTTCGGGCTATAAAATTAAGAACAAAAGAGTAAAATTAATATTGATAGCGCTACAAAGTTCTAAGTAGGCCCGAAATCTGTATGATATAGACCATTCAAACATAGAAAAATTCAGGCTACATAATGCAAAAAATATAGTACTGATTTAAAAAATTTGATACTGGATGCTAAACCTAGAAACTGGAAAAAAAAAACCAATGAATGTGCCTTGTCAGTTTAATAAACATATGCTGATATTTATTCTTTAAAGTCTTAAAAATTTCTGATTTATCAAAGCTAAAAAAGGATATTAAAAAAAAAATAAGTAAAATAAAAATTATGTTCTGGTCTTGAGAAGTCATGGGAGGGGTCAGCCCTCCTCATGATAATTTCTGCTTGTTTTGACTTTGACTCGATTATTTATTGTAATTTCTATTCTTTTGGGATTTTCTTTATTGAGTGATTTGTGGTTTAAGCTTGGTAGATTATTTAAGTTTATTTCTGCTCATTTTTGGCTTAATGGAGTCCTTTACTTTTCTTGAAAAAAGTTTTTCTTAAAAAACTAAAATCTAGTGCTATCTCATACAAAATAGTTTGATTTACCTTTTAGTATTCTTGCCCATTAATCGTATAGAAGAAACCACATCGTTTAGAAATAAATTTTGATCAGAAAATTTTTCTGTTGTACACTTAATTGTTTTACGGAAATAGTTGAAGCTGGTAATTCTCACTCCCTTGGTATAACAAACCTTTAAAACGATATTTATTTTTCTACGTAAGTTAGATCTAAAGATGCCTGATGTTGCTACTAATTTAGACTGTGGAACATTAGGTAGTACTTAATTGAAGTATGTTATAGGTGTAAGTGTCCATGCTCTCTCCTCATTTCAATATATTTTCAATAATATTTTGGTACAAAAAGTAGAATCTTTGGACGTTTTTGTCATTCATCTGTGATGTTCAGTAAAATTATTTTTTGCAGGATTGAATGTTCCTCGTTCCCGTTCGTCTTACCCGTGAAGAAGACACAAGATCTACTACTTGTGAAGAGCAGTTTCTATCATTTCAAAAATATAAGTCTCAAAATTAATCCCCTTAGAAGTTTTCCATCAACTCCGCTGGTTAAGCTGGGAGATAATCATTTTGCAAAGGTATCCTTTCCTGTTTTTTGTCAAGACAAACTGAACACAAATAGCTAAAATCTTAGCTGTATTCTTATATCTATTACGAAGAAAATTCCTTAGAAGTTTAATTGAGCATATTGCAGAGCTTGCCATTTAATTCCTATTTATTTCCCTTTTCTTAGCTTTCATCACAGGCTGCACAATTCTTATCTTTAAGAAAATAGCTATAGATCCTTTTGGGCAACAGCCATTAAAAAAAAAAAACAAAAAAGTATATTTCGCTTTGAGGACTGGAGAAAAACTTGTGCGGCCAGTTTTCCCAATCACAAGGACACATTCCCCTTACCCCACCGTGAAAAAATACACTTCGTAAAAGTTTTAACCTGAACCCCCAGTCATGACACTAAACAAGGTATACTTACCAGACTACTTGTATAATTCTTCACCTTATAACGAAGCCCATTGATTGTATACAATCTATAGTTAGAAATACTCTCCTGCTTTTAGGCTCCAAACAAAAAAATATTAGGCTACGTGAGAATTCAAACTCTGGGGGCTCTGATTTCAAAAGTATCCTGGATAAATACTTGGTTGAGTTACTTGTTGTATAGATTACAGGAGAGTTTTCAGATTAATAATTGGCCTTAAGCTACTGTTATTTTTCAATTATATAGTAGGGTTTGACCAATGATCGTCGTGTGTGTTAAAAATGCGGAAAGATATTAGTTTAATCGAAATATTGAAGTTAAATCTCTATATTAGCTGTGAGCTTTGAAATCCTATTCAAAATGTCTTATGCAATTCGCCTGTGGTTCCGTATCCTGCATCATATAGGGAAAGCAAAATAATGTGATTAAGTTAAGGTGTTCGAACGGTTTTTAACGAAAACGAACCCGGAAAATTTCTTAAGTATTAGGTTCTTAGTAATCCGAGTAAAGCTTTACAGCTCGTGATGTTAGTGCTTTTGTATTCCATTGAAAAATTTAGATTGTAAAAAATTCAGTTTTTACTCTGGTCCTCTCCATGTTTTCCCTAATTTTCGGATTTAGTTTGCGAAAATTATCTTGTTTGTTCATTCATTTTATTTCATTGTTGCATCTAGCCTTTAGGGTGTTAGTGCAAATGGAATAAGACAAGGCCTTCTATAAAAACCTTATATGCCCCAGGGCATAACTTACAACCCTTGCCCTGAGGGTTGTGGGGGAGTGTCCTCCTCAAAAACATATTTTCTATCGGGAAATCAACTACGCTGAACAAAATGGCTATCTCAAATTTTGATTGAATGTTTTTGGAGGAATAATGGACGCGGGGGGGGGGGGCTAGTGGCACTCCAATCACTTTCGACTATTAAAAAGGGCACTATCTCTTTGAATTTCAAATCAAATGAGCCCCTTTTGAAGTTTCTATGACAACGCCTTCTATAAAACCTTATTTACCCCCAGGGCATAACTTAAAACCCTTGCCCTGAGGGATGTGGGGGAGTGTCCTCCACAAAAACATATTTTCTATTTGGAAATCAACAAGCCTACGCTGAACAAAATGGTTATCTCAAAATTTAGATTGGATATGTTTGGGGAATGATGGGTTGTGGGGGGGGGGGGGGTTAGGTACCCTCCAATCACTTTCGACTATTAAAAAGGGAACTAACCCTTTGAATTTTCAATCGAATGAGCCTGTTTTGATGTTTCTACGACAACGCCTTCTATAAAAACCTTGTATGCCCCAGGGAATAACTTAAAACCCTTGCCCTGAGGGTTATGAGGGAGTGTCCTCCTCAAAAACATATTTTCTATCTGGAAATCAACTACGCTGAACAAAATGGACATCTCAAAATTTTAATTGGATATGTTTGGGAGAATGATGGGCGTGGGGGGCTAGTTACCCTCCAATCACTTTCGAATATTAAAAAGGGCACTAGCCACCCCAATTTCCAATCGAATGAGCCCTTTTCGAAGTTTCTACGACAACTCCTTCGATACAAAAGTGCCTGTCGAAGAAAGAAGAAGAAAAAAAAACTCATTACGGCCACATCGTTCTTTACTTAGGCAGCGCTAGCGCGCTGCCTATGAAATGCTTAATTAGTGCTGATAACTTCCTATTTATTCCTTACGTTTGGATCCACATACTAACCCATAAATGAGAACTGCCTCTGTGCATAATACTATTCTGACTTCTTGCTATTTTCGCTTTTCTAAATATATTTCTTTAAACAGCTCCAAAAACAGAATTGACGTAAATGTGGTAAGAAATATGACTGAAATTAGTTGCATTTCACACAACACCAACGTTACTCGTGAAACATTTGTCTCTGCATCAGCATGCTGGACGAAATGGTTGCTGAGAATAGATTAAAGTTAATTTAAACAAAATATGTATATTTTTCTCAAAATTTAGAAATTTTGTGTGCACGTATAAGCGGTGCCAAATATTATCTTTTTCTATTTTTATCAGTTTTATCATACAGCACTAGGAAACCGAGCTTTGCTTGTGAAGGGAAATATAGACATAAAACCAATATTCAGTGTGACCCCCCCCCCCCCAGAAATGTATACCTTGATTTACACGAGAAAACTTCTGTGTAATTTTTATAGAATTCGTTTTTTAAGCAGAGATACAAAAGGGAAGGTAATTTCAAACTCTAGGAGTCAATTTTCCCTTTAAATTGGTATCCCTGGGAATTTCTAATTAATTTAAGGTTTTTGCCACAATGATGCCAAGAATTGTTCAGATTTTCTACAATCCCCAAAGGATAAGTTAACAATTCTAACTTTATTTTTCGAATATTTTCAAATTTGGAATATGGTCGCTATTTAAATGTGGGGAATATGTAACAATATAATGTTACGCAATCTGTGGCAATACTTTGACTTATCCTGTATCTTTACTAAGAAAGCGCTATTGCCCTGCCTATGATTTTTGTTTCGGCTTTATGTGGCCCGCTGATAGCAATGCTATTTATTAATATAAATCGGTAAACCCACAAACAAATCATTTAATAAAAAATCATTAGTAATATTTCAATAAATCACATAAACCAAAAGTTTCCTATAACAAATTAAATCTTACAGAGTAAAAATCTATCCAAAATTATGAGGAATGAATAGGGCAATGCCTGGGGCTATTAAATTAGACCTTGGTTCATTTATGAGCTTGAACATACTGGTCGTGGGGGCTGGGGAAGTGGAGGGGAAATATATACTGCAGCGTTAGTGGTGAATCTGGCTGAAGAGTTCCTGGATGTATACAAAACTAACCTTCGCCCACCCGAAAGCTTGTTTACGAAATAATAATGTCGTCTGCAGCACCTCATTGCTGACAATTTTAGTAAAAGTCAAGAACCAGCACTCGTATTTATGATAGTTTAATGTGTGTTAATTGTTTATAATTTATTGCGTAATGTTTTTAAATTCCCCAAGTAGTGTGTTTGTTAAATAGTCACTTTTCTTCACTATCGCTTGAATAGCACCTACTTCAATAACACCCTCTCGTGCCCCTAATAAAAACACTGCAGCTACGCCCCTGCATCAGAGCTACCTGCCTCCTAAGGACCAGATATAGTCATGGTTGATATGGATAAGTGTGTTTATTCTTTGGGTTTGCCATTATCTTTTTGGACTATATATAATCGACCACTTATCATTGTTTCCAAATGAAATAAATAATAATAATGAAAAAAACTAATGAAACTTACTTGGTAAATATATACAAGATTCAATTACTGACCTACAGTTACCATTTTCCATTAATTTAATCAACAGTTCGTGGTGACGATCAGAGGCAAGGCTATAGCGTTGCCTATAGTAAAGGCCATACGGCTCCAATGTTTTATTATTATTATTTTTTTATTATTTTTTTCCCCAGAGGCCCTTCGTATCGAAGGAATTGTCGTAGAAACTTCAAAGAGGGCTCATTCTATTGGAAATCGAGCGTTCTAGTGCCCTTTTTAATAGTCAAAAGTGATTAGAGGGCATCTAACCCCCCCCCCCCATGCCCATCATTCCCCAAACACATCCAATCAAAATTTTGAGATAGCAATTTTGTTCAGCGTAGTTGATTTCCAGATATAAAACATGTTTTTGAGGAGGAAACTCCCCCACAACCCTTAGGGCAAGGGTTTTTAAGTTATGTCCGGGGGGCAAATAAGAACGATGTTGGCACAATGTGTTATTTATTATTTTTTTTACTATAGAGCAGGGCACTTTGTATCGAAGAAGTTGTCGTAGAAACTTCGAAAAGGGCTCATTCAATTGAAAATAGGAGTGGCTTGTGCCCTTTTTAATAATCGAAAGTGATTGGAAGGCAACTAACACCCCTTCCACGCCCACCATTCCCGAAACACGTCCAATCAACATTTTGAGATAGCCATTTTGTTCAGTGTAGCTGATTTCCAGATAGAAATCATGTTTTTGAGGAGGGCAATCTCCCAGAGCCTTCAGGGCAAGGGTGGTAAGTTATGCCCTGGGGGGATATAAGGTTTTTATAGAAGGCGTTGTCGTTGAAACTTCAAAAAAGGCTCATTCGATTGAAAATTCAAAGGGCTAGTGCCCTTTTTAATAGTCGAAATTGATTGGAGGACAACTAACCCCCCTCTCACGCCCAACTTTTCCCCAAACACATCCAATCAAATTCTGAGATAGCCATTTATTCAACGTAGTTTTAAGTTCTAGAAATTAGGTCTTTGAGGATTACAACCCCCCCCCCCCCCCACCATAGCCCACAAGGCGAGGGTTTGTAAGTATGCCTGGGCGAATATAAGGTCTTGTATAGCCAGCGTTGTCGTAAGAAACTTCAGAAAGCGCTCATCCGATTGGAAATTTAAATGGCTAGTTCCCTTTTTAATAGTCGAATGTGATTCTAAGGCAACTGACACCCTTCCACGCCCCATTTCCCCAAACACATCCAATCAAAATTTTGATATAGCCATTTTGTTCAACGCAGTTGAAAGCAGGGACAAGGGTTATAAGTAATACCCTGGGGCATATATGGTTCTTATGGAAGGAATGCTTGTATTAACTTAAGAGAGGGCTCATATGATTGGAAATTGAAAGTTCTAGTTCAATTTTGTAAAGCGTCAAAAGATATTGGAGGGTTACCAGCTCCTCCCCCCCGAAAAAACCCTTTTTTTTCCAAATGCACCCAATAAAAGTTTTACGATAGATTTTTATTAAAAATAGTTCAGAGATCATAAAACAAATTCCGGTGTCGACACAACTCCCCAGGGCCTGGGGCAGGCCGTTGTAAGTTTATGCCCTGGGGGCATATATGGGGTCTTATGGAAGGTTTGCTCGTATTAACTTCAAAGAGGGCTCATTTGATTGGAAATTGAAAGTTCTAGTCCACTTTTTAAGAGTCAAAGGGATTGGAGGGCACTTATCCCCCCCCCTCCATGCCCTTTTTTCCTCTAACCCATCTATTAAGAACTTCGAGATAGCTTGTTTTTCAAATAGTTCAAAGACCATATAACGAAAACTCCGTGGTTGACACAGCCCCCCAGGGCCCGAGGGCAGGTGTTGTAAGTTATGCCCTGGGGGAATATATGGTTCTTATTGAAGGGATGTACGTAAAAACTTCAGAGCTGGCTTAGTTGCTTGGAAATTGAAAGTTCTAGCTCAGTTATTTAGAGTCAAAAGAGATTGGAGGGCAACTAGCCCCCCACGCCCCTTTTTCCCCAAATGCATCCAATAAAAATTTTGAGATAGCCATTAAGTCAAAACTTGCTCAAAAGTCAAAATAGCAAAAACTCAGGTGTCACAACCCCCCAGGACTTGGAGGCATGTGTTGTAAGTTATGTCCTGGGGCATATATGGTTTGTATGAAAGGGATGTTCGTATAAGCTTCAGAGAGGACTCATTTGATTGGAAATTGAAAGTTCGAGCTCACTTTTTAATAGTCAAAAGAGATCTGAGGGCAGCTAGCCCCCCCCCCTAAGCCTTCTTTTTCAAACCCATCTGATGAAAATTCTGAAATAGAAATTTTGTTAATAATAGTTCAAAGGTCAGATAAGAAAAAATTCGGTGTCAATACAACCCCCCAGGGGCCAGGGAAAGGCATTATAATTTATGTCCTAAGGGCATGTATGGTTCTTATGAAAAGGATGCTCGTATAAACTTCATAAAGGGCTCCTTTGATTGGAAATTGAAAGTTCTAGTTCACTTTTTAAGAGTCAAGAGAGTTAATGGCAACTAGCCCCCCCCCCCAACCCCTATGTTCTTTTTCCCCAAACCCATCCGCTACAAATTTTGAGATAGCAGGTTTTTTAGAAATTGTTCAAAAATTAGATAACAAAAACTCCCCCCAGGGCCAGGGGATAGGCGTTGTAAGCGTTATCCTAGGGGCGTATATGGTTCTTATGAAAGGGATGCTTGTATAAACTTCAGAGGGGGCTCATCTGATTGGAAATTGAAAGTTCTAGTTCAATTTTTAACAGTCAAAAGATATCCGAGGGCAACATCCCCCCCCTCACACCCTTTTTCCCCAAGCCCATCCGATAAAATTTTTATAATAGCCATTTCTTTAAAAATAGTTCAAAAGTCAAATAAGAAAAATTCCTTTGTTGACGGAACCCGCCAGGGCCCGGAGGCAGGCGTTATGAGTAATGCTCTAGGAGCATATATATTTCTAATGGAAGGGATGCTCGTATAAACTTCGAAGGGGTTACATTTGATTGGAAATTGAAAGTTCTTGTTTACTTTTTAAGAGTCAAAAGAGATCGGAGGGCAACTAGCCCCCCTAATCCACGCCCTAAATGCATCAGATAAAAATTTTTAGAGAGAAATTTTGTTAAAAAAAAAGTTCAAAGTTCTGATAACAAAAAACTCTAGTGTCGACACAGCCCCCCAGGGCCCGGGGTTAGGCGTTGTAAGTTATGCCCTGGGGGCATATATGGTTGTTATGGAAGGATGCTCGTATAAACTTCCTAGAGGGCTCATTTTATCGGAAATTGAAAGTTGTAATTCACTTTTTAAGACTCAAAAGTGGTTGGAGGGCAGCTAGTCACCACCCACACTCCATTTATTTTTTTCCCAGAGGCACTTCATATAGAAGGGGTCGTCGTATAAACTTCAAAAGGGGCTCATTCGATTGGAAATCGAGAGTTCTAGTGCCCCTTTTAAGAGTCAAAAGTGATCCGAGGAAAACTGATCCCCCAAGCCCTTTTTCCCAAAATAAATCTGATAAAAGAATTTGAGGTAGCCATTTTGTTAAAAATAGTTCAAAGATCATACAACAAAAAACTCCTTTACGTATGGTCATTTCATTAAAAATAGTTCAAAGGTCAGATAAAAAAGCTCCTGTTTTGGCACAACCCCCCCCCCCCAGGGCCCGGGGTAGGCGTTGTAAGCATTGCTCTTGGGGCATATATGGTTCTTATGGAAGCTCTGCTCGTATAAACTTCGGAGGGCTCGTATGATTGGAAATTGAAAGTTCTCGTTCACTTTTTAAGAGTCAAAAGAGATCGGAGGGCAACTAGCCACCCTATCTACGCCCAATTTTCCTCAAACCCATCCTGTTAGAACTTTGACAGAGCCATTTTTTCAAAATAGTTCAAAGGTCAGATAAAAAAAACTCCGGTGTTTACACATCCACCCAGGGCCCGGGGGGCAGTCATTGTAAGCTATGTCCTGGGGCCGTATGTGGTTCTTATGAAAGGGATGCTCGTATAAACTTCAGAGAGGGTTCATTTGAATGGAAATCAAAAGCTGTAGTTCATTTTCTCAGGGTGAAAAAAGATCGGAGGGCAACAAGCCCCTCCCACCCTCCACGCCTTTGGGTGTATCAGATGGATAAACCCATCTGATAAAAATTTGAGGTGACCATTTTGTTAAAAAGAGTTCAACCATCAGATATTAAAACTCCAGGGCCAACACAACCCCCCAGGGCCTAGGGACAAGCGTTGTTAGTTATACTCTGGGGATACATACGGCTCTTATTGAAGCAATACTCGTATAAACTTTAGAGAGGGCTCATTTGATGGAACATAGAAAGTTCTAGTTCACTTTTAAAGAGTAAAAAGAGACCGAAGCTTAATTAGACCCCCCCCCCCGCTCTTTTTCTCCAAGCCCATCCGATAAAAATTTTGAGAGAGCAATTTTGTTCAAAATAGTTCAAAAATCAGCTAATAAAAACTCCGAGGTTGATACAAACCCATTGTTCACTTTGATATTGTTACTTTGATACCAGTTTTGATACTTTGATGAATATTTGATTTTTTTTCGATTTTGAAATAAGGAATTTTTAAAAAAATTGAAATTTTTTGCAATCAAAAACGAACAAAAACTAATTAAAAAAAAACTTTCCGAAAAATAAGTATTTCAAAGAAAAGTAAAGGCCATTTTAAACTTAAGCTAAGCAGATCGAAATACCTTTTAAAATTCAAACTCAAAACGACCAGAAATTACTATTAAAAAATGAAAATCAAGCTTGAAACGAACAAAAATCACTACAAGCAAGAGTTTGAGTATGACCTCCTTCTCTCAGTGTAAAAGTCTAAAACCTACTGCGTCATTGGCGCTTTACTGAAAACTATATGCGCCTTGAACAGTCTTGGAAAGTATAAACAACATCAAATTGAATATTTGATGTATAATGATATTAATTGTTGAAAGATCCATCAGTTCAAGAATTTATTTCACTGTAATTGTATTTTTGTTTTCAATGCTATAAGAAGTGGAAAAGAAAATATTTGTAATATAATTCGTTTTCAGTCAAGCGTCAATGGCGCAGTAGGCTTTTGGTTTTTATTTACAGTTAGGAAAGGAGGCAGTATCCAAACACTTGTTTGTAGTGACACTATATTCGTCTTTATTAACTTTAAAAAGAGCTAATAAATTAAACTAAATATTTGATGTATAATGTTATTAATTGCTGAAAGCTCGTCCGTTCAAAATGTTACTATAATTTTAATGTTTATTTTCAATATTAAGTGCAAAAGAAAATATTTGTCATAAAATTGGATTTCATTAAAGCGCCAATGACGCTGTAGGTTTTAGACTTTTACAGTGAGAGAAGGAGGTCACACCCAAACTCTTGTTTGTAGTGATTTTCGTTCGTTTCGAGCTTGATTTGCATATTCAATTTAAGCTTCACTCGTTTTAAGATTTATTTATTAATTTACATTAATATCTATTGTATGTTTGTGCGCATTGATTGTTTATTTAATTTCTCTTCGTTTTAAGTTTCATTTATACTTCAATACGAAAATATTTTTTTTCGTTTTAAGCTTGATTTTTCATATTCAATCTAAGCATTACTCGCTTTAAGATCTATTTATTCATAAAACCAACAAAGAGAAAAATCTCTAAAAAAAAAAAAAAAAAAAAAAAAAAAAAAAAAACAAACAAACGAGACTGTGGCCAGTGGAGAGAAAAGGAAAACAACAGAAACAAAACAACGCGGATATTTCGCCTGTATACAAACAAGGCGTCTTCAGCACGAAAGACACACAAAAAAAAAAACAAGATAAAACTAAAAACCAATAAAACCACCACCAAAAAAAAAAACAAAAATGTACAATCTGCGCAAACTAATCCACGTAGGGAAAAGATGCTAAAATAGAGTTACTTCAGTGAGGACACCAGAGTAACTGAGGAAAAATAAAAAAACTGTAAATTACTTTAATTATTCAGTTGCGAAATAATCCTTTTGTTAGCTATTACTGAAGCAAATCGTTTTGGTCTAACAGGTAAAATAGTCCCCTGGTGATTATTTAAAATCTTTACTCCCTTATTGACAATTGATTCACTCTTTAGAAGGTTATCATAAATTGGGTCAATATTTAAATTACCCGTGTCCCTATTTATGGAAAGGTTAGCAAACATATGTTTTTTAATTTCTATGGCTTCCCTGGCCCATTGGGTGTACCCCTTATCATTAGAAATAGCCAAGGCTTCATCAAATTTTACAAAATGGTCTGGTTGAAGCCAAATATGCTCTGCTAAAGCTGAAACGAAAGTTTCTGGAGGCTTGCTTAATTGTAGGGTTTTTTCTATTGAATTACGGTGTTCAATAAACCTTTCAACAAATTGTTGGTGAGTCCTACCAATATAGAACTTCCCACAAGAACACGGAATTTTATACACCCCACTTACTAAATTTCCCCGAGTTAAATCCTTACCAGAACTAAAAAAACTACTCATTGGCCTCAGCGATTGGAAACATGTATCAATACCAAATTTACGTAAAACCCGTGAAAGTTTCTCCCCCAAACCAGGTACATATGGTAATGAAATGAAGCTTTTTGATACAACTAAATCTAAAGACTGAGAAACCTCAATAACCCTACTACTATGTTTGGCCCGTCTATTTTCAATTATTTTATCAATGAACTTAATTGGATAACTATTACAAAATAAAATATCCCTCAAGTATAACAATTCTGAATCCAGAAATTCCTGGGAACAGATTTTAAAGGCTCTATCCACTAGTGAAATTACAACCCCCCTTTTCACCGACATAGGGTGGCAAGAATGAAAATTTAAATACCTATCATTGTGCGTAGGTTTTCTGTAAATCGAGAAAAGTAAATGGAAATCCCTTTTAATTAATAAAATATCCAGAAAAGGTAATTTATTATTATCCTCAAATTCAACTGTAAATTTAATATTATTATCAAAACTATTTAAATGCTTACAAAAAAGGTCTAAGGAGTCCAACCCATGTTTCCAAACGCAGACCACATCATCCATGAACCTACCCCAGAAGCAAGGGGAGATTCTAAAACTGTTTATAGCGGAGGTTTCAATGGCATCTATGAATAGATTTGCCAATAAAGGAGAAAGAGAAGCCCCCATAGGTAACCCAAAAATTTGTCTATAAAACTCCCCTCGAAAACCAAAATAAAAAGAAAATTCATTTACCAGCATAATTAGTTTCATAATGACATCAATATCCAAACTGGCTAACGTCACATCCTGTATTAAATCAAAGTGTTTTTCTAATTTACTTTTTAAAATATCCTCGCACCTTTTTAAATCACAATTTGAATACATGGACACAACATCAAAACTGCAAAGAATTGAACTCTCCTCCAACGTGAAATTGCGCAATTTATTAGTAAGATCAGTCGAATTTTTTAAATATGATTTTTGTGTTCCCAAAAGTGGACGTAAAGCTACCGACAACCATTTTCCTAATTTTGAAACAGGTGACAGACAAGTTGACACAATGGGGCGGAGGGGGGATCCAGTCTTATGAATCTTAGGTAGACCATAGATCTTGGGTGCCGAACAACCCCTAGGATAATATTTGTTATAAAACTGTGGGGTAATGTGAAAATTATTTTTCATTGACTCTAATTCCTTTCTTGTTGATTTTACATATTTATCTGTAGGATCAAAATCAAGTTTTTTGTATGTAATAGTGTCCAAAATAATGGATTTCATTTGATTATTATAATCTTCAGTGTTCATAATTACGATCGTGTTCCCTTATCGGCTCTGGTGATAGTAAGGATTTATCCTTTTCAAATCAGAAAGGATTTTAATGTCATTTTTTGTGAAATGTCTTTACCAATGAAGTTCATATTAAAGGTGTTTAAAAGGAATTAGAGTCAATGAAAAATAATTTTCACATTACCCCACAGTTTTATAACAAATATTATCCTAGGGGTTGTTCGGCACCCAAGATCTATGGTCTACCTAAGATTCATAAGACTGGATCCCCCCTCCGCCCCATTGTGTCAACTTGTCTGTCACCTGTTTCAAAATTAGGAAAATGGTTGTCGGTAGCTTTACGTCCACTTTTGGGAACACAAAAATCATATTTAAAAAATTCGACTGATCTTACTAATAAATTGCGCAATTTCACGTTGGAGGAGAGTTCAATTCTTTGCAGTTTTGATGTTGTGTCCATGTATTCAAATTGTGATTTAAAAAGGTGCGAGGATATTTTAAAAAGTAAATTAGAAAAACACTTTGATTTAATACAGGATGTGACGTTAGCCAGTTTGGATATTGATGTCATTATGAAACTAATTATGCTGGTAAATGAATTTTCTTTTTATTTTGGTTTTCGAGGGGAGTTTTATAGACAAATTTTTGGGTTACCTATGGGGGCTTCTCTTTCTCCTTTATTGGCAAATCTATTCATAGATGCCTTTGAAACCTCCGCTATAAACAGTTTTAGAATCTCCCCTTGCTTCTGGGGTAGGTTCATGGATGATGTGGTCTGCGTTTGGAAACATGGGTTGGACTCCTTAGACCTTTTTTGTAAGCATTTAAATAGTTTTGATAATAATATTAAATTTACAGTTGAATTTGAGGATAATAATAAATTACCTTTTCTGGATATTTTATTAATTAAAAGGGATTTCCATTTACTTTTCTCGATTTACAGAAAACCTACGCACAATGATAGGTATTTAAATTTTCATTCTTGCCACCCTATGTCGGTGAAAAGGGGGGTTGTAATTTCACTAGTGGATAGAGCCTTTAAAATCTGTTCACAGGAATTTCTGGATTCAGAATTGTTATACTTGAGGGATATTTTATTTTGTAATAGTTATCCAATTAAGTTCATTGATAAAATAATTGAAAATAGACGGGCCAAACATAGTAGTAGGGTTATTGAGGTTTCTCAGTCTTTAGATTTAGTTGTATCAAAAAGCTTCATTTCATTACCATATGTACCTGGTTTGGGGGAGAAACTTTCACGGGTTTTACGTAAATTTGGTATTGATACATGTTTCCAATCGCTGAGGCCAATGAGTAGTTTTTTTAGTTCTGGTAAGGATTTAACTCGGGGAAATTTAGTAAGTGGGGTGTATAAAATTCCGTGTTCTTGTGGGAAGTTCTATATTGGTAGGACTCACCAACAATTTGTTGAAAGGTTTATTGAACACCGTAATTCAATAGAAAAAACCCTACAATTAAGCAAGCCTCCAGAAACTTTCGTTTCAGCTTTAGCAGAGCATATTTGGCTTCAACCAGACCATTTTGTAAAATTTGATGAAGCCTTGGCTATTTCTAATGATAAGGGGTACACCCAATGGGCCAGGGAAGCCATAGAAATTAAAAAACATATGTTTGCTAACCTTTCCATAAATAGGGACACGGGTAATTTAAATATTGACCCAATTTATGATAACCTTCTAAAGAGTGAATCAATTGTCAATAAGGGAGTAAAGATTTTAAATAATCACCAGGGGACTATTTTACCTGTTAGACCAAAACGATTTGCTTCAGTAATAGCTAACAAAAGGATTATTTCGCAACTGAATAATTAAAGTAATTTACAGTTTTTTTTATTTTTCCTCAGTTACTCTGGTGTCCTCACTGAAGTAACTCTATTTTAGCATCTTTTCCCTACGTGGATTAGTTTGCGCAGATTGTACATTTTTGTTTTTTTTTTTTGGTGGTGGTTTTATTGGTTTTTAGTTTTATCTTGTTTTTTTTTTTTTTTTGTGTGTCTTTCGTGCTGAAGACGCCTTGTTTGTATACAGGCGAAATATCCGCGTTGTTTTGTTTCTGTTGTTTTCCTTTTCTCTCCACTGGCCACAGTCTCGTTTGTTTGTTTTTTTTTAGAGATTTTTCTCTTTGTTGGTTTTTTGTCATGGCTGGCCGGTTCGGCTTAAGATCTTTCTATTTATTCATTATATTATTACTTGTTCTATGTTTTTGCTATGATTGTTTATTTAATTTCTGTTCGTTTTGGGTTTCATTTATTCTTTAATAGTCATTTCTGGTCGTTTTGAGTGTGAATTTTAAAAGGTATTTGTATCTGCTGATCTTAAGTTTAAAATGGCCTTTACTTTTCTTTGAAAAACTTGTTTTTCGGAAAGTTTTTTTTTTTAATTAATCTACAAGAAAGGGTCGACTCGGGTCTATAATGCCAATAACTGTTAAAGAACAATTTCGATAACAATTAATATGTCAAAACAATTAGCTTTTTATGCTGATTCAAATTTGGCCTATATAAAATTAATTAGGTTTAATGCTGCCGGTCTAATTATACAAACCTCAGAAAATTTCAATCAGATGCAACGCTATAGCGTAGCCTATACTAAAGGCCATAAGGCTCCAATGTTTTTTTTATTGTTTTTTTTCCAGAGGCACTTGATATGAATGACTGAATGAATGAAAATTTATTCCCCATCATACAGTTAAACAACAAAACGCGATAGAGTATTGTGAAAATAAAAGGAAGAAAAGAAAGAAAAAGAAGGAACTGTGAACACATAACATGAACATCAAAACAAAATCCAATTAGAGTTATTTTCCAGGGGTGTGAAGATGGCCGGTTTGATAAACATTTGAATTGAGAGTCCCCTGCAAGAAGGGGCTCCGTAATACCGAGACGTCGAACCACATAATCGTTTCTAAGCCATCTAGGGATTTGTAGAAGGTACTTCGCAAACTTAAAGTAAGATTTGCGCAGAGATTGCTTATCAAAATATCGGTCAAAGCGTCCCAAAAAGGCGTTAGATATAGTATATCTGGAAGGGCGATACTATTGTAAAACTTAGCCAGTAGCTAACGTTTAAGGCTAAATTGCGAATGAACAATACTAGCATATGCTGCACTTATTTTTCTCTCAGCAGGCTTAATAAGAAGCTTTCTTGTATTCCTAAGGGAAGACCCAATCGGTAAACCAAGGTAAACTAGTTCTGATTTTGGGACAATATCTGAAAAACCTAGTCGTACGCTTTCTGGGACCAAAAATCAGGGCAATTAAAAACTAGCACTTACGACTTAGCAGCATTAATTGATAGACTTATGTTATCATAGCGAGTTGCAAGCTCATGAAAATTACATTTTAAACTGGTAATGGAACGGCACAGGTTCAAAAGGTCTCCGGCATAGCAGAGTACAGATGTATCAACATCTTTAGATACGCAGCTAGTAGGAAGATCAACCTGGTCAGGGAGAGCGGCATTATTATAAATGGTCGGAGAGTCATCGAGTTTCAATCAGATTTTCAGATGGTGATACATGTCGTAAAGAGGCACTATCACGTCCAGGCTAACACCGTGGTTATATAATTCAAGCATTGCTTGAGAGTGGAGAAGTAACCCGAAGGCATTTGTCATATCATATGCACCTAAAATCAACGTATCCCCCACGCCTCCGTATGTTGAAGAATAAAACATAAACTTCGTAAAGCAGGGAAACATTCTAGCCCTGACTAAAATGGGGGCATAGTACAACGCTCATTTACTCGATCTACGATCAAAAACTCGAAAATCTTCGCAAAAAACACTAGAAACCGTGATGGGCCTATACGACCAGCAAAAAGAATGCGGTTTCCCTTTTTTTAGGATAGGTGTTAAGACACCAAGGCACATGCAATCAGAAAGAATACCAATATTAAAAATTATCTAAAAAAGTAATGAAAATGACTATATAACATATCACTCCCGGCCGTAAGGTGCTGTGCACATATACTGTCTGCTCCTGCAGAAAACTTTTTTTTCATAAGTTTAACCACTATCGCCTTAATACCAGACGGTTTAACCACTACCCAATTAGTTCTCGGGTTGGAAACCAGAAGCTCGGACAACTGTGCATCAAAAACACTTTCAACTCTACTATTTGGCTTTTAAAACTGATTTTCCAAATGGGATACCCATTCTAAAACTGGTATACATTGGGGACCATCACCAGAATGTACAGTTTTACGTGATCGAAAGTTCCAAAGATATTGTGGGTCATTTAAAACATTTTCAGCGTTAGCGGTGTTGATAGCAGCTAGATGCTGTTCAAGGATCTTACGGTACCTTTTCTTTGGAAATAGTCACACAGAGTTAGTACACCCGACTTAGGCCTTCTGCATTCAATCCATAGACGCAACCACCACTTAGAACTTGAGCAGGCATTTACGAGAGAAGTGTTATTCGACCAGCCAGACTTTTCAGTATTGCTTCTAACTTTTTTCAAGGGGATTGCCGCTTTATCAGCACACTTAAGAGCATAATTAATTTCCTCACAGTAGATGTTAATTTGTAGTCGTAGCTCACTATTACTCAAACCCGTATTAGTTTGAAGAAGATGAAAAGGAACTTTAATCTTACTTAAGACATGGTCACACGTGGCTTGAAACAACGGCAGGTGTCTATGGACGGGGTGTTCGTATAGACTTTATAGGGGGCTCATTCAATTGAAAATTGGGAGTTCTAGTGCCTTTTTTAAGAGTCAAAAGTAATCGGAGGGCAACTAGCCCCCCTCACCCTTTCCACCCAAATGTATCCGACACAAATTTTGAGACAGCCATTTTGTAAAAAAAAAAATTAAAAAATCATTAAAAGAAACTCTGGGATCGACACAACCCAAGAGCCTGGGGGCAGGCGCTGTCAGTTATGCCTTGGAGAAATATATGGTTCTTATAGAAATGATGCACGTATAAACTGCAGAGAGGGCTGACTTTATTGGAAATTGAAAGTTTTAGTTCACTTTATAAGAGTAAAAAAAGATCGAGGGGCAACTAGCCTGCGCCCATTTTTCGCCAAACCTGTCCGATAAAAGCTTTGAGATTTCTTAGAAAAGTTTTGAGCCATTTTATTATAAATGTTTCAAATATTAGATAACAAAACTCCGGGGTCAACATAAACCCCCAGAGCCCGGGGGCAAGTGTTTTAAATTATGCTCCAGGGGCACATAAGGTTATTATGTAATGGTTGGTCGTATAAACTTCAGAGGTAGCTCATTTGATTGAAAATTGAAATTTCTAGTTGCATTTTTATGGTTCAAAAGGGATCAGAGGGCATCTACGCCCCCCCCCCCCACACACACATACCCTTATTTCTCCAAATGTATCTGATCAAAATTTTGAAATTGCCAGTTTGTTTGAAATAGTCAAACGATCAGATAAACAAAAATTTGGGGTCAACATAACCCTCCCCCAGAGCCCGGGAGAAGGGTTTTAACTTATGCCCTGGGAGCGTATACAAGTTTAATGAAAGAATTGGTCGTATAAACCTAGGCGGGGACTCAAATGAGAAGAAATTGGAAGTTATAATTCCCTTTCTAAGAATCAAAAGTGATCAGATGGCAACTACACTCCTCCCCAAGCCTCTTTTCCCCAAATGCATCCAATCGAGTTTTTTGTATAGCCATTTTTTCCGAATAGACCAAAGTTCAAGTTCAATATGGGTTTTAATTAAAAAAAAATAAATACAAAAATACACTTAACTCAGTTCCTTGTGCATTGATGCACGTTTGGGCCCGTAATAATTGCACGCTCTAAATACAGCGTGGCCTCCTGTCCTCTCCAATTTCCACCCCGAACCGCCATCAAATAACAATAAATTTAACACAACTTCTCCTCCGCTCACACCCCTTGAAGTATCAAACTAAAATATAATAAATAATAATAATATAAAAAAATTCTAAACATAATAATAATAAAATAAATCTAGTAAATAAATTCTTAATCTTTTAGATATTTTTTCACATTCTTTTTAAAGAAGCCGAGAGACCTATATGACTTCAACTCTTGCGGAAGTGCATTCCACTCTTACGCAATTCTAGGAGAAAATTCCGACCTAGCTGTCGGTGTCGGGGGTATATAAATTTCTGATGAAGATCGTGTATTTAAACTATGGATTTGTCATGCTAGTGTGAATAAGCCTTTAAATGGTGATGGGAGTGTTCCTGAAAAATATTAAAAACAAAAAACGGTGCAAGGTAGTCTGTAAAGTGATGCCATTGATAGTCTGTTCGGTGCTGGGTCTAAAATTTGAAGTGCTTTGTTGTGAAGTGAGTTTAGTCTCTGTAAATGTGTCTTGAAATTAGATTACCAAACTGTAGAACAATATTGAATGTGAGGCTTGATAACTGAATTGTAAATCAGGATCAGTATTTTTTTAGGGAAATGGTGACTGAGTTTTCTCAAGATTCCAAAGTTCCTTGAAAGCTTCGTCTCGACACTTAAAGATCATGTAACAAAAATTCCAGGGATAACACAGCCCCCCCCCCCCCCAGAGCCTGGGGGCAAGTATTGTAAACTATGCCCTAGGGGCTTATATGGTTCTTATGGAAGGTATGATCGCATAAACTTCGGAGAGGGCTCATTCGATTATAAATCGGAAGTTATAGAGACATTTTTTAAGATTCAAGAATGATCGGAGGGCAACTAGCCCTTCCCCCCCCCCCCCCCGAGGTCCCTTTTGCACCAAATGTATCTGATCAAAATTTTGACATAGCCATTTTATTCAAAATAATTTCAATATAAAATAACAAAACTCAGGGGTCAACACAGCCCCCCAGAGCCCGGAGGAATTGTTGCAAGTTATGCCCCGGGGAAGATAAGGTTTCATGTAAGGGGTAGTCATATAAATATCAGAGGTGGCTTATTCAATTGAAAATTTAAAGTTATAGCTACTTTTTTAAGAGTCATCAAATGTGATCGGCGGGCATATACCCCCTTAGTAGTAAGTCGTATAAAGGTTGAAAACCTAAATGTAAACTTACGCCTGAAGGCATAGATATGTGTTTAGGTTTTCAACGAATTGGGGTTACCAAGGTCATTTGCCTATTACAATGAACTCTACATGGGTTGATAGACATGTTTTCTATTACGACACCCATTTTTGGAGGACAACCAGAGAGAGAGAGCGACGGTCACACTAACTACTTGATTACTAGTTGGATTCGGATATAAGGAGTAATTTTCATTGTATTTCATATTAGTAAGAGAATTGAATTCAAAGAGAATAGTTTATTTGAGAGGATATTAGTGGAGAAAAAATGAGTGGTGCATTTACACTATTGGATATTAATGATGGAACCGACAGCAGCAGCAGCAACGATATACGAGTACCTAATGTAGCTGTGGAAATAACCGCTGGGTGTAGACTATGTCTTGAATGGGACATTATGTATGCAAGATACGTGATATCATTAAGCAAATTTAAGCAGGAGGAGCAACTATGTTTTGCTGGAAAAGTGAATATTCTCCATATAAATAAACTTCGGTCAGCATTAGATGTCCTATCGAAATATATTGATGAGAACAAAATGCATCAGTGAATATTATTATTGTAATTATGTTCAATAAAAATGTTTCTAAATCAATGATATTTTTTTTTCTTTCTATAGTAGACAAGCGTATATTTTCTAGAGTAGAAAAGAGAAATTCTGATTAGTCTGAAGTTGATCGTGAGAGAGTTAGGACTAAAAAAAAAAAAAAAAAATGGATAGATTCGAGAAAGAGCGAATCATGAGGAATCTAGTTCTTATGGAAAAACGTTTGATTCTAGATGATGATTTTCTAGAGTTGTCTATTCAAAGGAAGATATTTTCTCGAGGAATGCTTATCGATATAATGAAAACTGATTCTCCATCATTAGACTATTGTATGAAGCTTCTACATCGTGGTCCAAATGCATTTACACAATTTATTGATATATTGATCATGACACGACAAAATGATATTGTGGATATGCTTTTAAACATTAGTTTAGAAATTTAGGACTTTTTTTCATAAGAAAGATGGTGCTCAAGGATGATTTACTCCTCTCTCTCTCTCTCAGACATTTTTTTTTTTTGGTTGCTAGCTCAGTTTCATTGTGACAGTGAGAGCGTTAACACATGACAAAATGTTCCATACATGTCCGTTATGTATGTATACACAGGGCAGCTGGTCATCATGTGAGAATTGCACAATGATTGAGGAGTATGATGAAAAGTGTAGATTATGCAACCCGTGTAAATTGCACAGAGGATATGCTGTACAAATTAAAGGTTGTAATTCCTGTCTTGAAGAGGTGTGTGACTCTCATCCTAGAGGTCACCTATGCTCCAATTGTCATTATGATAAGTGCAAGCAGTGGGAGAGTACATATCCCGGTATGATTGGAAAGAATCCTAACCGTGATTTTAGTTTATTGCTACGAGATTGGTATCGTCGCGGTTTTAGATTGTTCTGGGAGGAGGAACCGGGTCAACGATTCAACTGTTGGAACAACAAAAGAATATGGTTTCTACGTCATCGTTGTGAAGACACTGGGTGTTATGATTATAAGCCCACTGATTTTTATTTGGCTGTGACGGAATGTGATTCGACACTTGAGGACACTGTTTGTGAAATTGCTTCAAATAGGCAAATTGAAACATGTGAATTCTATAGAATGAATGAGAATAGTATCATTGACTATACAAAGAGATATGACAAGAGTGAAGTCACACTCTACTGTAGAAAATGTGACCCTGACATTGCACTACATCAGGATCAGTACACTGTGAATTCAGATAATCTACCTGCACTAGTTGTTGTCGACAAATACCTAGTAGTGGATGAAATCTAAAGAGTAGAAAAGTCGTTTTTATCATGTATATAATTTTTTTTTTTTATTAATAAACAATTTCACATACATCTTTAGAACATTTTATTCTTAGGGCACTAAAATCAATATTAAATACACTTGTAAGTATATTCTCCACTAGAAAGTCGTTCAATTGAGGTAAGTCAACGTAGATGTTGAGAAACTGCTTGTAGGTGTAGCCACGACATCTGAACATGAAAAAGAGTAGTGCATGAAAGCCACATGTCTTAGTCGCTAAATCCTGTACTCTTCGTTGATTTTGAATAATGGTTTTCCCACTGCTTTCAATAAAGTTGCTGATGTATGGAGCGTAGAATTTATACGATAGGCCAAGAGGATCAAAAAATTCAATATTCTTCGCTGTTTGAAAGATGCTTAGCCAATGACCGGTCTTCAAAGTCGACGGACTGCTATTAACAATGATCAGGGTATTGTTAACACTTGGAATTTTTTCAATGAAGTCCGAAGGTATGCAATAGGACTTGTACTGGGACATGTATGGATCCATACTAAATACGTTGATTATTTGGTTTGTGTTCATGGTGCTAGGTCTAGTAGAACACTGCCGTCGGGCGTGATTTCCCAATAGGTTTCAAATTGACTCAGTGATATTAGCGTGATACTCTCAGTCAGAGCATTGGCAAATGTACACTCTAAACGTACATTCCCTGTTCGTACTATGCTCATATCCTGTGTGCCTGACAAATCCAAAACAATAACCCCATGATTTTTTGAAAACATTGAATCGGTTATTCCATTTTCAAATAGTTGAGAGTCATGATCTAGGGATTGCATGGTCAACTCGTACAGAGTTCTATAGGATTTACTGTCAAATGATAGAGTGTACAGTGGAATACCATTCACTTTGCACACAAGGCTAGATAGACCGAAAAAATTAAAATCATGGGGAGATTCAGTCCAGGATCCAACGGCACTCCCACTCTTCACAAAGGCCAAAGCCAATTTTGATGGGATTTCTCCATTGATAAATGATGAATCGCTATAGCTACGAGAACCGGTGGCAATGTGACGTTGATTGGTGATTGTATGAGGGACAAGAAGTTTAATGTTGTTGCCATTGGCTCTTAGCTTTTCCACTGCCAATGCAACAGAGCTCATAACTTGTTGTTTTCGGACGTGGAGAATTGCCGATGTGATAATAACATTTGCATCGGGTGCTGCAGGAAGTGTTTTTCTCAAAATGAAATTCGATGGGGCCATCTGCAACTTTATGTCAATCTTGACATTGGGGGGTAGCCATTGGGATATATTGAATATCTCATGATTTAATTTTCCAACTAGATGATACTCCTGGGTCACTGCAGTAGTCAACTCACCGTCAGTATCAACACCTGTTCGATATTCATAGCCCAGCGATTGTCCTCTCATCTCCTTGTATGCCTTTGGCGTCATCATCATAAATTGTATGTAGCTTGCATAGTTGGATAAATTATTGCTAGTGCTCACCAATGTTCCATTAATAAATACATTAATTTGTTTGAATAGGTTGTGTAGAATACAGTTTTCATAGGAGAGACCATCGCCGGAATTTGGAGTTGTATTATCTGACTTTTTCTTCACCACAACATTTAAATCAATAAATGTTGATGACAAATCAATGAAATAGTCTTCATTGGAAAATATTTGAAAGTGTATATTTTCCGAGAGGGGTTGTTGAGGGTGAAATTGTTCATAGTAGCCATACTTGACACTGACATCAACATTTTCAGCATTGAATAGATTCAATGAGGAACTGATTGATGGATATGATTCCTTGTGGGGGAGATAAGTCATCTTAAGAGAAGAAATCCTTCTTTGATCTAACAATCTTTTTCTTTTTCTTCTTCTTCTGCTGCTTATTGGACTTCGTTGTTTTATTCCTCAAAGTCCTTGTTGATGTCCTTTGCTTCCTGCCTGAGTGGAGACTGATGAGTGAATGACGTGAACGCATCCTTTTCAATCCCTCCCCATTTTGTCGAGATTTTAATTGTTCACCAACGGCTCTTGCTGAAGATCTAATATTTTCCTTAACACTCTCCTTGAAATTCTTACCCGACCCCCAGTCCTGTAGTGTGGAGGCAGCAAAATTTGATGCAGCAGGTACAAGATATTTTCTGGCAAGGGGTAGTGCAGAACGAAATAGCCTAGCAAACCAGCTACCAAGACCATAGCCAGACATTGTAGTACGCCCCTTGTAGTAGTCCAATCCATTGCCTATTTGACGTGGACTCAAAGCACCAACATAACAGTCAATATCGGGACAGACAAATGGAATTCTTCTATTGTTCATTTTTTTAGGTTATTGTACCGTCGTTGTCGTTGACAATGGCTCGAAAATGACATGTAATCACTGCTAAGCCTTTTGAAATTGCTATTGGATCACCTAATTCAGTTCTTAGTGTTAACTGACAGAGTTCCAAATAGGAAGTGTTTACGGGAATATACTGAAGATGCTTTATATTGTAGTGGTGAACATGTTCTTGATTGGTTTTTCGTTCAAGAACTCGTAGGAGGGGAACATTTGAATTACCAACCCGAGATGTTTCCACAAATGAAGCGTAGAGAAATATACAAGTGTCCGTGGAGAAGCTGGGTGCATAGTCTGCATAGATAACATGGTCACTACCACTGAAATTTTCTGTCTTAATAATACGTTTTTTAAAACCAAGAACCTCACGTAAATTCTCATTGAGGAAAATTCTTTCATTCTCATATGGATTGGTAATATAAATTCTCCTTTGTTCCGTCGAGTAATTGAAAGTGAAACCACCTTTTTTTCGACTTGCAATTTTTTTGTTGATAACTCGACACAGTTCATGCATGTTATTGTATTCCCTGTAGGGGATGTTAGCAATAGGGTACTGATTAGAGTCAAAAGTTGCCATTGCACCTTCATCACCGAATTCAAACGGTCGTATTTTTATTTCATATTTACGATCCTTTCTCAGGATGTCATAGGTATTTTTGAGAATACAGTCGACAAGAGCCACTTCATATGCACCGTCAAATTTGATGGCGGGGGAGAGTTTTGTCCAAAAATCACTTGTCGTATTCAAGTCATTGTAGAGAGGATCGGAAACGTTGGACATGAAAGTTACATAGAAATCATTGGGCATTGTCAATATCTTCAACACCGATCCAAGAATCAAAATCAGAGTTGTATCCTAGCCAGCGAACAAGTAACTGTTTCTTACCCCCGCGAGTACGTGTCTTTAATATCTTTTCAATTTGATAGATTTCACTGGCATTTTTAACTTTTTGTAGTTCATAGTCATAAAAGCCCCCGAGAATCTCTTCATCTTTGGTATCACGCAAACGATAAGTTATGGGTTTAGTGTCTAGGATTTTTGCCACTTTAAAAAGTTCGGTGGACCACAAGTAATTCCCTTTTTCAAAAACATTAGTTGTTCTATTAATTCGAACCGTATCACCAACATTGAATTTATTTTTCTTCTTCTTCTTGACTTTTGTTTCATTGGAATATTGTTTAAGAAAGGTGTCAATTGTATCATGATCCGAATGATGAACTTCCGTTGGTGTAGAGTTGGACAATGATCGATGAGGTCGTTGATTATAAATCAACATGATTCTATCAAGATCATGAATAAAAGCCGATGTATTTTTCAATGTACAATATCTTGAAATTAAAAGTCGAATAGTTCTTATCAATCGTTCGGCCAATGCAGCCTTTATAGGACTGTGACTATGATAGAGCAGTGTACTATATTTTTCTAGTACTTTTGCAACATGAGGATTAACAAATTCACTACCGCGATCCGTTTGAATTTTTTTATATGAATCCTGTTGGAGAATACTTTCAATGGCCTGAGCAACTTCAACACCTCTCTTTGATCGCAATGGAATTGCATATGCATAACGACTATAAACACTGATTGCAAGTAGAATGTACTTGTACGGTGTATTGTGACGCCGTTGAAGCTCATCTAGAGTCAGGAGATCTGCTTGCATTATATGCAATGGGTAAAAGGCTTTAGTTTTTCGATATTGATTGGCACGAAGTCTATGATTTCTATGCAGAGTGTAACTTGATTCATTTTGTAGATAGTCTTGTACATTTTTAGTGGGAACACCAGTGACTTTGGAAAGAGTTGTGGGGGAACTTAAACTCCCCACCTCACCAATATTTTCATAAACACCTTTCAGAACTTCAACCATTTGAACGTAAACACGTTGTGTAACGTCCGCTACCCTTTTGTATACTGGCCGTTGGTGGTGGTGGTGATGATGACCTGATACGTCTTCGCTTTTGTCTAGCTATCAGCGGTGTGCTAGTATTTTCCAAAATTGATTTAAAATCTTCTTCTTCAAGTTCATTTTTTAATGGTGTCAATGTTGTTGTTGTTGATGATGATGATGACGATGATGCATGTTCATTTAATTTTTTTAGAATTTGTCTATTGCCAATAAGACTTTTGGGGAAGTTTAATGTATTTAGAAAGTTGTATAGATGAGTGTCAAATGATAATAGCCCTTTACGATTTGTAATCATATCATAGATTAAATCAAGTAGATTATAGCTCTTGCCCTGAATTATAATCCCTGCCCCATTGCTCTCAACTTGAATGTGATCACTTTCCAAGAGATAGGCTAGGAGTCGTTTACTTTGTTCACGATATGAGTGGGGCATTAGATTTCCAATTTTCAATACAATCGAATCCAATTCCTCCTTCTTCAATTGTGTTCCAGCAGCACCAGCAGAATGCTGAGGAGATGATTCTTTCTTGGGGTCAGCAGCAGCAGCAGCAGCAGCAGCAGTGGGCTTCGAGCGATAGGACTTGTGTTTGTCCACTCGACGAAGTGCATCTTGAAGTAAAAGCAGTTTTTTATCATCCTCAATATTTTCATTGTCAAGGAATTTACTCAGATTGTTCTCAAAGTGTTCGACGGGTGAGAGAGCGAGTTCTATTGGAGTCAATTTATAGGGTTTTGCCATTCTCTCTCTCTCTTTTAGAGAAAACTGTTTACAAGTCCTGCAATTATTGGCAGTAAAAGTGTGAAAAAGCTACCGCCCGCCTGAAGAAGTCGTTTCCTTTTGAAATTCTTTCCTTTCTTTTTAGAGGCCAATGTACGTACAATGGAACGATGTTGCTTTGCCTGTTGCTTAACTACTTCTGGCACTTGAACATTACCCTCGATCAAATTTAAACAAAGTTCAGATATTAGATTAATGAAATCATTGTCAATACCGTGTTTGAGTATTGCTTTCCTAAGCGGAGGTTTTGAAGTGCTTAGAACTGAAAACAAATGTCTATTTTCATGTAGTTTCTTCAGTGTCATGATAGCAACTAATAGGTCTTTTTAGTGTTCACGGGGAGATATACTGTAATTTCATTGTCAAAACTATCTGTGACTACACGCAGATCCTCGGGTGTATTTTGATTAAGATCCAATAGGATGTAGCCGTAGGGTTTATTAGTTGCCTGATTGTATGCTGAGAGCAGAAATTTGGGGGCTCCCGGATAGATTTGTTTATTGAGAGTTATTAGCGAGCTAGAATCACGAACAACTCTGTAGATGATATAGTAGGTGCAGTTCAATGCAAGTGTTCGCATACACTTGCTCTGATGAAAGAGATTGTGTAGAACCAGAGTAACGGAAATCTGTTCATGATGAGAGCGAACAGTGAACAGTTGTAGCATTTCCTGGGACCATTGTTCAATAGATTCAGCCAGATCGTCAATGATCAACCAAGAGTTTTGTTCAATAATGCTGAAAACATCAAGTCCCTGTATGAATTGTATCTGCACCAACCCTGTCGTGTCAGCAATTGCTTTTATTTTATCATATGACTCCTGCCAAATACTATAGCAATAGTAGATTTTTTTCGGCTTTTCCACAAACATTTTATCACAATTTTTAATTATTTTAGTTAAGAGTGTTGTTTTGCCCGACATTGACGGTCCACACAGAAACGATCTGAATGGTGTTTTAAATTGATACATGTTCCCCTCAACAGTTCACCTGGACAACTAACTATAGACTATGGCTGTCTGATGACTAAATAATTTCCCTATTACTACTACTCCGTTCAAGAATAATAACGAGAAGAAGAAGAAGAAGAATAAAGAATAATATTTTCTTTTATTATATACATAAAAAAAGGTGACAATACTTTAAAAAATATACTACATTGAAAAAGGCACATTAAACATGAATAAAAAAAAATACACTTGTTTTAAATTTATTTATAATAAAAAAATACAACATTTACATAACCACTAGAAAAAACAAACACTTAAATAAATACACTTTTTTTTTCTGTTTATTTATTTATAAAAAAATACAACATTTATTGGACTAATGTGCACTTGAAATATCACACTTTTATTTACAACATTTTAAATTTTGGGGTCCCCCCTCCCCCCGGGGGGCGGCCGCTGCGGCGGCCGGGGCCGGGAAGCGCCGGGGCGCCGGGGGGCCCGCTGCGGCGGGCCCGGGCCGGGGGGTGGCATTAAATACTGGAAATTGATCTGCCTTGCAAACACACACACACACACATTGAAAATTGATTGTGATAGAAAAAAAAAGAATTAAAAAAAAAAACCTAATTACCCAAAAAAAAAAAAAACCCCTCCCACCCAATTTATACTTTTTTTAGTGAATTTAAGTTAATTTTTTTAGACCGAGTTGTTTTCTGTACTCTGTACATTCAACTCGGTCTGAAATTAAATAATGACCGTATGGTAGTACCTTCACACCATCCTCAAGTACATAGACTTTGTCCGATATGGCAGACATGGCGTTTTTCTCAACTCTAACTGTGTAGTTTTTAAATTGTAAAGAGCGAATCGCCATGACTTTCGCCCTTGGCACTAAACTACGTTCCACACAGTTTCTATACACACTCATGTCGAAATTATTTTTTACAAAGTGTGTAGGTACCCCCTTGCAAACTTGTTTGATATCCTTGCCGTGCGTTTCCACACAGTATACCTTCGGTCCAGGAAACACACCACTGGATATCAGATCGCTACCCGTTTCAGATTTTAACATTAACAATTGATTTGGGGCCTGGCGTTTCACTAGCTCTGGGTAGAGGGATTCGTCCCAATTAGTGTAGTCCATTCGTGAGCTAATGTACTCGCCATTTTCCAAATCATTCAATAGATTTTCAGTTTTGACTTTTAACAGGAGTGAATCAGTGTCCCCGTAGTACACTTGAACTTGTCCCTCAATCGGCCACTGTACCTTGCATACATTATAATAAAATGACAACATGAGTTTCTTGGATATTTCAGTTATTGCACTTCCGCCTGCAATATTTTTATTTAATACAATGTTTCTTTTCTTGCGATGTAGGAGAACCATATTGGAGTCTATGATTGTGAACGATGTGAAGTTTGGATCCGCAATGATTCGAGCACAATCTTTGGGGTTGGTTACAATGTCACATCGACTTCTGTGTCGTACGCTCTCGCACATTTTACCGAAAGCTGAGTTCAAAATGAGTTTATAGACTTCTTTTTCAACTTTCGTTTTCGCTTGTGAACGCTTACTGACAAAGGTGTCAATAAACGTTTTCATGTAAGGCTTTTGATCAAATTGGAGGGCTCTATGAATCTTTGTGACCTTGAAACCATTGGACACCATCCATTTCAATAGCACGTGATGAACAACGATATTCTGTTTCGGGTTGAGATCGGCAATTAGTTTTTGTTTTGAAGGTACCCAGTGCATACTCCCATCCTCTACTAAAGATAAATTGTAGGGGCTCAGAGAGTCCCTACCCACCGGTCTATTTATGCACGGAAAAACAAAGTCTTTTACCGAGTCATGGATTTCCATGGGTATTTCACCGTCAATTTCAAAAAACCATCCCTGTGCCCTATTCTCCTCAACACTGGCAATGTCGGGGAAATTCGAAGCACAGGGATTGTCAAGCCATTTATAATTGCCACACGGCAAACAGTAGTGAGACATTGCCGATGGGTAAAGAGAATTCATATCCAAAAAAACTGCGTCCGACTTTTCATCGGTGTGCTGTCCACTCGGATCAGTTTTCATGATACGATCCCCGTGAAAAACATACCCACCCCTCATTGATCTCTCTACAAACAGATGCTGATCCACATCGGCGATCAGACCTATTTCTTCTTTGCTGATTTTAAGTATCAAGTCCATCACCAAATGGGGAGTGGAAAAATAATAACCTAAATCCAACCCAAATTCCCCATAGATTTTATCCGTATTTTTGCACACAATATCCAGAAGAGTGAGTACGTCACTGGCCAAGTAAAGTTTACAATAATCCCACCCATTTTTACATCCGCCCTTTGCCCAAACCCTCTTAGCAAATTCGTAGTCGCTAGTGGTGCACTCACTCTCAGTAAGAGAATTGTAAAAAGCTTCAATGGGCGGTAGTGACACCTCATCTAGCCTCGAGCCAGAGTTGTAATAATCATATGGATATATACCCTTACACGTTAATAAATCATACATTTCATCATCGGGAAAGCGCTGTTTGAGGAGGGGGAAGCTATCAAAATTGTCACTTTTCTGCACCTGAATCAATTGACTTAAAGATTTGGGGAAGAAGCTGAAAGAGTCTAAAAAACGGATTTTATTCAGGCACGTGTTACCCTTGTCAACTGTTTTCCACATGAATTCTAGCAGCAGTAGCTTCTCCGATGATTTGGGTATGATATTATATGAAAAAGAACCATCTATCCATGCGTCATCTACAACTCCTCCCTTGGCAATGCGGGCCAACGCCGGAAGAACAAACTTTAAGTCATAATTGGAATTGTGTATAAAAACAGGTACGAAATATTGTTGTCTAACGTTTAAATTGCATGACTGGTGTGCTACCCCTCTAAAGTTACTCCCTCCCGATGTAATTTCCTGCCACAAATGATCATGGTCGATCACCTTCCTCCTCCCCCCATTCCCAACACCATCATCAAATTCTCCCTTGCAAACCCAACACATTTTACGATTTTTAATGGCCACTATGTCATCTGGTGATAGGACCATAGGATAGTTTGTATAACGAAGGCGCGAAATTGCAGCGTTCGCTGTTTTGACTAGACTGACCAATGCCGAGCGCATGCAGTCTTCACCGTCACTCAACATCTCAACTACCTCCAGCACTTGCATGGTATTATTGGAATCTCGTTGCGCGTGAGCGTAAGAGACCCCTATGGCTTCATGTATTTTAACATGATTTGAATTTGACGGATCACACACGTCTGTCAGCTTAGCCTCGCAGTCCAAAGCGATCTTATTGCTCTGCAGGAGCGTGTTTTGAAAATTTTTAAAACGTAAGATCGCTCTATCTCCGCTTACCGTCTCCACAGCCTGGTATCCATGACGTTTACAGTGTTTCATGTGATGCTTTAACTTTAAATCAGTCCAAAATCTTGAGAGGCATGTTGGACAGTAATAACGTACATTCCGATTTTTACCCTCACTTAGAACCCTACTAATATCCGTAATCGGATTGAAATGACCAATTGAATCGGAGTCTGTGGGTGGGGTGTATAGAAGCCACACCCAATATTCTACTGATTCAATTGAAGGAGCCCGCACTGGAAATAATACACCCTTCTTATCGGAACGCTGACCCTCTTCAAATTCTGTTTCATACTGTAACACCGTGACACCAATCTTTAAATGTGCATTAGCCCGCTCAAAAATATCTATTCCTTTTAGTGTCACGGGATATTGACCATTTAAACAATTAAAATCTACTTTGGGGAACTTTGAACCCTCCCTACCATTAACTGCCATTTTATCCAAGTTTTTCTTAGTGGCATCATTGCGCAGAGGTCTGTATGCCGCAATTAAAAACGCATACTTGAAACACTGCAGCCTCGTATCGAAACAGATTCGTTGTATCCCCCTACACCCCTCTAAATCTGAATGATATTTTAATTCAATTGCCTCCCTCCCCCATGCCCACCTCTTACAATAAAATCCTTTTTAAACCTACAAATGTTAACATTTAAACTTTCAATAAATAAAACCACAGATCCACTACCCCCCTCGTTATAATTTTCCCACTTACTTTGAATACTATTGGCCCAATTTAGAAAAACCTCCCCATAATTTGATAAATGCGGGTGTATTGCCAACATCTCTGTGTGCAAGTATTTCGAATACATCTCACCCGCACTTTCATTTAAAAAAAATATTTTTAGTGCTATTGATGCTTTTAAACTGACCCCCACTCCCCACACCCCCATTTGTTGTTCAAGAATGGCTCGAATCTTATCAGTATATGAATGTGTAATGGCCAGGGGATCTGTTATTATATCCCCCGACACTAGAGAGTTGAAAGGGTCACCGAATTTGGCGCTGTAGACCAATGTGTGATGCAAGGCAGAGTTGGAGAGAAAAAAATCCGGAAGAGGGGATACTGTTGCTGTTGTATTAGTACTACTTCTATCTATAGCATTAAGTGGAGTGGTGGCGGGTGACAGAGAATTGTCAATAACACCACTCCCAGTCTGTTCAATCATATTGGAGGGATGTGGCATGAGGTCCCCTAGCACATATTCCAATGTGTTTGGGGACAATTGGTCGAGCCAGCCTGTATTGTCCTCTGATAGAATTTCGTTATGAGGACCCGGTTCAGATTTACTTGTAACATCATCATCTAAATATTCACGTATGAAACTATCTGTCCACACCGGATCCTCAAACATGTCAATATCACAGCTTAAGTCATCCAGGCTGGCCATTTCCCCAAAAACATCGTTAAGGAAGCCACTTTCCCACTCCATATTCTCTAGGACCAGTGTAGCTTCATCCCTGAACTCTGCTGGTGGTGAGAGAATTGGTCCTGTAAATATAGTTGCTTCATCACTCAATGGTGTCGCTGGTGGTGCTATATTTTTAATCTGTAGAAAAAAAAAGTTTTATTTTTTATGTAAATTTTTTATAGTTAATAAACTTTGTCAATTTCTCATAGTCATTGTCATACTACCATCACCATCACCTAAACAATTAAAAGAAGAAGAAAAAAAGTTACATTGCCTTATGTCTTTCATAATGTCAACTGAACATGTTAAAAAATATATATATATTTTTTTTTTTTTTTTAGTCAGGAAAATGTAGTCTTATTCTTAGAAAAAATTAATGGTTTTATTCCAAATTTTTTTTTTTTTTTAAAACAAAAATGCAAAATATGAGTCCAATTCGATTGTTTGAGCCTCTTCATTATAAGTGTCAATGAAATTTGACAAGATAGGTTCGAATATTGAACTTTGTATTTTTTTAAAAAATATAAATACCACAAAAAGGTATTTTTTCAAAAATAGGGGGCAATTGCTCCTTATATCTAAATTGTCACCACTACTATCCTAAGCTCCTGCTGAAGCTAGTTTCGAATATTGAACTTTGTATTTTTTAAAAGTATAAACCTCATATGTCGGTGGTTGATGATGCTACCTTCTCAATAATCCGTATTTTCCTGTGTCTTTTGCCAACGGATTTGTTTGAAGTTGACCTGGGCTAAATAAATGCTTGTAAGAGAGAGAAGAACTCTTTTCTCCATCCATATCAACAATTAAAGTGCAATTAAAATGTTGGATGGTCCTTTTTTAGAACCCTCCCTCCCCTCCCCCTCTCCCGGGGAGGACCCTTGGGAACCGGGAGCTTCCTTCGATGTAGGAGGATCGATACCCTTTCGAGTTAGGGAGGTGGGGTATTGGACTTCACAGCACTGTTCAAATAGAACAACCTCAAATTCTTTCTCGAAAACATCTAAGTGTTTCAATGAAATGATCAAAAACGGCTTCACCCAAATAATGTTTCTTAACATTACCGCGAAGACATATTTGGAAATTATCAAAAAAACCTTTTTCCCTGTGTAAATTGCTTATTGAAGATATAGATCTTGCTATTTAAAGTCCACTTTGCATGCGACCCTACTTAGAATTCAAATTATACCTGTCGGGCGGATTTAAAATTCAGGTGTGCTGATGGGACATTTTGATAAGAGCCCGGATGCGCGCGAGAGCTTAGTGCAAAAACATATAGCAGTTTAAGAATGATTGCCAACTGTGAAATAGTGAATTATTTTTTTTTTTATATAGTTAGTTTGTCTAAAAGGAATATTGGGATTTTTGCATTAGAACGCATCTTGGATAGAAGTTACGAGGTAAGGTTTTTTTTTTTCGTTATAGAAATGCATGAAAATCATTCCTTTATACATATACCAGCTAATTTGGTTAATGAAAGAAAATGAAATAGTTTTTTAGAAACAAATTTTAAGTTTTACTCATCAAAAGCTATGCCCTGAGAAAATTTACCTTATTTTTGAAAATAGGGATAGAAACAAAAAAATTATGTATATACTTACAAATTCAACTGGACTTCTATATCTGAACTCCTTGGCAAAACTTGAGGGGGGTTAAGGCCACAATCTTCAGTAGGTGGAGCTGAGGCATTATATAAGGCAGTCCACTCCCTTTTCAAGTTCCTTCCAGCTGATATGGAGCTAACACGGGGGTCAGAGGTCCCTGTCATTAAAAGATTCGCAGGCATTGGCTGGTCTTGTGTAGTTCTAGTAGCGAATTTGATAACTGAAGGTCTTGTAGCTTGCATTAGTATACCTTCGCTATATCGTGCCCTCTTTTCAGAAGGGGGGGTATTGCATGTGTCCACTTCCTTGAAAAAAAAAAATGCATTTTAGGTTTTGGGAAAATAATTCAGTTTATGTTAGGCATTTAAAGTACTGCAAAACATTTTAAACTGATCATGATAAAAATCACACCGTAAATGCAGACTGGCCTGGAAGTATTTTCAAAAACACACCTAAAAAAAAAAAAAAAAAAAAAAAAAAAAGCCGCCGTAAGCTTCAACCTATAGGAGAATTATTTAGAGGTTTCAGCTCCTAAAAACAATAGGCTTCTAAGTATATAAGTACCCTTAGTTCTAGTGTATGGAAAGAATTTCTTCCTTAACTTAATGATAAGATAATTTCTTTTTTCTATTATAATAATGAGAAAATTTTTACTCACCAGAAATTGCTTTGAATTATCCATTTTCTATATAAATGCTTACAAAAAATGTCAGTTGTGTTATGTTCAATAAACTATTCCAAACTGTTGAGGTATCTAATTTGAAACTTGAATATATACAGAAAATAATTAGCTTCTAAAAAAGACACACTGGTTTTTCCAACACGGATGTAACCTAAAAAAAAACTTGTTTATCATGAAATAGAAATTCAGTTAATTGTGCCAGAAAAAACTTGAAGCAGAACAGATTATAACCAACCTGTTTGGTACGGGCACGTACGCAAAGTATATACCTTCAAGCAAATTCCATATGATATTTCAAATTACTATACCATCTATAGAAATGTTACCTCTTTGCTAATGACCCTGGTAACCCCCAATTCGTTGAAAACCTAAACACATATCTATGCCTTCAGGCGTAAGTTTGCATTTAGGTTTTCAACCTTTATACGACTTACTACTCCCCTTCTCATACCCTCGTTTCTCCAAATGCCTCAGATCAAAATATTGAGAATTCCATTTTGTGTGAAATAGTCCAACGATCAGATGACAAAACTTCGGGATCAATATACCCCTCCCCCTAAAATCCGGGGGAAGGGCTGTAACTTATGCTCCCGTGGCATATAAGGTTTTTATAGAAGAAGTGGTCGTATAAATTTCGAAGGGACTCAAATGATTAGAAATTGAAAATTCTATTTCCTTTTACATAGGCAAGGCAATAGCGCTGCCTTAGTAAAGAGTTATGTGGGCACAGTGTATTATTTATTATTTTTTATTTAGTTTATTTTTTTGGGCTTGTTTGTTTGTTTTAGACCAGGGCGCTTCGTACCCAATGAGTTGTCGTAGAAGCTTCAAAAAGGGATCATTCGATTGGAAACTGTTAGGTCTAGTTTTCTCCTTCATTCTTATCGTATAAATTAGATAAGGGTATAAATTAATATTTAATTTTTTTTAAACTCTTGTTGAACTATTCATTGTAATTAACATTACAAAAAAAAAATTTATTTTGGTACTTTTCAATTAGCTGGTACCCAAGCGAGAAGTGAAGTTTGGTTAATGCTAATGAAATAAAACAAAATATGATGAAAATATAATAGTTTAGAAACAAACTTGTGCAATATATTTGCACATTAGGGGTGGGGGAGGGGTAAGACATAGCATATATTAAAAACGTAACCGAACCTAACCTAGGTAACTTCCCCCCCCCCCCCTAAACCCCAAAAAAAACAATAGTTTAAATATTGTAAAGGTAATGGCAAACCACGGCTTGCGATCCAATTTTCTGTTGACAGATACCCGTTTGACTAGTTTCCTTTAGCATTTTCCCTATAAATACTAATAATAATAATAATTTAATTTCAACCCTTCATACAAATACACTGTAAATGCTCGAAAGAGTTATAAAAACGAAAGAAAAAAAAGAACGAAAAAATCACACAACACTACAAAACAAAATTAAACTGCGATAACTATGGAAGAGAGAAAAGCAAACGAAATCAAAATCACGATTTTACTAGACAAGGCTAGCCATTGGAACGTCGTGGACTGTTCTATTTCGACTTTTCAAATGGGTTGACAACTCATCCATTTTCTTATTTATCTCAAAAACATACTATCTCTACGAAACATAAGAGTTTCTGGACCATATGAGAATTCCCAATAAATATTTGCAATACCGAAAAAAATTTGAACGAATTTGGTTACATTCAGTTTTACTAAAGCAATTCCATGATGGGGTTAAAAAAAGACACGTGGCACGAACATGGCGTTACAGAGACGGCCGAGCGTAATGTTGTCAAATTGACCTTTAGTTCTTGCTAACATACCGTAAGTTTTCTGCAGTTTTTCCTTAAGTGCCGCAATAACTAGAATTTTAATAGCTTTGATAGAATTCCCATATTGGAGTCCGAGATACTCAAACGTATGCTTTTGGACAACTGTCTTCACGCAAACATCAACAACATGATCTGGCAGTGTTTCCGTTTAACATTTTAAGCTATATATAACTTAGGCATTTAGCCTAAGTTAGCCTGTTCGTTTTAAGTTTTAATATCGCTCCTTACTTTCAGTTGAAAAAACTTGTGTTTTTTATTTAATTTCTGAACGTTTTTGAATTAATGCAGCTTTGATGTTGGCTCACCGTACATGAATAATTAAAACGAAATTTGCATATTAATTTTACTTTTTTGGCTAAGTGGCTTTCGTGTACTTTTGATCTGACGTAACTTACGAATTAACTTACGCAACCCCTAGTCAATACCTCGCTCTTTACGCCAAAGTTCAAATTTTCTTCCAGTTTCCAAAGAATGGCCCCTTAATCACAAAGGCCGTTAATTAGAATAAATAGCTCTGATGAAACTAAAAAAAAAAAAAAAATAGCGCAAAGAGCGAGGTAATGACTAGGGGGTGAACCCAATCATGCAAGTATTAATTTCTGTTTGTTTTAAGTTTTGGTATTGCTCCTAAACTTTCAGTTGAAAAAATTGTTTTTACTTAATTTATTATTGTTTTTTAAATAGTGCTGGGGAATCCGGCTCCCCCTTCATAGCAATGTTCCTTCCTCCACGGAAAGATCCTCCCACGTAAAACCCGATCCCCCCCCCCCCAACTACCAGAAACAAATTGCCCTGAAAACTTCTGTATACTTCCCAATAACCAATATTATATGTAAACATTGGACATAGTTTATAACTTGCAGACCGTCCACCGGAGACTGTGGAGGTTATCCTCAAAGACATAGTTATTGTATTTTTTGAACATGCTGAACAAAATGGCTACCTAAAAATTATGATCCGGTGACTTTGAGAAAAAAATGAGCGTGGGAGGGGCTTAGTTGCCCTCCATTCTTTTTGGTCACTGAAAAAAGGGCACTATAACTTTTAATTTACGTTCTGAATAAGCAAATCCATCAGTTTTCTAGTCTGCCCTAAGAAAATTTAAGGATACCAAGGATAAAGAAAAATACAAAGATCCTTGTGATTTTATTTCTAAATTCTTTCACAAGTCTTTGCTCCACATGCTCAATTCTGCGTTTTAATGGTTGCTAATCTTTTATCTTTATTCCTTTTAACATTAGTTCGTTGATTTAGTTTATCATAAAAGTTTCCATAACAGTCATTATGTACTGACAAAATATAGCTTCTACTTATGATTTTAGATTTATTAGTCTCAGCTTAAAGATGAATAGCTGCTGTATTTAATTCGACACCAAAAGCTCTTACCAGTTTGGTGGATAAATGCGCAGGATTTTGCGTTGACTGGAAGGGGAGGAGAGAATTGGTTGCATCCCAAAATAAGTCAGACTCAAATAGTAATACTTCCATTAGCCTTTTCAAACATTCGGTTAAGTATCTAAGTGAGTTCCACTTAACATGCCATGTTCTAAACACAGTTTTTTAACTGTTTTTATTAGCTTCTTCTTTTTCTTGCAGGTTATATAATATTAAAGAGCTTGTTCAATCTTATTAGAAAATGAATAGAATACCATCTCCTGCCATTGCATTGCACTCTGCATTCTTATCGCAAATCACAAGGGAGTTAGCCCCCATAGTTACCATTTATTGCAATGATGGCGACATTGAAGTAAAAAAAAGTGTTCTGACAAGTGCCAGCCCAGTATTCCAGCAAATGTTCACAATCGACATGATTGAAAATCGGGACAACACAGTTTTGGCCGACGACGTCGATTTCCTGACCATGAAATTTATTATCAAACACTATGAAGATGGAAGTGTTTTCAGGTTTCAGGAAATTCATAAGGATGATTTTGACTACATTGTAGACAAATATAATTTTTTGAACCCAAAAAAACAATTGCTGCTGAATTAGTTAAAGTATACCAAGAAACACAAGATATTATTGTCCTTGAAAAGATATTAGATGTTTTCAATTATCAATCATTCAAGAAATATGCTTTAGAGAAAATATTTTATATCATTACCGATCCAAACTTTAGGCTCCAAACTTTCGAGTTTAGAAGATTAATTGATACACTTAATGAGGAAGATTTCACAGAGTTATCGGAAATGTGCTGCACAAAAAACAATCAATCGGAATCAGATTCGTGGGATGGTTTCTTGGAATGTTTTTACAGTTGGGCCAGATTAAAACCCATTAAAACCATTAAAAAATCTTTTACATCGTTAGCTGTTTTTTCAATGATGGATATTCAAAAATTCTCCGTTGCTAGAGTGTTAACGGTTCTAGAAAATTTAAGTCTTAGTTCAGAACTCCAAAATATTAAACTAGTGTCACAAACTTCACTCCGTCACATATTGAAAGCTGAAGTTGGAGATTCAACTCCTATTGTGGAATCGCATTATCGGTGTATCCTTTGTGCACACAATGATATTGTACCTTTTCATTATTCTAAGAAATGTACAGGACATCATTACTATGTAACGTGTGATTGCCGGCGCTATTATGGTGACGCTGTTTACGTAATGGTAGCTGTTCTTGCAACAAAAAAATTAGTGTATCCTAAGTCCGAGATGTGTATTTTTTCATCGAACCCTTCCTTATAAAACTTCTTCTTGTCTCTTTTATTAAATTAATTCAAAAAAATTTCCCCATAAATTAAGTTTTTCAAAGAAAAGTAAAGGCCTCCATTAAATCAAAAATGAGCAGCAACAAAGTCAGAAAGTTTTCCAAGCATAAAACTACCACAAATAACCATTAATAAATAAATTAAAGGCAAAAAGAAAACAAATTCACAGAATCAAACTCAAAACAAGCAGAAATTAGCATGACTAATGCTGACAACCCCCATGCCTTCTCAAGATCAGTATATATATATATATATATATATATATATATATATATATATATATATATATATATATATATATATATATATATATATATATATATATATATATATATATATATATATATAATATATATATATATATATATATATATATATATATAATATATATATATATATATATATATATTATATATATATATATATATATATATATATAAAATCAATATATATATATAATCAAATTAAGATCCTTTCTCAATACTTTTAACCAGCAGGATCCAGAAATAAAGTTCACCATTGAACTTGAAAATAACCACAGTTTACCCTTCTTAGATGTTCTGATTACCAAACGGG